>JAEQBH010002623.1:600000-1185780 GCA_016808115.1 Tetrastigma voinierianum
ATTTAAAAATTCTTATGGAAAAATCCCAACAAACAAAATAATTAATTTTTACCTTTGGTAGGAATAATGAATATACTCAAACGTGTCTGAACCAATGGACAAGGATTGAAAGGATATGACATTTTTCGGGACCCATAAAAGAAAAATTAACAAACCCAATTGATAAGACAATTCAAACACATTTAAGTCTTTGGCGATCCAAAAATGGGTGCCACAAAAGATCTCCAAACAAAAATAAATCATAACGGTTTTGGGAGTGAGGAATAAGAATCTTTTTCGATGGTTAACTTTACTTGAAGTATTTTTTAATGGAAATGTTTCCCTCTGGAATGTTTTATTTAAAAGTATTTTTCAGAAAATCGCCTTTAAAATGTGTTTCACTACAGAATATTATAAATGATTTTTTAATATGAAATGTGATTTCGCAAAATTTTAAAAGTATTTCTAATTTTGACAAATGCCTAATATTTTTATGAAAATATTTTTTTTACCCTGAAAATGCTTCTTGAATAATCACTACCAAATGGATCTAAATATAGCTAGCAAGATTGGAATTGGGGCTTGAGGATTGCTCACGGTCCATTAAATTCCAATATATATATATATATATATATATATATATATATATATATATATATATATATATATATATATATATATATACTATCTTAGGTTTTTTGACATAGTGCAAATTCAAAAGGGTTAGTGGTGAATCTATAAGAAAGACTCAGGCTTAAATGATAAAAGAGGGAGGACTTAAATGGTAAAAAAGCACGAGTACATATAAGGTTTCAGACTAGAATGCCAATGAGAATAAGAATAAAGTATTTAGATGTAATTTAAAGTAAATATATATTATAAAAAAGGAGAAAGAGAGAGTTAATGGTGAACCTAATAATGGTTCCATAAAAGTATTTAGTGGAGAAAAGAAATTTATGGAGGGTGAGAATCGGGTTTGGGTCACTCCTTCAGGTGCAAGAGGGGGTTGAAGCCCAATTTTGACACCTGGCCTATTTTTGGTAGCATATCGGCTAATAAATTCTAGGTATTGAATTATTTTGACCATGTCATTTATTCTAAAACTTGTACAGCTTGTTTGTTTTGTTTTGTTTTTTTTTTGACAATTATGAATTTTGTTATACCGTAGTAAATTCTCTCTACTTATATTTGAATTTTGGATTCCTCATCTCTTGAATATTCTACAATTTTTTAAACTTTAAACGCTTTTTCAACTTAGTTAAATCTCATTTGTTTGAGGTTTGGTAAATAAAAAGTTTGTTAGTAACGTCAGACATAAAATATGGAAAGGTTCTGATCATATCTTATTATCAAAAGAAAAGGATGCAAACAATTAAATGATTAAGAAAAATAATGATGGTGGACCTAAATAACTGTTCTCCTTTATAATGTTAATGACAGCCATTTTCATCTTGTTTCAAAATAGCAATCAAACGGCTCTTTTTGTTTTTGGTTTTTTTTTTTGGGTGGGGGTTTGGGGAATGATTTTAAAATGTTCATTTTACTATTTGTTGTTTGGTATTGGAAATCATAATTGCGTTTTTCCTGAGGGGGAAGAGTAGATAGAAAATTGGGGGATTAGTGGTCATATTGGTCATTATGAAAACATTGAAAAGCATAGATGAAATTGATTATGGTTAACACTAACATGCAATCTAGCTAGAATATTATCCTAGTAGCTTCGTTAATGCAAGTAAAACAATAAAAGATAGAAATTTCAAGGCGATACCCTGCTACTCCACTTGGCTGCACTTTATTTCTCAACCAATCATAAAACTATGTAACAATTTTATATTCTTAAAATTACTAAGATCTTTTGTTTTTCTTCCTCCTAATTATGAACATCATTAGCTTAATCAGAACAGGTAAAAGAGAGCCTGAGTACCCAGAAGGATATATAAGATGCGCCATCTGACTAGACAATGTGTAGATGATCTTTGCAACTATATATATATAATTTTAGAATTATTAGAAAGTCCAAAAGGCTAGAAAGCTTGGTAGCCCTAGATCATCTTTCTTTATAGACATTTACTATTACATAATGCTGGAACTTTTAATGTCTGCCAAGTCTTTCTCACGACAATAATGGAACAACAAACCAACAAAGTGATTTTTCTATCAACTTCTCTTTCATGGGTTTCTCATATCGATTTCTATCTTTGTAAAATGTTCTTCTTTTTGTTTTTGTTTTTCATTTTTTTAATGTTTTAAAAATTGGATCGATCACTGAATCGAAAAAATTATTGATTTACTGGTCAAATCGGTGACATCATAAATACATAATTTATATATATTTTTAAATCAAAATTAACTTTTAAAATTTTAAAATATATAATTTAATATTTATAATATTATCTATTCATTTTTAAATAGTTGTATTATTATTTTAGTTCTTATGAGACATAATATGTAGAATATTTAAATAGAAAAATTTATTGAAAATGAAAAAGACAGCATTATAATTTATAATTATATATATATATCCTTATTTATAGTTCTTGAAAAAGGATATTTATAATTTTTGTCACAAAATTACATAAAATGAAATGCTGTCAACTTGTATCGTATGCCCAATGTGTGGGAGTAGTCCTATGTTCGATTCCTATCAATTTCAAAGTTCGAGTTTTTATTGAAACATCTAATAATTGTCCCAAATCGAACAAGAATTAGAATGGAGATAGCTTTATTTAGCTTATTGCTTGACATTGTTAGAGCAGGGTCCAGTTATCAGCTGCTCACTGAGCAAAGCCTTGTGAAAATCACATGCCTAGTTGAACCCACTAATATCACTTCGTACTTGTAGTAGTAGGTTTAGTGATCACCACCCACATATATATTTAAAGGTCTCATGTGGCCTTTAAATGTGAGTGCGGCGTGTGTTATAGTCTACCATGTGTACCTTTTAATGAAGAGTTGTCTCAAATCGTTTGATTCACTTAAAATCGTCAGGTTTGGGTCATTCATTGGTTCAACTGTTGGTTTGGGCGGTTCAAAGACGATTCGGTTGATAATCCGATTGAAAAATGCACTAGTCAATGATCGAACGAATCCGATTTTTAAAACATTGCATTTCTTACTTATTTAAGTTACCTTGAGTCTTTGACTTTGATAACAATGGAGAAAGAGAGAGAGAGAGAGAGAGAGAGGAACGCATACAACTGCTGAAGTTTTTTTAAAGGTGATGGATCCTAATTAATTAGATGATCAAGCTGATAGAGTTTGTTTTATATTTAGTTGTTATTTGAAGAAGTCAATAAAGCATTATCATATGGGATGTCCATATGGAATGTGTGGGTCCAAGGAAATAGGAGTTAGTGGAGTCATGTTTGTTAGTAGTGGAGTCATGTTTCCTTTTGAGACTTAGTATTTTCTTTATTTAAATGTATTGTAAGTAATGGAAATAGAAGGAGAAAAGATATTATGGTTCATTCTCACCCTAAGAGAATAATTTGTAGTTCATTCTCACCCTAAGTAGAATAATATTTAGCACTGATTGGGACCACCTATCAGTGGTAACAGAGCTCGGCACTATGTCCACCAACAAGGAAGAGTATAAAATCCGAGGGCTACCTTTGGAGACCTCTAAACCAAATTCGATCGAATGGAAGTAGGAGTCGATGATAAACTCCGACAAATCAAAGCTGCTATTAGTTGAATGTTCAACATCCTGATTACAAGGCATGAGACTTCTTAAGTTAGTCCTAATGCATAGGCCGCACAATCGTCAAATGGGCAAACTCAGAATGAAGTTCTTGTTCGTGTGTATGGAAGCTATAACTCTTGTATGTGGATCTAGTGAAATGTTGTTCTGAACTTGAGAATATACTCAAGGAGAACAATGGTAGTTATAGAGAAATATTTCATAAGTCTCTGGAGCAGTTTCTTCTTAGCATCAAGTCTAGTAGATCGAAGGGGCGTGGATCCAAATAAAAAAAAACACTGAGAAAGCAGAAAGCAAAACTATTAAGAATGCTTGGTTGCAGGAAAAACTTGTGCCAAATAGCTCAAGCACATGCAAAGAAGCAAAAGGAAAAACTCCTAAGCAAGATACGTGCAAAAGAAAGTCGAGTCAATTAAGGCACAAGTGCAAAGGAATTTCTCTTTCCAAGATGGGGGGCAAGAGGATGAAGAAGAAATTGATGCAATGTCTAGAGTTACATAACATATTTTTCAACATGAACCTTGAGGACAAGGTTTCTCTCAGTTCTATAAGAATGACAAGTGTTTATTTACTTGGGCCATATTCAAGAAGTCAATAAAGATTATCATTCATATGTAATGCGCGTATCTCTAAAATGTGAGTTAGTGGAGTCATGTTTGTTAGCAGTGGAATCATGTTTCCTTTTGAGACTTAGTATTTTCTTTATTTAAGTGTATTACAAGAAATGGAAATGAGAGGAGAAGAGATATTGTGGTTCATTCTCATTCTAAAAGAATAATTTGTGGTTCATTATCACCCTGAGCATAATAATAATAGTTATGACTGGGACCACCTATCATCTTCTTTGACTATAGCATTAATCCTGTTGAATTTCTGTCATGTTGTTGCTAAAGAGAACTATGGATTTTGATGAGAGAATGATAAAGAAACAACTATAGACGTGGGGATGTGATGTAAATGCAGAATGGGAAAGTGGGATTTGCATAATGAGTTGAAGGGAAGGAATTGAGTGGGGGTGCATGAGTGTCCAAAAGAATTAGATGAGAAATTATTTGATTAAGGAAAGGACTGCATTAACATTCCATGTAATGGTAATGGGTTTTTATGGTGCATTGAGATTCCATGTGTAAGGTAGTCTTTGTGCAAATGTGCATGGCCACAGTTAATTTGTAGCTGATCAATATTGACATAGATAAGGCTTCCTGCTTAATTAGTGAAATGAAATCACAAGGAAATGAACGTAATTGCTGCTTACAAATATTGAATCTTATGCTATACTAATATATATATATATATATATATATATATATATATATATATTTGGCTAGATATATGTCTTTATTAGTTACGGTTGAGCTGCTTTCAATCAGCACTAATTCCTCATTGCATACAATGATATGTATGATCTTCATTAATCCATTGGCAATATATGGATATATGCATGTTACTTCAAAGGGCAAAGTGCTCTCTCTGCTTTTTGGTGAAGAGTACTCCCTAAACCATATTCTTCTCGATCGATGATATATGGATGAACCTAATTAAACCAAACTAATATTTGGCATGTGGGTTCATCACGGGTGTCTTAGCTAAGATCAATGTTGTCACTGTCATATAAGTACGTACATAAAGGTAGAGGAGTGATCCACTCCCTAGCTAGCTCTATGAATTCAAGTTGAAATTGAGATAGGATAGGCTTTTAATTTCTAAGCAAAAGGCGCAGGCCATTGGGGTGGGGAGGGGGGCTTGCACGCCCGGTCTATCCATACGTCAAGCTTGTTGAATCACTTTTTATAAGGGCCGACCGCCGGCCATTATTAACATCTTCGATCCCCCCCATCCCCCTTTGCGTCTGCTTTGGGTTGGTTATATGACACTGACATTAATGAAAAGGAGGAGGATGTTGATAGGTCATTTTCTTTCCACATCACTTGCATTACCAAATCTATGTGATAATATGCATCACCCAGATTGATTAGGTTTGCATCCAATGACCTGTCTTTGTGAGGCTATAAGCGCTTGACAGTTACATCTTTGGTGCCCACTGCCCTGCCCCTGGTGGGTCATGGCCCGTGGGGTGGTTCCATTCACTCGACAACTTTCACATACCATTCCAAAAATAAGGTCCTGTTTGATTGGATAGTTTTTGAAAACCTAGTGAATACTCAAAATGAGGTTATTTGAAAATTATTTTTATTATCTGAATTTAATGTTTTTTGTATTTTTTAGAACAAAAAAAAAAATCTAGGAATCAAACATGTTCTCTATATTTCTTTGTTTTTCAAAATAAAAAATAACTTTTAAAAACTATAAACAAACGGGCCTAAGTCTTTGTACTGTGATGTGTATCATACATATTATCTCATATCAATTAGTCTGCCATCCCCAATTGAGCCCCATGAAGTAACAACGCCTTCAAATTCAACGCTCTCACAAGGACCAGCTACCTTAGGTAGTCACCATATGAGTGCGCAGCTGAAATATTTCTTCCCACCTTAACAGCAAAAAAAATAGAACAAACGAAGATGGAGTCTAAAACAATATTAAAATGTAATATACAAAGTAAAGAGATGTCTAGCATTGTGGCAATTAAAAAGCTTAGCAAAATGAATTGGGCTTGAACTAATTCCTTCCTAAGATCGTCGCAAATGGGTCATAGTGACTATAAATTAATGAAATCAAATCATGCGGGTAGAAAAGCCTATACCATGTCCTTTAGCGAAAGGAGAGGCTTTTGCTACTACAGTAAGATTCCAAAGTTTGTGTCATTTCTTTGTTCCTTTCCTTCTTTATATGGACCATGGCGTCACTGCCAAACACGGCCATATATACACTAGAAAGCGATTTAACATGAGAACTTATTTATTAGATTAAAAGGAGGCAAACAAGTGGTGGGGTGGTGGACATGATCAGACTTCCCAAAAGAGGCCTCCTACCATGGGTGCTCACGAGTCACAACGAAGAAAATTAAGTAATAATAATTTTAGCAGGAATAATAGTAGTAGTATCTATATATGCTAGTCAATTTTTTAAAAATCTAATCGATCATCAATCCAAAAAAATTATTATTCACGACTACTATTAAATCATATATATATATATATATATATATATATATTTCAGATATTATAAAAATAAAAATACACTATATTAAAATCTTAATTATATCTCCAAATTGTTCACAAAACCTTTCCTTCTAGAATCATCATATCATATATTATATATTTCATATAATGTAAGCAACTTATATATTAATGATGTAAAATTTAAAACATATTTTTAAATTATAAATTTATTAAAATTATAAATGGATAATGTTTAATTACTTTTAATTTTTTATTTTTAACTAATTTATATCCAAATGAAATGATTTTAGTTTACATTCCATTAATTAATTAAATAATAAAATTATTTTCAATAAAAATTTAGATTAACAATTCATTTGCTAAAAAAAAAATAGTAATTTAATATTCAATTTAAAATTATGAATTTAGTTTATATTTAAAAATAAATAAATCTAAAATTTTGGATTAAAATCCTAGGTTTCATAAATATAAATGGTATTTAAAAATGGAAATGATATTTTATTTTTATATATAGAAAATTCAGTTTTTAATTAAATCCTAGATTTCAAAATATAAATTGTAGTTAAAAATAAAATGGTATATTATTTTATTCTAAAATTTTGTATTCAAATCCTAGATTTTAGAAATATAAATGGTACTTCAGAATTAGAAAAAAAAAATGGTATTAAACCGTATATGGTATTTTTTTTTTTTTTGAAATCAAACATTGTACGGTATAAAGAACTATTTCAATTTCAAAACCTTATATGATATTAAATGGTATAAAAAATGATTTTAAAATCCTTCAACAGGACAATTAAGGAGGTAATCTGTTCAACAAAACTCGTCCCACATGAGAAGGGAACGACGCTTGTAAGGTGGTTAAATAGGTGTTGACATTGGGAATCAACAAAACACTCCACAACTATAGCCTCATTGGCCCACATGAAGGTAAGGCTTAAAAGAAATGTGACTTGCTTTTGAACCACTCGGTTAAGCCAGGTCAACGGTTGGACCATCGATTTGAAAATTTTTGGCTCGATTGAAGCACATCCAGTTTCAAAGGGCAGACCAGACCAGAAAGGCCACTGGTCGATGGTCTAACTGGTTGGACCTGCCATTCGGTCCAAAATTTAAAACATTGCCTACTAGTCATTGATATGTAGCTAAGGTCACTTACATTCTTTAGCTAGGTTTAGGGGTGGATAGGCTAGCTCCAATCGATTGGACTAGCTAATCCGACCCAGTTTTTAAAATATTGCCTCATAGTCATTGCTATGTAGCTAACACCACCTACATTCATTAGCTAGGTTTAGGGATGGATAGGTTTGCAACATCAGCATGCACGAAGGGACTTTTAAAAGGTGAGGTAACTTCCAAAAAAGAGATGGGGAGGGAGGCCCCCCTCATTTTCCCATAATTCACTTCACTTCACTTCACTTGAGTTTGTGGTAGACCTAAATTATCCAAACCCCCAAAATTAGGTGCATGCGTTGTTGATTAATCAAGTTGTTTTGACCATTAAACACCCAACACCAACCCATGTCACCCCCATATCTAGGCGCATAGGTGTAAATAATTGCACATCTGTGGACCAACGTGGAACCCTATTCCCCTTTCATACCCACCACCCACCTATGATGATTGATTCTATGGCCATGTGGATTAGTAGGTCTACACCTTATAAATGAATCTTTGCCTTCTTCCCACCTATCTCTTTCAACTTAAAGTTGATTGATTTGTTCATCTCATGTCTCAAGTACAAGTTTTACCACGCTACTAATTTCTAAATATTTGTACATATATCACTAAGAATATTTCGCATATATATATATATATATATATATATATATATATATATATATATATATATATATATATATATATATATTTATTATCCTGGGAATTACTAGAAAGTCTAAGAGGCTAGGAAGCTTGGTAGCACTAGACCTTCTTTCTTTATAGGCTTCTACATAATAATGGAGCTTTTAGTGATTGCCAAGTTTTTCTCATGACAATAATGGAACCACAAACTAACAAAGTGTCTTTTCTATCAACTTCTCTTTCATGAGTTTCTCACATTGATGCCTGATTTTGTAAAGTATTCTTCCTTTTGTTTTTGCTTTTCATTTTCTCAATGTTTTAATAACCAGATCGGTCAAGTTTCGAAAAAAAAAAAAAATCGGATCGGTCACTAAATCAGAAAAGTTACCGGTTTACAATTTACTGGTCAAGTTGACAAGTCGAACCTACTGGCCGAACTACGACAATCGATGACTTCATAAATACATAATTTATAAATATTTTTTAAATTAAAATTAAAATCTAAAATTTTAAAATATATAATATAATATATATAATATCATCTATTCATTTTTATATAATTGTATTAATATTTTAAGTTTTATGAGACATAATATGTAGAATATTTAAATAGAAAAATTTATTGAAATTGAAAAAGATAGCGTTATAATTTATAATTATATGTATATCCTTATTTATAGTTCCTAAAATAGGATATTTATAATTTTTGTCACAAAATTATATAAAATGAGATGCAACCAAGTTATATTGTATACCCAATGTGTGGGAGTGGTCCCAAGTTCGATTCCCATCAATTTCAAAGTGTCAATTTTTATTGAAACATCTAATAATTGTCTCACATGAATTAGAATGGAGACAACTTTATTTAGCCTTTTCATTTAGCATTTAAGCAAAAGTGCATGTGGAAATCATCTAGCTGCCTCATGCGGCCTTTAAATGTGAGTGGGGGCGTGTTATATTCTGCCATGTGTATAATAACCCTTTTAATGATAGGTCATTTTGAACCGCGCTTTTACAAAAACCATTCTATTTAAAGGCTCATCGTTTAACCATCGCTCGACATTTTGGCCGTGCGAACCGCCGTTCTTTAAATCTGACGTTAAATGCATCGATCGGGGCCAACCGATTCAGCCATCACCCGCTTTTAAAACATCGAAAGTAGCGAGTTAGCAGTAGTAAAATAACGTACTCACACACGAAAAGATGGACAAATAGGTGGCTGTTCAAGGGGTAGAAATGGAAAGGGATAGAGACGTGAAGTAGTATTAAGGTTATATAACACATAGGGTATATGACAAAATCTTAAAAATGGAAACGAAAAAGGAAAATTTGTTCACAAGTAGCAATGATGAAACACGATTATGCATAACTCAAGACTATTGTTTGCACCCAAATTGAAAATTTATCGATCTAAGATGAAGCAGCCAGTTCGCCCATGAATAAAGTTTAAAAGAAGAGTAAGACATCCATCGGGTACAAGTGATAGACTTATTTGGTTTTTTATTAAGACTATATGTAAAGAGTGTATAAAAGGTGCCTAATCACACAAGTATATGCTTGTCAAGTAATATAGTGTACAAGATGCACAAATATCGATCCATAAGGAAATTGGGGATGCTAACTATCAAAATTAGGATATTTCTCTAATATTCAAACGGTAAAAAGTGATGAGTTAAAACAGAATTTAAAATAATATATTGGAATCTAAATTTAACTAATGGAATGTGCAACTAAGGGATACCAAGATATGATAAATTCCTAGGATATTTGGTGTAAGTGGACAATCTTATTACATATAGGCCAAAATTCTATTCTATTGTCTCTTGAGAAAGCTCTCCAAGGCTATTTTTGCCTAATTTAATTATAAGGCTCTCTTAAGGTCTAATAATTTACCAACTAATACTAGGTTTCTTGCTTCTCAACTCAACCCTAAGCATTAGAGATGCTTTAAGACCCAAGAATCTCACACGCCTCCTAATTACAGATAATTTCTACACTACCAGGCTAACTAGGTTAATTCATCTATGTCAAATTCCTTACTCCTTTCTCATATTTCTCAAAAGGAACCACTTACCATGTTGAGATTAGCTAGAAATCAACACCCAAGCATGAATTAATAGATAGACAATCACAAATAGACAATAGAAATAAGAAAAATCAACAATTAGATATAAGATTCATGTTTAAAATACAACCAAAACCCTAGATTACGAAATTAGTTTATGATGGTGATTGATACAACCATAGAGGTGAGGGAAAACATAAAAAGGGGAATAAATAAACTAATTGGATGATGAAAGCCCAAAATCTCTTCTTCAATCTTCCTTCTTTTTCTTCAAATTGCTCATCATCAAAATACTTAGTTCCTAGGGTGGAAACCCCCTAGGAAACCCACAAATTCATTCTCCTCGTGTTTCTAGGGTTTGAGGCTTTAAAACCCTCAATTATGGGCTCAAAATGGGCTGAAAATTGACCAAAAACCAACCTGAACGTCGCGACGTCATGCTATAGTATTGCAACGTTAGTTCCCGGCGTCACGATGTTTTTGCAGCTCCCTTGTTTTTGTACTAACTTCCTGAGGCCATAACTTTGTCGTCCGAACTTCGATTTGGGTGTTCTTGATATAGTTGGAAAGCCCATGAAGTGCAGAATCTATATATGTCTAGAAAGAACACTTTATAAAAGATTATACATATTGAATTTATGAAATTCTCCAACCGGTCACTTTTGAGCTCTATTCTCTTCTTTCTTCAACTTCTAAGAGTCATAATTTGATCATTTGAAGTCCAAATTGAGTGAATAAGGTCTCTTTGGAAAGCTTGGGAAGTCACCTATCCATCCTTATAAAGATTTTATCCATTTGAGATCATCTTGTAGCTGAAAACATCAAAACACAGTAGTTGTTACTGTATGTGTAATTTGCTTATTTTCCTTTATTTTTTGCTCATTTTCGTGCAATTCCACCAAATGGTTGTCCTAATCATAAATATGAATATTTAGAGCATTAGAAAACTTATTTATCATAAAAACTAAGTAGAACATAGGGCTAAAATGAGTATTTTATATACTCATCAACAAGCCCATAGAAGAAGTCCAGGGGTATTTATGAAAATTTTAAAATTTTTGGAAGTCAAATGAAGCTTTTATCAAATATCATAAGTGGGGCAATTATGTGCTAATGTGAAATATTCTTGGGAACAAGCCTCTATAATAGAGACATTGAAGAATTCTTAACGATCAAACCTTTAAAATGGAGACATGGGTGAGTTCTTAAGGAACAAGCTTCCTTAATGGATGGAAGACATGAACGGTTACTTTAGAAAGTGGAGAGAGTGAAGAAATGAAGACTTAGGCAGCAAGTCGTCTATGTCTATAAAAGGAGCAGAAGTAGATCAAGTAAAGGACAACCAATCAACTAATCAGCCAATCAGCCAATCAGCCAATCAATTGATAAACAATTCAACAAATCAATCGACTCAATGTCAATCCACTTCAGCAAATTCTAACTTCAAGCTTTCAGTAATTTCAGCATTCTAATTTATAGTGTTAGCCAAGTTTTTGACAAATTTCCTCAAGCATTCTGGTTGCAAGTTCTATTCAAGTTTTTATCAATTTTCCAATACAATACCGTTTTCACAATGAAATCCAATGTTTACTTTAGCAATTCCAACATTATGTTTGCAAGTACTATTCAAGTCTATCAACTTTCAACACTGTGTTATTTCATTCCTTCCTAAGAAAATTTAACACTTTTCATCAGCAATTAATTCCTGCATTATTTCCATTCGATGTTTTCTACTTTGATTATGGGGAGCTGTCAAGGGAACCAAGGAGCCTACATAGCTCGATTAGAAGTTTGATCTCACGAGTCATTCCAGTTTGGAAACACTTTAATTTCCTGACAAGCCCGCACGTTTATATTTTGTATGTTTTGTGTGAGATTCAAAAATCTCCACAACATATTTTTGGCACACCCAATGGGACCCATCTTTGTGAAACATAATTCGGTGGATTCATTCCTTGTTGAAGATGCCACCAAAATTGAGAAGTACAACCATTTTGGAGTCTTAGGACTCAGTATCTGATGTTGTAAAAGTAGTACATGAAGGATTCGTTCCAACCATGGTGAACAATTTGAGAGAAATACAACAGATTTTCTCCAAGAAGAATTTGCATCAGACAACCCATTCGGACAGGAAGTAGGCATAAGTAATATAGACAATGATGATACTCATATTCTTAATGTTGTTGAGTTTCAAGCAATGATTGAGAATCTACAGAGACTGAACGTGTTGGTTGGACAATGTTTTGATGAAAAAATGGCCACTCAAGTAGAGACTGACTCTAAACAACTCAAAGTTCTGGCTGAGAAAACTAAAACCATGTTGGAGTATGGACAAGCCTTGATAGATGAAGCTGATGAACATACCAGAAAAACATCCGAGCAAATTAAGGCTATTGTGGCAGAGTAAGAAGAACAATATCAGAAACAAGAGACTATCTTGAAAGCAATTTCAAAGATGGCCAGACCATAGAGGACATAATTGACTTCTCTATTTATAAGGTAAAAAGTTAATGAGCTATGAAGACAACTATATATTGAACTCGAGGGGTAGCTCCCAAAGAATTTTCAGGAAGCAAGTGGACCTCACCGCTCTCCTAAACATATTGAAAATTGATATCTTCCTCCTCCCCATAGGAGAGAAGAAGGAAGTTCGAAAAATTCCAATAGAGAACGTTCTAATCTTATTAGGACAATGACTCCTCAAAGGGTGTATGCTAACACCCGGCTGATTACACAACACGAGAGTTTTATAATATGACCACTTCCTTTAGCTGGAGGCACGAGGGGCACTATTTCACTACCCTTAGGGGTAGAGTATTAATAGAGACGCCAAGAGTCTCGGCCAACTTTTATCTTGACCACCTCCACCTGTCACACCAAATTTTGAAGCCCAATAGGGACTGATAGGTACTACATGGGCCTGACCTTAGACAGGTTGGTTGCTCATAATTCTATAATCCATATCTAGAGGCAATAGATAGAGAGAATCCTTGCAAGGGGCATCAGTTTAAATTCTCTTATTCTCTAGAGAAGATGAGTGATCTACCTTGGAGCTTGTGATTCACGGTATAGTGTGGGGGGTGTGACTATGAAGAACCCACCTATCTTAGACTTAGGTTATTTCCTAACTCATTAACATGAGCTACTTTTACTTGGTATGCAACATTGCCAATGAATGTTATCACGAGTTGGCAGGAAATGAAGAGACAGTTCCACACACAATTCTTTAGAGTGAAACCTGCGATTTTCATAGCAGAATTATTAAGGGTAACCCAAAGAGGTGGAGAATTAGCAGAGTCATTTCTCACTCGTTTCAAAAGAATGAGGAATAGATGCAAAATCCATTTCCAGAAAAGCAGATGCGATAGAAGATAGCCTGAGAGGGGACTTGATATAAGAGTTGAGGAAAAGAAGTTTCAAGGTATAGGTTCGGAGACTTCCAACCTGAAGCTTGCTACTAAAGTAACAAAGTACAGAGAATTCTCGGAAGAAAGCAGCGAAAGAAAGACCTCCGTAGAACTTCTGTTAGGAGAATTCGATTATGAAAATTACGATAAACGGATCTCTAGTATAGGTTCCTTCTATCGTTTCTCCTGGTGAAGCGCTGACATGGAAGAAGTCACAGACCTCCAATACACAATCACATTATACTTTTGATGTGGCAAAGACTGAGGAAGATTTCCTTCTAAAGAATTCATCACATTTCATCATGATCACCAACTCCCCAACAAAGAGGAACTTAGGGGAAAAGTATAATGTAAGTATCATAACTCTTGGAATCATGGTACTAATTCTTGTTGGAGTTTTAGGAATATTATCTAGGATAAGATTAATAAGGGAATACTAAAGTTCCTTGAGAAAAAGGAGACCATGGTGGTTGATGAAGATCCTTTCCCACTAGTGGCTTCAATTAACATAGTTGCTACATATTTGAGAGCAGTTTTGAATGAAAAGAAGGATGAAAGGTTTTATCCTAATGCTAGGATAAGAAAGGTATGGATTTCCAAACAATGTTTGGTTTAGAATGATGAATTGGTAGTAAAAGGATAAGTATCTACAACTAGAGAAAAGGAAAATAATGGAAGGTATCTATACCATTCAAAATAGGAAATCAAGAAGGAGAAACCCTCCAAAGAAAAGAATGTTTTTCCAAAAGAGAGACATACTTTTCTAGAGGGAAAGGGCATGAACACTTTAAGAAGGAAAATACCTCCAAGGTTTGTTGTTCCTCCTCCTCTCCTCCTGTTACAGGAAAAACATAGTCAGAGGGTAATCACCATTGACCCCCCTAAAAGAAGCAAAGCTCATAAGGTGATACTAGAAAAACCTACTGTGGAGATGACAAGACACATAAGACCTTTCTATGTGAGAGCATACTTTAATGGCAAATCAGTGTCCAAGGTATTGGTGGATAATGGATCAATAGTCAATGCGATGTGATTGAGGATGTTGAGAGCTTTAGGAAAAAACATTGTTGATTTGATTGAAATAGAAGTGTTTGTATCAACTTTTACTGGAGAAATCTTTAAGACTCTGGGCGTACTCCCTATTGACATCACTGTGGGTAGTAAGACTTCCTTATCATCTTTTTTTGTGATTAATTCTACTGCTAATTACAATGCTTTGTTAGGAAGAGATTGGATTCATGACAATTGGTGTGTGCCATCCTCCGTTCACCAATTTTTACTATTTTGGAAAGGTGTTGAAGTAGAAGTGGTATGGGTAGACAAACAACCTTTCATTGCAACTTCAGATTCTATGGAAGCCGGTTACTATGACTAAGAGTTTGGTCCAATAAAATTCAAAGGCAAAAAGAAAAATGAGACTCAAAGGGAGACATACATGGAGTCAAGGGATACTGGTGACATTCAAGACCAAGCTGCCAAACTTCTTAAGACAACTATTATTGTGCCTTTTAAGCCGATAAAGGGGCTGATCATCGAGGAGATTGATGACTAAGTATTCTCTCATGAAGAAAAAGCGTATATTTGCGCCCATGACATTCAAAATACCAAATCTTTGTGATTCTTAAAAAAGTTGTAGAAGAGCAGGTTCCAAGACATTTGTGGAGTTAGTGATTTATGAAGAATCTGATCAAGAGAGAATGAAAATTCAAATTGAAGATTTAATTAGGATTCCTCTAAAATGGAAGACAAATGACCTCAGTACATGATCCTATGGAAGAGGTTAATCTCAGCACTATGGAACAACCAAGGATTACTTACATTAGTTATCTCTTATCCACTAACTTGAAGGAACATATCATATCATTGTTGTAGGAATTCAAAGATTACTTTGCTTGGAATTATGATGAAATGCCAGGATTGGATAGGGGCCTTGTGGAATATCGTCTTACCATCAGGCTTGAATTCCATCATTTCCAACAACCATCGATAAGAATGTCCAAGGGAGTAGAGCTGAAAGTGAATGAGGAAATTAAGAAACTCTTGAAGGCTAAATTCATCAGGCTTACAAAGTATGTTCAATGGTTAGCAAATATTGTTCATGTGATGAGGAAAAATGGAAAACTTCGGTATGTGTGGATTTTAGAGATTTAAATGTTGCTACTCCTAAGGACATGTATGTGATACCTATTGCAGACATGTTAGTTGATTCTACTACTGATAATGAATTGCTGTCCTTTATGGATGGTTTCTTTGGTTACAATCAGATTCTAATAGTAGTAGAAGATATATCCAAGATTGCCTTTAGATGTCCTGGCTCCATAGGGACATTTGAATGGCTAATCATGCCTTTTGGTCTAAAAAATGCAAGTGCAACATACCAAAGGGCAATGAATTCCATTTTCCATGACATGTTAGGCAACCACATGAAAGTATACCTTGATGATATTGTGGTTAAATCTAAATGAGATAGTGAGCATGCAGATCATCTAAGGAGAAGTTTTTAAAGGATGATACATCATCAGTTGAAGCTTAATCTACTCAAATGTGCATTTGGAATTCGTGTTGGGAATTTTCTTGGATTCCTAGTTCACCAAAGAGGAATAAAAGTGGATAAGAACAAAGCAAAAACTATTGCTTTAGCCAATGCTCCACAAAACAAGAAAGAACTCTAAAAGTTTCTTGGTCAGGTAAATTATTTAAGAAGATTTATCTCTAACCTGGTAGGTAAAACCAAGGAATTCTCTAACTTGGTGAAGCTTAAAGATACGAAAGAGTTTAGGTGGGAGGAATGACATCAAGCAGCCTTTGAAAAAATCAAAGAGTACTTCTCTAAACCTCATGTTTTAATGCCTCACATACAAGGTCAGCCACTTAAATTATATTTATCAGCCGCAAATTAATCAATAGGTTGTTTTTTTAGCACAAAACAATTCTAAAGGTCATGAGCAAGGTGCATATTATTTGAGTAAGGTCTTAAATCTAGCATAAACAAGATAAACTCCAATTGAAAAATTATGTTTGGCCATGTACTTTGCATGTACTAAATTGAGACATTACTTGATCAAGTCTCGAGTTTATGTGGTTTCTCAAATTGACTTATGAAGTACATGCTTAATCAACCACTAATTATAGGGAGGATTGGTAAATGGTCCTTTGCTTTGTTAGAATTCACCTTGGTTTTATTTTCGAAATCAATCGAAATGACGATAACTGAGATTTCTTGAGTCATCCTTCCCTAGAGATTGGAATAGAGCAAAGTGTGGTACTGGGAATTTATGGAGTAGAAAAAGAGCCTTAGATCCTCAAATTTGATGGTTCAAGCATAGAAAATTCAGTTGGTTGAGTATGAAGCCTTAGTGATTGGCTTAGAGATCCTACTGGACCTTGGGGCAAAAGATGTTCGAGTCATTGGAGATTCTCAATTGGTAATTTGGCAGTGCGGGGAGTATAAATGCAGCTGACTTGCTATTAGCATCTTCTTTCACTCTTTTTGCCATTGATTAATAGACTCCTTTGATAATGTGGAATTTGAACATGTGCCTGGGAATCATTTAGGAGGGCGTGAGGCTTAACAAATAACTTCTTGTGTAAAAATGGGTGAAAATTGACCCATCAAACTCATCATAATAGAAGAATAATCACCCTTCAATTTTGAAAGGGGATCCAACCCTAGGTATCTTCAGCAATGACATGAATATAGGCGAGAGATTGGAAGACATAATTCGGAGAATATTTGGGAAATCAAAACAAGAGGGTTCCCACATAACGGCTGAAGCTCAATTTTGTTCTCTTAGAGAAGAAGAGAGCATATAGACTAGGATTTGATGGGTTATTACTCAAGTGCTTATCTTTCCCAGATGATAGGTGTGAATCATACTAGCATTTATAGCGTGTTTTTCATGTGTTTATGTAACCTAAATGATAGATTCACACCCATTTTCGTAAAGATTACACTAATCCCTCATTTGTTGATGTTTCGTAGGATTAGAAGGAAAATCAAGCAAAGTGATGGAAGAAATCAAGTGAAGAGAAAGTTCAACGTCTGTAGCAGTTTCTTTGTAGTAATGAAAAGAGGTTCGACACTATAAGGACTAACCGCTACAAGAGAAGCTTAAGTCAGGCTCCTATGACCTCGGGTTCGTGCAAAGAAGGAATATGCTCGTAGTGAAGTAGTTCGCCTAACGAGAGGAAAACTGCTCTAGCTGACACATATGAAGGCCATTGGTTTCTTGGCGAAGGGTCTGACCACGACAAAGCTACAATTCACCGTGGCAAAGTAAGCATAAATCACATGAAGACACGTGTTTATGCCATAGCGAAGAACGTCGGGCTGGAGCAGCAAACTTCGATTTTTGAGCCCATCATTGACCCAATTTCTAAGACTTATAAATACATGTTCTTTAGACATGATAAGGGTTCAGATTTTGAGAGAGAACACCCTCTTTAGGCTTTTCTCCCCTCAATTGCTCTTGAACCACCATTTTAGGTTTTGAGATTTTGTTCATTTATATTTAGGATTTAGAGTTGATATTGAAGTTTTAGCTCATTAGAGGAGCTCCTGGAGCTGTGGTGTAGAGTTTGAACTAATTTCCAGATCTAATATGTTTTGTATCTCTAAACTCTACTCTATTTATCAATATTTCAGTATTATGTTTATCTTAAATATGATTTTGTTGGATTACTTGGTTGCAATGAGTAGTTGAACTTTCCTCTAGGGCTGATTGTGGAAGTTGATGTTTGGTTTATATATATTTTATGATGATTTTGTGAATTCATGCTTGTGTGATGTTAGTTGGTGTAGTTCTTAGGATTATTATGGTTTTAACTAATTAATTCGTACTGAGAGTTGGTTCTTCGATCCCCATACTAGGGCATCCTTGGTGACACTTGGATTGCGCACTAAAATCTTGTCCCGGGTCTCTTAAGGTATTAATTAATTAATTGAAATATAATTAACCTAATCAGAATTACGAGGAAATAGGGAATACCTAGTACTAGATGGATTTCATTAGAATGTATCTCAGCATTATGTGAGGATCATATGGATACGGATTGAAGGTGATCCATCGAGCATAGTCGGGTAGTTCTATTGTATGGAATGAGAGGTGACGATAGGATTCCCGAAATACTTGTCTTCTAAAAGTACCATGCTATGACTAAAAGGACCCAAGGAATAGGGAATGGGTGTGAGAATTTGAGGGGGGACGTGAAAGCTTAAACCTCATATCGAATTCCTTTGGACATACAAGTGCTAATTCCTCAAGTGATTGTAATGAATATAACCATAGAATGCATCGTGGAGATGATCAGCCTTATTATCTTTTCGCCCAGGTTATATATTTGATGTTCAGTCCTTGTGAGTGGACGTGATCTACTGTTTTGTTTGCTTTATTTTGTTCTTATTTTTAGATTGAAAACATTCTCTGAGTCATGGGAGTCATACCAGTAGTGAGACGAATCCGGTGGCGAAATTGCTCGATCACCAACAAAACCACTTCACATGGGATTAGTATCTGACTTTTAGTCCCTTTATATTACTTATGCGATTGTGCACTTACGGAAATCGTAACAAGTTTTTGGCACCGTTGCCAGGGACTTAAGAAAAGTCTTTGGTAGCTACGCCAATTACTTAACACTAGACAACATGGATGTTATGAAGCAAGTTCATGAAGGAGTTTGTGGAGCCCATCAATTTGGAGTCAAGATGCGATGGTTAATTAGAATACACGACTATTTTTTGCCGACCATTCTAAAAGATTGCATCACCTACTCCAAAGGTGGTTAACAATGTCATAAAGATGGAAGTATACAAAGGATTCCTACTATTAAATTGCATTCAATAGTAAAGTCAAGGCCGTTCAGAGAATGGTCCATGGATCTGATTAGGAAGATTGATCCAGCATCATCAAAAGGGCATAGTTTCATCCTAGTTGCTACAGACCATTTCACTAAATGGGTGGAGAGCGATACCACTAAAAGCGGGAATAGAAAGAATGTGATTCAGTTAACCGAGGCTTGATTATTCCTTAGGTTTGGGGATTCATAGTCCTATCAACGATCGAACGATGTTCTGATGAATGACGAAGCATTTAATAAAGTGTTGATAGAAACAGAGCAAATGCGAAAGGAGAATCTGAAGTTGTCACGGGATTTTATCGAGGAGATATTTATGGGCCTCTGAGCTTCGAAAGGAGCTCTCTGAGGTAAGTCCTTTTTCTTTGACCTATGGACAAGATGTAGTACTCCTAATGGAAGTAGTGGTGCCTTCTATAAGAGTTTCCATGCAAAATGACATTACTCCTCAAGAATACAATGAGGCCATGATGATGGAACTCAAATAAGCATATGATAGAAGAGTACAAGCCTTCAACTACATGTTGATTCAGAAAATAAAGTGGCTCGGACTTATAACAAGAGAATGAAGAGGAAAATCTTGTATGGAAGATTATACTACAAGTTGGTTCCAAAGACAAAGAATTGAGCAAATGGTTTCCCAACTAGGAGGGACCTTTCAAGGTGCATCAAGTACTACCTGGAAACGCCAACTGGTTAGCAAACCTATAAGGAGAGTCACACAAGAGGTTCATTAATGGGAAATACTTGAAGAAGTACTTCCCTTCCATGTGAGAAATGGGAAGAAATTCCCAAAAGAATTAGGTCGATTCTATGACCTTTAAAGGTGTAATGTTTAGAGAATGTTCTATGTTTTGGAATAAAGTAGGCTTGTTAGCCATTGTTTCTCAAGAATTTAAGTTCTTTAACATAGTACCTTGTTCTATTACGTGTTTTGGAGAAAAGTAGGCTTTTTAGCCACTGTTTCTCAAACATTCAAAGTTTCTAGTTTGGTTCTTTGTTCTATGTTTTGGATAAATATATATCTAGTAGAATTTTTGTGACACCCCAAAATCCGGGGGTCCGTTGATTACCCATCAACCATCGAAATGCCTATGGATATCGTGTAACTCGATACCACATCGTTGTGTCCCATTTACAGGGATTCATAATTTAAAAAAAAATTGGACAAAGCCTCCTTTGTATGAGTAGCTCTACCCAAAACTCAACTTGTACAATATACAATAACATGACCTATCCGAGGCCCAATATAACACAATGACCACACCGGGTCCATTTATGAGTAAAAATTGACCACACCGAGTCCATTTATCCATATTCATACAAAACATTCAAGCCTATTTTAAAAATAGTCCATATGAGTCCAATTACAACTCTCTTACATAAAAGTACATGCTAAAACTAGTTTGCTCCAAATTTTTTACAAAAGGAGTTATAAAAGCCCGCAGTAAACTCTTCACCCTTCTTTGACTAGAATGAGTAGTCAACGGCGTATATCCATACGGGAAATGTTTTCTCGTATAGGGTGAACCACACCCAATAGAGTAATTCCTACAGAGGCTACTCCCCACCTAAATCCACATGCAATGTTCACATTCGATAATTCATATTCACATCAACATTGCAAGTAAGAATATGCAAATTCTAGGTTGGAATTCTACATGCCATGCTATGAAATGAGATGAAACTCACTCGAGCATCATACCTTGAGTCTTTACCAACTCCCACCACACAATGCAATGTCAATGTGTAATAAAAATCCTTCATTGATGAAACACATCTAATGATCATTTTGAAATAAGTCATGTGTTTATAAACCAAAACTTGTTGGATATTACACCTCGAATGATCATTTCATAAATAAAACCATGTGTCTTTTTGGGTAGCGGATTTTGAATCTACCGGCCGCAATCTATCTACACTTTTTGGACTTTCACGAAGTCGGGTGTATGAACCGATGTAGGGTCTCTCACTTTCGAGAGTGTCATCTAGCCCTTTTACATGCAGGCCACAAGTTTTCCATGTCATGCAACCGTGTGACTCTGTTGAACTTGGTCCAACTGTATCGAGCCACTTATCAATTACCAAATGTAGTGTTTGATTTCAACCATGCACTCACACCTATGAAATGCGATAACCCCGTGCATATGCAATGTAATGTACCATTGCATGTCAATGTCATGTCTCATATGTAGTGAATGTCACATGGACAACTTAAATCACACATTTCATCATGTATCATGGACAATCATATTATATGCATAACATCTCTAAATAAACACTCATCCTAATGTCAATATATTAATACACTTATATCAACATTTTATCTAACAACAACAACTAAGCATGCCATTACATAATCAAGTAATAACACCCTTAATTTTCAAGGTCAATTGTAACATATAATTTGCCACAAAACAGCCCACATAAAAGTCCCCCAAACCAAAGCCATCTAACTGACACGACCTCGAATAAACGAAGAATATAAACGACCCACCATGATCCCAGTCGGCCCTTAAGCAAGGCCATAAGCAGTCTCCGCGGCCTTAAGCAACTCCCAAATAGTCCCTTAAACATACCACAAAACTGACCATAAACATCCCCAAACAACCCCTTAAGAGCTCTACTTGAGTCCATAAACATATACACAAAATGTTATAACATTACTAAATAGGCCATAAACAACCCCTTAAATAACTCCCAAAAATTCCCTTAAATAGGCCAAAAAATGGTCATAAAACCTTCCATACAACCCCTTAAACAATTCCCAAATAGCCCCTAGAATACCCACATAATAGCCCCCTTAAAATCAGCCCAAAAAGTAGAGGTAAAACCAAAGTAGGAAGAACCTACCTCTTGGAGTGTAGTAGAAAAGATAGGAAGCTTCAAGAACACCTCATAAGCCCAAAACCTTTGATTTCCCCAAATCTCCTCATTTGGATCTTTGGTGAAATCCCTCATTCTTGGTATATATGTATAGCCCTCGTCGAGGAGATGATTTTTAATTCTTGGCTTAATGATTTTTGTGGAGTGGAACTCAGGGGCAGATAAGACTTGGATTTATACTCTTTTCTCTATATCTTTCTCTCCTACGTTCAAACCAGAAAAAAAATGAAATATTTTCTCCAAACATCTGATTTTTAACCCTATCCATAATTTCAAAGACTTGGCTCATGTCGCGCCACATGTCTACCACTTGTTTGGGTCCGTTTTTGCCCTGAAATGATTAATTTCGTCCCGGTTTAAGTTCAAATTATTTTATATGAATTTCATTTAAATTATTTTCTAACTTCCAAATTTTTTTGAAGATTTTCGTTTTTGGGGGTCATTAGACACCCATCGCCTCGAAAAACATGAAAAATCTGACTATCTCGGAATCCGATTAAATTCGCAGGTAACTAGATTTCGCGAGATGAATCCAACGGTAAGGTTTGTTTCATCATCTAAGATTTAGAAAATTTCAGGTTTGCAACCTGTACTATAGTGAAAATTTACCGTTTGCCTTTTAGGAAAAGTTCAATTCACACAGGTTTACATTCTTCCCCCCTTAAAAATTTCGTCCCAATCACTCAAACACATCTGATCACATGCGTAATACGTAGTCATTTAATATCAAATGACTAAAAAAAAATACATTCATCCTCAAATAAGAAAGGATAATTAGTACGTATAGTGTCTTCACGTTCCTATATTGCCTTTTCCACTCCTCGATGCTGCCACAATACTTTTACTAGCCTCATGGTCTTGCCTCGCAAAACCTAGTCCAGACTATCCATGATACGTATTGGTCTCTCCTCGAAGGTTTCATCTGCATCAACGATAAGCTTACCCCAATCCATCACATGAGTCAGATCTAGGGTGTATTTCCGGAGCATGGAGACATGGAATACCGCATGAATACTTGTTAGGTTTGGTGGTAACCCCAACCGGTAGGCAACTACACCTACTCTCTCGAGTACCTCAAAGGGCCTTATATACCTCGTGCTTTCCCTACTTACCGGGCATTCTCTTCTCTTAGGCATCTT
Organism: Tetrastigma voinierianum; assembly: GCA_016808115.1. Classification (NCBI taxonomy): domain Eukaryota; kingdom Viridiplantae; phylum Streptophyta; class Magnoliopsida; order Vitales; family Vitaceae; genus Tetrastigma; species Tetrastigma voinierianum. The sequence continues at coordinate 623,916 of JAEQBH010002623.1, forward strand.
TCAAAGAAGACATGATCCTCAAACTCTAGAGTTCGTCGTAAATCTCGGCATAGCTCTGCGGGCTCTAAAAGCAGTGAAGACACTTCATATCAAATCCACATTCGAGGTGTCCCTAACCAAATCCGAACCGGGGTCTCTCTCCCCACCTCCGTCAACAAGCGGAGATAAATGAGGCCTTCCATATAGTGCCTCATAGGGTGCCATACGTATGCTAAACAGTAACTATTGTTGGCCGAACTCCACTAAATTCATCTTCCCAACTACCCTTGGGGTGTTGGGACATGCCCGTGCTGTGTCCTCCCCAGAATTTTGGATGGTCTCCAAGCCCGACCATTCGTGCAGGAATGAAAAAGCGGTGCTCATCATCAATTGTGTCCCCATGACTGTTTGAAACTCTTGAAAAATGGTACGTAAACTTGGGATCCCAATCGATACTATAAATACGACACCATACGATGAACAATCTCATGTATACAGCCTGCAAATTCTCAGTGGGTCCAAGCCGGCCGCGACAAAGTGTGACGACTTAGTAAGCCGGTCCACTATCACCCACACCACGTCATGCCCTCGCTATGTTCATGGAAAGTGAGTCACAAAATCCATCGTGACATGATCCAATTTCCACTCGACTACCTCAAAGGGCTAGAGTGATCCCGCTAGTCTCTAGTGCTCAACCTTTACTTGTTGACACGTGAGACATCGACGAAAAAAATTCCCAACGTGTTTCTTTATCCCACTTCGGTAATACTAGCGACGAAGATCATGGTATATCTTCGTACCACCTGGATGCATAACCTGGCGGGAGAAATGCGTTTCCACGACATCTCCTTTTTGAATTTTCGACCCCAAGGAACCCTGACCACTTCTCTATGCAAGACTACCGTTCGTGTGAATGGGCTGAGCCTTCGATCCACATGTATGGCCAGTACCCGGTCACGATGGACAATATCTACATGTATTTGTCCACATGACTCCGATCATTCTACTTAGTAGGGAAGGACTAGCCACTAAACTCTCCAAAGTACCATGAGCCACCTTTATAGTGCGGCGACGTCGCGATGCCGAGCATCTGCCACTGGGGAAGCCATGCTAGCCCGACACTCTCAGAGCTTACAATTTGGTATCAGCCACCACATTTACCTAACCGGGATGGTAATGCAAGGTGAAGTCTTAGTCTTCCAGATACTCCATCCACTTGCATTGCCTCATGTTAAGGTCCCATTGTGTAAAAATGTACTTTCGACTCTTGTGGTCTAAAAACACCTCAAACTACTCACCGTATAGATATTAGCGCGAACAGGCAGAATAATGGCTGACTCAATGTCATGTGTAGGGTAACTCTGTTCGTGGTTCTTTAACTGCTGGGAACCATAAGCCACTACCCTCGGTACCTTAAAACACATCTAAGTCGAGTCCTTAGAGCGTCATATTACTTTATTATACCCTATCCTTTTGGAACTATCAGAATAGGAGCTGAAGTAAGCCTCCTCTTCAACTCCTGGAATGCCTTCTCACAAGAGTTATTCCACTCAAACTTGACCTCATTCCGGGTTAATCTCATCATAGGTGTAGCTAATCGGGAGAAGTCCTCAATGAACCTCCTGTAATACTTACTGCAGGCCAGCTGTGCGTCTCGAAGGCCGACTTGATCTCGACTCATATTGCCTCGAAGCCTTCTCTGGGCGGATACATGGCCCAGGCTACGTGCCACTAAGAATTTCACCTGTGCAAAAATTCACATTTCTTGAATTTAGCATCGGTGATGGTCTATCAAGGCTTGGAGAACAATCCTCAGTGACCATGTCTCTCCTCCGGACTTGGAGTAGATCGAGATGTCGTGCCCGAAGACCTACGAACTAATCTAGGTAGATTAGAACACCACATGCATGAGATCCATGAATCTGCATTTGGAGCATTCGTCAATTATTTAGCATCATTGTGAACTCAAAATGCCCATAGCGTGTCCTAAATGTTGTCTTAGGGATATCTGCCTCCCTAACCCTCAACCGATGGTAATCGGTGCGGAAATCTATCTTGGAGTAAACCCTCGCCCCTCTCAATTGATTAAATAAATCATCAATCTTAGGAAAAGGGTACCTATTCTTGATAGTTACTCTATTTAACTGTTGGTAGTCTATACATAGCCAAAGGGTCTTGTCCTTCTTCTTGGCAAACAACACCGGAGTGCCACAAGGTGAAATGCTCGGTTTAATAAAACCCTTATCCAATAATTCCTGTAATTTTAAGTTCAGTTCTTCTAACTCAGCAGGCATCATTCTATGTAAAGTCATATAAATAGGAGATGTTCTAGGGTGCAACTCAATAGTGAATTTTACATCCCTATGTGGAGGTAATCTTAGTAGTTCATCCGGAAAAACGTCTTCATACTCACAAACCACCCGAGGTAGACCCAACTCCTATCTCGCATCGTCCTCCAAGGTAAGGCTTGCTTACCAACCCATCAATTGCCTGTGCCATCTAGAGTTGTACATGGCTTGACGAAATGCATCATGCTTATCCCCTTGAAACATAAAACAAATACCATCTGGCATGTAGGCAATAACCCTCTTACGATCACAATCAATGACAACTCGGTTTGCCGTCAACCAGTCCATCCTAAGGATGACATCAAACTTCGACATGTCCATGAACCTATTGTCCACGATGAGTAGAATCCTCGAGATCACTAACTCATAACCAGAGCATATCGATCAACGTTCCACCTAACTCCTGAGACTCATGATGGCTCTTCAGTTTAACCTCTAAGCCCAAAGCTTCCACACATAATACAACAATAAAGGAATGAGATGCACTAGAATTAAATAATACCCTTGCTCATAAGCGAGAGAGTAGAAATGTACTGCAGATGACCATTGATCTCTAAGAAACTCGGTCGAGGTGTGATGGTGTAGACCTCCCTAGATCATGAGGAAGTCCGGCTTATAGGCCACAGCCTTGACCTCGACCCATACCTGGCCCATCGCTGTATGTGAAGTAGTGAGATATCTGGGACCCCTTGGAATGGTGCTGGCTCCCTTGGCCCATGGTGGGGGTAAGGAGGAACAAACCGAGTCTTTGAAGATCCTACTAATGACTGGGACTGGGGTGTCCCATAACTCTAGGATCCTTGCCTCTAAGGGCAATCCTGTTTCATGTGTCCAGGCTAGTGGTAATAGAAACATGCTCTCTGCCCTAGCTGGCTAGGAGCCCTAAAGTGTCTCCCACCTTGGGATGATTGACCCTGACATTGGCCTTGATAGTTGCGACCTTGTCCCTAAAACCCTTGCAGAGTAGAATTCCTCTGCTTCTTCCATAAGCTAGAAGAAGAAGGTTGGCTCTTCTTCTTCTTATCTTTAACACCCGCCTCTCGAATTTTCTGTGCGTTGTCTACCTCCCTCTTAATGGCCATAGTTGTCTTGACCATCAAGTCTAAGTCTTGTAGGAGAAGTCCCATAATTTTACCTCGAATGGACAGTTTCAGACCATCCTCAAACTTACTCAGTTTGGCCATGTCTGTGGCCACATAATCATCAATGTAACGGGCTAATTCAGTGAACTTAGCCATGTATTCGAGTACTATCATCGTCCCTTATTTCAGTTCTAAGAACTCTCGAGCTTTTGCATGTCCGGCAAACGCCGGGAAGTATTTGCCCATGAAGAGCTCACGGAACTCTTCCTATGTCTTTGCCTCCAAGTTCCTCGAGGCTTTGACTCAATCCTACCATACTTAGGATTCGTCCTCTAGCTGGAATGCGGCTAGCTTTATCCTAATGGCATTGGAGGTGGTCTCCATAGCCTTTAAGACCTTGTTGACTTGTCAATGTTGGAATCAGCCGGTAGAAAATACGTGAGGAAATAAAATTTTAGCAATTGACGTAACTCGAGGATCCAGCGGTTTGATGAAACTAAACAATTAATCAAGGGAATCCAGACCTTACCTCTTGTAGACTGAATCCTTTTCGACTAGTGCAGATTTGCTTGATCACACACACGTTGAAACACAAACAGGAAATGATCCAGCAGCAACGAGCCAAGACGATGCATTGTGCAAACGCCCTCTAAAGGTATCCACACGAACGGCTAATGGATGTGATGGATGTGATAGCATCTTATGATAGGTCTTTGTCCTGAAACCAAAAAGACACATAGTGTCTTCAAAACTCTCGTAAAAGAATTCTCAAAATGCCCACTTCAAAAGAACCACCTTCTTTTAGATGATAAACCCTATATTTATATCAAGCCTCCCAAACCCTTTTATTAAAACGAATTTAAACCAAATTCCATTAACTATTAATGGGCTTGGTCTCGGGCTTGGGCTTAATCATGGGCTAAAGAGAGTGTCTTTCTAACATCTCATTATAGCTCATTCTTATGTGTGACCCTATAGGTTCATTCAATGTTAGCGTGGGCTGGAAATATATTAAGCCCATAAGTTATAATTGGTCTGCGAGACATTATAACTACGAATCAGTGGTCGATGACTTGAAAAACCTTATCATAGTATGATGTAGTCCTTTGTCCTGCGATGTCTCGATTAAGCATAAAGCATGGATGAAGTCATCTTTATCTGCTTGTGATTTCTTGATTCTACTCAAGTAGAATGACTAAACAAATGATATTGATAACTCTATCAATCTCTCACATTCGAGCACGGCCATGCATTTCTCGATCTCACTTATCGAGAGGCCCGATAGACATCTCTCGATTAAGGCGAGACAAATTCCTTCACTATCACTCACATTCCTCCACATGATTTATTGCATACTTGACCATAGCACAATATTACCATCTACGATGAGATGTCATTGAACTCGTTAAGACATGAAGTTCCTCATGTAGGAATCCATGGTGAATTCAGGTCGAAGGACTCAATTACCACTACTGCAATGAGAATTACTGATGACATAATCCATGTAGTGTTTCTCATAGCGGGTTAGTCCAATAACATGAACTTAATTAACATGTATTTATGTTCTGAGTAACATCTTATGTTCATGACCAGCAAAACATGGTCTTCTCTCAGAAAACATAATAGTCTTACTTCATTATTATTCCCACAATAACGATCGACTATGGACTATTTAGAATAATGTTCTTATGCCTTAAGATTTTACAATCAAGTCACATACTTGATGTTTAAGCGAACCAACTATTTAAGGATACGATTTTATCAAGTTAAACACAATTTAAATAATAAGATAAAATGATAAATACCTCATGTATATAAACATATAATGACAGTAATATGCCCATGACTAGAGCATATCACTTAACAATCTCACTTGCCTAAATTGTCGGACATAAATGTCGAATGCCTATCGTCTAATTGTATTTATCATGCTTTGACTGTGCAAGAGATTTAGTCAAAGGATTAGCAAAATTGTCATCAGTATGAACTCTACATATCTTAACGTCTCTGCCGTGATCCTCACGAATGGTGGAAACGGCACAGAGTATGTGTTTGGATCGCTGATGTGATCTGGGCTCCTTGGCTTGAGCAATAGCCCCATTATTGTCACAATAGATGTCCAGTGGGTTTGTAATGCTATGAACAACACCCCGTCTAAAAACTAAATTTTTGATCCAAACTGCCTCCTTAGCTACATCGGTGGCTTCTGTACTTTCATTATACGTAGTAGAAGATGGCCACGACTGTGTCTTGCTTGGAACTTCTCCGGCTCATAGAACCTCCCCTTCAAACAAAACTAAACGGTGCAATCTAAAGTCATCTAAGTCGGGCCGAAAACCCGACGCTCGGTATAACCACTTATAACTAGCTCGCCTTCTTATCCACCATAGATCGAAAAATATCACTTAGGATTTGGCTCTCAGTACTTAAGGATATTTCTTGACTATCATTGACATTCACCTAGATCTGACTGGAATCTATTTGTCATGCTTAAGGCATAGGAGACATCAGGTCGGGTGCAAAGCATGGCATACATGATCGAATCCATGCGATCTCTCTCGACCTTCGTGGTTGGACATTGAGACTTACTGAGCTTAATGCCATGAGACATTGGCAAGAAACCTCTCTTGGAATCTTGCAAGCTAAACCTCTTTAGCACTTTGTCTATGTACCACTTTATTTCCGGGCCGAGTAGCAGATTGAGATCTATCTCTATGATCACTATGCCTAGGATGTAGGCGGCCTTCGCCTAAGTCTTTCATTGAAAAACATTCCCCTGACAGAGACTTGACACTCTAGTAGGGATGTCATTTCTAATGAGTAAGATGTCATCCACATGCGAAGACAATTGCACTCCACTAACCTTCTTGTATACACAAGCTCATCTTCAATTTTTCATAAGCCAAACTCTTGCTTGACCTCATCAAAGCGAAGATTCGGCCGTGAAGCCCGCTTTAATCCATAAAATGGATCTTTGGAAGTTTACACACCATTAGGATACTTAGGATCGACAAAACCCTCGGGTTGTGTCATGTACACATCCTCGAGTAAGTTTCCATTAAGCGTTGTTTTAAATGACCATTTTTGCCAAATCTAGTATCATAGTACGCGATAGCAGAAGAATCCCTAATGAACTTAAGCATGTAAAAGGTGAAAAGGTCTCGCATAGTGATACCATGAGTTTTGTTTTGAGCAGCACTGCGACAGTCGAGACTTGAAGGTCATATCATGTTTGATCTTATGAACCCATTTACAACCAATGACCTTATCACTCTCAGGTGGATCAACCAAATTCCAAACCTAGTTATCGTACATTGATTGCATCTCAAACTTCATGGCTTGAAGCCATTTTTTTCAGAATTTGGGCTCATCATTGTTTCATGATAGGTTGTGGGCTCATCTTGATCCACAAGCTCTATTGTTCAATAAGTAGTTATGAAATCCATATCTCTTGGGCTCATGATGAAACCTATTGGACCTTCGTGGGCCTTGTGCAAAAGATGTCGGTAGTGCGGATTGTGAGTCTTATAAATTTCCATGGAAGGCTCGGTGGCAACTTGTGGTTCTTGAACTTCTTGAAGATGTCTTACTCGCGACTCTTGGAAATGAACTCTCTTTCAAAAAGACTCCATTACGAGCAACAAACACTTTGTTCTTAGATGGGATGTAAGTAGTACCCTTTGTTTCCTTTGGATACCTCCTGAATAAGCATATCGATTTGGATGCTAGCTTATCGAAGCACGATGCTTTACACAAAGCTTCACTTCCCCAATCTTGAGAAAAACAAAACCAAGAGCGCTTTCACGTCCACAACTCTATAAGCTGTTTTCTGTAGCTTTTAGTGGAATTCATTCAATAAGGCATAGCGAGTCTCTAATGCATATCCCCAGAAGGATATTGGAAGATCTATTCGACTCATCTTAGATCGAACCATATCTAATAAAGTTCGATTTCTCCTTTCAGATACACCATGCCATTATGGTGTTCCAGGTGGAGTGAGTTGTGAGATTATCCCACAATCCTTAAGACGATCATTGAAATTTTAGCTTAAATATTCATCACGTCGATCAGATCGAAGTGTTTTGATATTCTTTCCAAGCTGATTCTGCACTTCATTCTTGAATAATTTGAACTTTTCAAATGATTCAGACTTATGCCTCATTAAGTAGATGTAACCATATCTACTAAAGTCATTGATTGGTAAAAGTAATGAAGTACTGATAACCTCCTCTAGCAATTGAGGTTATTAGTCCTGAACATTTGCCTGTATAAGGCCCGATAAGTCACTGGCCCTCTCAACGTGTCGATAAAGGAGCCTTGGTCATTTTGCCCTGGCAAACAAGATTCACATGTTTCCGTGACTCTAAGTCAAGCGAATGTATTAGCCCATCTTGATGGAGCTTCAAGATGTGTTCTCATTCATGGCCTGACGACAATGCCAAAAGTAGGTTGGATTCAAGTCATTGGACTTGAACCTCTTAGTATCGATGTTATAGATGGGCTTGGGTTGTTCCAAATTTAGAACGTAGAGACCATTAGATAAATGAGCATTCCCATAAAAAATGTCTGCATTATAGATGGAGAAAATATTATTCTTAATAATAAAGTGAAATCCATCCACGTGTAAACAAGAACCTAAAATAATGTTTCTACTCACAACAAGCACATAATAAGTTGGAAAACAAGTCCACTAGGCAAAGTCAAATCATAAACTCTTACATCTAATGCAACAACTCTTGCTCCATTCCCCACTCGTAGGTCTACTTCGCCTTTAGCCAATGATCTATTTCTTCGCACATTTACACAAATGTGAGATCCACATCCAATATCTAATACCCATGAAGCAGAAGTAGACAAATTGCCTTCTATAACATAAATACCTGAAGTGGTAGCCTCGCTACTCTTCTTTTTCTTCAGATCTTCCAAGTAGAGCTTACAATTCCTCTTCCAATGACCTTGTTCATTACAGAAGAAGCAAACTCCCTCCTTGGGCGGCTTTGGCTTCTTGGCCTTAGGCTTGGATTGTCCTTTGCCTTTCTTGGCCTTATTGCCTTTGCCCTTTCCTTTTCATACCTTCCTTTCTAAACCACCAAGCCTTTGGATTTGTGGAATGTTCGTCTTAACATTCTTCAACATTCATGTAACTTCGACAATTTCTCCATATGGTGCATATTGTAGTTCATAATTGATCATAAGATTCGGTGTGAACTGGGAATTAGGTCGTGTGACTCATGACTAATAGGAGAACCAAGCTTGTTCATTGAATGATGAGACCCTTCATCTTTAGCACATGTGCATAACGAAGTGCGGGAGTCATCTTGCAAGCATTCAATGCTTTGGTGGTTGTAAACCTTTCTTGACGTGCTTGCTCTTGGAACATTCTCTTGAAGATGCAGAGTCGTATCGATACACTCCATTCTCGTTACTTATGAAGCTCGAGTTCATGGTTGTAAGTATAAGACAAGTTACATCCTGAGTCACTCAAATGCTTACTAAGCATCCCTTTCGACTTTCGTGGGGCATTGTTAGCAGGAGGTTCATTAGGGATTTCATTATCAGAACATACATCTTCCTCTTGTTTAAGGGCGATCCTCGAATTTCGAGATTGATTGAGGAAGTTTGTCCTTAAGTTTTCCTTTCAGGGCCAGATCGAGTAAATGTTGATGTGATTTGATGCCATTAGTCCACATACAAAAAATATGCAAAGCTTTTTAATAAATGAGGTCTTTAATACTCCTTCTAAAATTAATAACTTTAATTAACACAGAACAATTTTATAGCTTAGTGGGTGAAAATCAAGTTTTGATTTTAAATTCAAGCTAGCTTTGGTATAACACTTAAACTTAAGCTAACTAGGTAGAAAAACTCTTTTCTTTTATGCCCTTTAGGCCAAAAAACCGTTATGATCAGCTTCAGTTAAGTCTAACCATATTCAATCTTATGGATATCACCATTATCCATCATGTCGTCCTAAGATGGCCCAATACACCCTACTTTGGCATAAACTATATTAAGACGATCGAAGTATTAACAAGTGTTAAATTATGGAAGGAATTTTATGACTTAATATTTTATGTGATGAAATTATCAAGTTGTTAGGCAAACTTTATAAACATAAACATGCATCACATACAAGCATATTTATAAGCATAAATGTTAACGTGACATGTCATGGCCCATTTCCTAAGGTGATTCCAGTATAAGCCAATATGGAGATGCAATAGATACCTTTACCAATACCTTACTTTACGGGTTTGTTCCCAAGAACGAACGGGTCTCCCATTCTTCTCGCTCTTTCTTCATTACAAGCAAGTAATAATCAGATGCCATTTTGAGCCAAAATAATAAAAAGAGACACACATGTTGTGTCATTAAAAATAACGGTACACGCAGTCGATGCTAATATAATGAAAAAGAGACACGATGTCAGGTCAATAAAGCACGACACGCAGGCCGTATTTAAAAATTACAAACCCATAATTAATAACTACCAATCACATTGAACTAAGGACCATGACATGCACCATGCAAATTGAATATAAACACATTAAGCATTAATTTGGAACAATCCTACTTAATGTGTAATAATCTGTTACAATCCAATCTTAATGTCTAACATTAATGTAATGCAAATTTCCCATCATTAAGAATAATTCAGAATAATTCTAATGTCTAACATTAATGTGTATACCCTACCGATTAAGAATAATCTATACAATTTCATTCTTAATGTCTAACATTAATGTGTAATAGCTCTAATAATTAAGAATAAATTGTAATAAACATTCTAATGTCTCACATTAATGTGTAAATGGGCCCCACCGATTAAGAATAATCAGACACCCTAATCAGATTAGAACACAAGAATTACTTAACTTAGAATTGATTTCGATCATCAATAAATCCTAATCCTATTAGAGCTTTTCTAAACTGGCATTTTTCACTTCGAGGCGATGTGAACACTTCATATAGAAAACATGACCGAGATTATACCGATTATAAAACGATGAACTAATGATCATGGATACATCGCGATTCGATCATGGCATATCACATATGGCAAAAACGACATAATTAAAATGTGATCACGTTATATCACATATAAAAATCGGCCACCAAACAACAAGTAGCTCCTCGAGTACCACCGTTGAATCCAAATGATAAGAAAAACGCAATGAAATAAAATTTTAACATCAACCGCATCGTGATCCGCAGCTGATGAAACTAAACAATGAAATCAAGGAAATCCGCACTTACCTCTCAGACCGAACTCTTTTCTTCTTAATCTAGGGGTTCCCGGTGATTCGATCACACACACGCTGAAACATAAACAGGAAATGATCCAACATCAATGAGCCAATACGATGCAGTGTGCAAACGCCCTCTAAAGGAATCAACAAGAACGGCTAATGGATGGGATGGATGTGCTAGCATCTTATGATAGGTCTTTGTCCCACAAAACCAAAGACACCTTAGTGTCTTCCAAAACTCTAAAAAGAATTTCTAAAAATGCCCATCAAAATAACCACCTTCTTTAGATGATAAACCCCATATTTATATCAAGGCCTCCCCAAACCCTTTTATTAAAACGAATTTAAACCAAATTCCATTAACTATTAATGGCTCGCTCGGGCTTCGTCATTAATCATGGCCAAAGAGAGAACCTTCTAACATCCATTATCGCCTCATTCTTATGTGTGACCCTAGGTTCACTCAATGTCAAGTAATGAGCCCAAATCATAATTTAGCCCATAAGTTATAATTGGCCCTAGCAAGACATTATAATCTACCTGTAAATCAAGTGAATTCGATGAATCGAAAAACCTTATCATAGTATGATAATAGTCCTTTGTCACACGATGTCTCGATTAAGCACAAAGCATGGATGAAGTCATCTTTATACAACTTAATCGTTTCTTGATTCTCAAGCAGACTGACTAAACAAATGATATTGATAACTCCTATTAATCTCATTCGAGCACGACCATGCATTTTTCTAGTCTCAATTTCTTATCAAGAGGCCAATAAACATCCTTCACTCAATTAAGAGCGGGATAAATTCCCTTCACTATCACTCACATTCCTCCACATGATTTACTGTACGCCCAACCATAGCCCCGGATTACCATCCCGTTAAAGACGCTATCGAGCTACGCAGACACGAAGTTCCTCATGTAGGAATCCATGGTGAATTCAGTCTAAGGACCTCAACACTACCGCAATGAGAATTACTCGATGACATAATCCATGCATTTCTCATACGTCACCCAATAACATGAACTTAATATGTATTTATGTTCTGAGGAACATCTTATGTTCATGACTGAAGAAACGTGGTCTTCCTTTAAAACATAATACTTTACTTCATTATTATTCCCACAATAAATCACCAACTATGGACTATTTAGAATATGCGTTCTTATGCCTTAAGGTTTTACTATCAAATCACATACTTGATGACATAAAGCGGAGCCAACTATTCAAGGATCTTATTTTATCAAGTTAAACCATAATTTAAATAACAAGATAAAATGATAAATGCCTCATGTATATAAGCATATAATGAAAATGTATATGCCACTAGGCTAGAGCATATCACTAATAGTCGAAACTAATGATTAGCCACCATCGGGCCCCCTCCTCACTTGAAGGTTGGAGGATGGTGTGCCTTGAATCTTTGGAAATTACTTGGCCCTTCTTGGCTCACAGTTGCACTAGCTTATGCAATGGTAGTAGCTGCAACACTCGATTGTGCAATGGTAGTCGTCGCAATACCAATAACCTCAATGAAGGCTTGTTGGTCAAAGGCCGGTGGTAGTTGGTTGTTGTTTCGCCCACCGTCTCGACGTTATCTTCCTCAATTAGTCATCTATATGTCAGATAGCAATAGAGTCTTACATAGTATCCAAAAAAAAAAGGGGGATCAAGTTTAAACTTTGAGATTTCTTTCCTTGTTTAACTAGTAACGCATGTGCCAACCACTAATAGACATCAACATCCCGAACCATCCTGTTCATTTTTTTTTTCCGAACCCCCAAGGTTATGTTTTCTAACCTTAGTGTTCCTTTTTTTTTCCATATCCATTTTACCATGTATATAATTCGCATAACACATAGCACATAATCATGTAGCATATTAGAGCATAAAACATGAAATGCATAATGAATGCAATGGTCTAGACTCATGCCCATCACGCCCTAGGTAATCGTATACCTAAGCTCTGATACCAAGCTATGACACCCCAAAATCCAGAGGTTCATTGATAACCCATCAACCCGTGAAATGCTTGTAGATATCGTGTAACTCGATACCACACCGTTGTGTCCCATTTACCGGGATCCATAATTTAACAAAAATCGGACAGACCTCCTTTGTACAAGGAGCTCTACCCAAAACTCAACCTGTACAATATAATAACTTGACCCATCCGAAGCCTAATATAACATAATGACTGCATTGAGTCCATTTATGAGTAAAAATTGACCACATTGACCACATTAAGTCCATTGATCCATATTCATACAAAACATGCAAGGCTATTTTAAAAACAGTTCATTTGAGTTCAATTACAACTCTCTTGCATAAAAGTACATGCCAAAACTAGTTTGCTCCAAAAATTTTACAAAAGGAGTTATAAAAGTCATAAGCTCCAAGCCACCTCGCGCCTTGAATTGAGCCAGCTCCATCTGTGATATCCCGTGACTTGAAATGTTTTCCCGTGATAGTGGTGAGCCACTACACAAAGTAGTGCGAATTCTTTAAGTAGAGGCTACCCCCACCTAAGTGCACGTGCAATGTTCACATTCGACAATTCATATTCACATCAACATTCCAAGTCAGAATACGCAAATTCTAGGTTGGAATTCTACATGTCATGCTATGAAATGAGATGAAACTCACTCATGCATCATACCCTAAGTCTTAACCAACTCCCACCACACAATGCAATGTCAATGTGTAATAAAAATCCGTCATTGATGAATCACATCCAATGATCACTTTGAAATAAAATTCATGTGTTTATAAACCAAAATTTATCGATGCCACCTAATGATCATCGTATAAACAAAACCATGTATCTTCAGTGCGACTGAATCACAATCGCTTAGCCCACGTTTCCATCTACACTTTGGACTTTCACCGTTGGAGTGTACGAACCAGTAACCAGGTCTCTTACCCGAGGGAGTGTCTAGCCCTTCTTGCTATACCCGACACAAGTTTTCCAAGTCATACGACCATGTGACTGGCTTAACTCGTCCAATCCAGATCGAAATACTCTTATCAATTACCAAATATGGTGTTTGATTTCCAACTGATACACTCACGCTATGAAATCTGATGTCCCATTGCATATGTAATGTAATGTACCATTGCATGTCAATGTCATGTCTCATATGTAGTGAATGTCAAATGGACAACTTAAATCACACATTTCATCATGTATCATGGACAATCATATCATATGCATAACATCTCCAAATAAACACTCACCCTAGTGTCAATATATTAATACACCTATATCAAATTTTATCTAACAATAACAACCATGCATGCCATTACATAATCAAGCAACAACACCCTTAATTCTCAAGGTCAATTGTAACATATAATCTGCCCACAAAATAGCCCACATAAAAGTCCATATACAAGCCATAAAACAGCCTCAAACAGCCCCTTAAACATACCACAAAACTGGACATAAACATCCTTAAACAACTCCTTAATTAGCTCCCAAACAGTCCTTAAACAGACCACAAAACCAGCCATAATAGCCCCATATACAGGCCATAAACAGTCCCAAACAACCCCATAAATAACTCTCAAATAGTCCCCTAAATAGGCCATAAAATCGGCCATAAACAGGCTAGAAAATAGCCATAAAACCCTTCCAAACAACCCCTTAATAACTCCCAAACAGCCCCTAGAATACCCACATAACAACCCCCTTAAAATCAGCCAAAAAAGTAGAGGTAAAACCAAAGTAGGAAAAACCCTACCTCTTTGAGTGTAGTAGAAAAGGTAGGCAGCTTCAAGAACACCTCATAAGCCTAAAACCTTTGATTTCCCCAAATCTCCTCATTTGGATCTTTGGTGAAATCCTTCGTTCTCGGTACGAATGCATAGCCTTCGTCAAGAAGATGAATTTTATTTCTTAGCTCGACGGATTCCGATCAACAGAACTCCGAGGATCACCAAAAGAAGACTTGGATTTCTCTCTTTCTCTATCTCTTTCTCTCCCATGTTCAAACCAAAAAAAATGAGATATTTTCTCCAAACATCTAATTTTTAAACCTATCCATAATTTCAAAGACTTAGCTCACGTCACGCCACGTATCCAGCACTTGTTCGGGTCCGTTTTTGCATTGAAATGATTAATTTTGTCCTAGTTTAAGTTCAAATTATTTTATATGAATTTTATTTAAATTATTTTTCAACTTCCAAAATTTTCTTAAGATTTTCGTTTTTGGGGGTCATTAGACACATGTCACCTCAAAAAACGTGAAAAAAAAAATGATTATATCGAGATCCGACGAAATTTGCTTAGGTAACTAGATTTCGCAAGATGAATCCAATGGTAAGGTCCGTTTTGTCATCTAAGATTTAGAAAATTTCAGGTTTGCAACCCGTACCGTAATAGCAATTTATCGTTTTGCCATTTTTCAAAAAAAGTTTACTTGGGTTTTACACTTTTTAGCCATTGTTTCTCAAATATATATAAATTTGTCCAAAAACATACATGTTCAATATATTAGTAGGCTTTGTAGTAGTTGTTTTTCTGGTCTTTCCAATGTTGTAACTATACCTGATATATGTAGTACATATTCTTAAAGAAAGTAGGTCCAAAGACCACTTTTAATCAAAAATAGAGTTACAACATCATTCTACAAACATCAACATACATCAAAAGGTAGGTCTAGTGCCACCTTGATCTACTAATGCGATGTCATGGGCATGTGTACTTGTCTTTGGTGTTGAATTAGTTTTCCAGTTCGTCCATAGGCATTCAACACACATCAAGGTAGACTAGTGCCACCTTGATCCACTAATGGATATCATATGTAACACCAATACCATGGTTTTTATATGTATATATTGTTCGGGTGTAAATAAACAAATTATATTTTATGGCTTTTAAATGGCTAAAAATGAAAAATGATACAAACAGGAAATTTATAAGGCCAAAAATTTGGTAAAAATATCAAATGAGGACTGGGAATTGAGTCGCGATGCTATGACGAAAATGATGTGTCACTCCGTCAAGTAGCACAGTGGGACGATGTCGATAGTATTCACGAAATGATTTTTAATAACGGTTGCGACAGTAGGACCGTATTGTGTTATAAAACAAAATGTTTTATCTTAGGCCTACGACTCGAGTGGAGATGATATCGGTGATTCGGGTTATCTGTGAAAGCATAGGTTAAATTCGTTTAAGGGAAAATTGAAATGATAAGAAAAATGTGAAATGTATGATCTGTGTTTTGAATGATTTATTGCATATGAAAGTGCATATTTGAAATGATCAATAAACTGTAAATGAATGTATATGAAATGAATATATGTATTATACTGCATTGATCATTCAAAAAGGTTAAAAAGCATTGTTTAGAAAAATTGCATGAATTGTATTAAACTGAAACGAAAGAGAGAACTATATAGAACCACTAAGCATGAAAATGCTTAGCGCGTTGTTTTATCATCGCACAAGTGCAGATCGAACAATCTGAAAATGAGGGCCAGTGAGATTGAGTCGTCGTCAAAGCCACACGGAGGATAAGTAAAGCTCCGTCATATACATACATGAATTTGATTTGACTATTTTTGTATTGAAACTATAATTCGAAAAGTGAACTTTAATTTTGTTTTTTGTAAATGTTTTTTATATTGAAAACGGCTAATAATGCCATATTGTATCAAGGTGGGAAATAGACCAAATGGGCATATAATGCCATATCAAATGAAAGAAAAAAAAATACATTTGTGAATAAATGATGGGCCCCTTTTAAGTTAAAATGATGTTTATGTATATATGTTCATAAGGTTAATTATCCTTTACAAAATGAGCATTTGAAATGTGTTTTACATGAGAAATTGCAATTGGATTTGAATGGTATCAAAGCACAAGTAGCATAGAGCTACGGTATTGAAAATGTATTTGTATTTGTATTAGTGTTTGAATATATCGTAAAAGTAAAAGTACTGGTAGCGCAACAGACGCTACAATTATTTTTGGTATCAAAGCACAAGAAGAATAGAGCTACGGTATTGAAAAAGTATTTGTATTTGTATTGGTGTTTGAATATATTGTAAGAAATATTAAAAATCTTGGTAAGTATGACGGAATATTTACCAATTATTTTAATCGGAATCTAGGTTTAGGGTACATTACGCAAAATTATTTTGAAATTTTATGATTTTGAAATTATTTATGACGCCATTGCATTTGCATATAAGGATGATGTGATGACTCACGATGCGAGATCTTGTCGGTCTTAATAGCTAAGCATGGAAAGTTATTTGATAATGTCGTTGTGAATGAGTACATGAATTGTCCCATTAGAATCACAGTATGAGTTTCGGGAGATTTGATGAGTTGTCATTGAGAGTTTGATGTGATATTGGGGATGGATTGGATTGTCCCGACACGAGTGGTAGTTGTTTAGGTGACCTTAAGGACACGAGTGGCGGAAGTGACTTTTATCGTGAGGAGATTCGAATCACCTCTCTAATGTGATGCTCCAGCCACTACTTACAGAATGATGGTTCGAAAGGGTGTAGAGTTTACTTGGCATAGCGTTGTCTGAAAAGGCGGAGCTTAGTTTATCAGACATCCCTATAGTTAGTGATTATCGGGATGTGTTTCCGGAGTTGCCAGGATTGCCTCCATAGAGATTAAGTTCATGATCGTTGTTCGAGTGCCACTTCATCCAGTGCTGCCAGGTATCGAGATGAAACCAGGTGGAGTTAAAGGAATTGAAGCTTGGGTTGCAAATTGTTGGAAGAAAGGATTTGTTTATCAGGAATTGTATCACCGCTGGGAGCTCCGGTGCTCTTTGTTATAAGAAAGATGGAGTGCGCTTGGTTGTGTGTTGATTATAGGCAATTGGCCAAAGTAGCCCATTGAGAACAAATATAATTACCCGGGATGAAGACATTGACAATTAGAAGGTGCAAGTGTCTTTTGAAGATTGACTTGCGATGCGGGTATCATCGATTGAGGATTAAGGATGTGAATGTTAAATGACGACATTCAAAGCCTTGGTATGGACATTATGAGTTCCTTAATCACGGTTTGGGTTGACAAATGCTGCTTGCGCTTTCATGGACTTAATGAATCGTGTTTTCAAGCGTGTATAGATCGAGTTTGTAGTAGTGTTTATAGATGACATCCTTGTGTATTCGAAGGATCGGAAGATCAGTCTAGCAGCGCTTCGAATTAATCTTTAGAAACCTTGAGAAAGGCAGGTTATAGTAAAACTAAGCAAATATGAATTTTGGTTTAGAGAAGTGTCTTTTCTTGGACACATTATATCAGAAGAAGGAATTCGAGTGGATCCAAAGAGATAGAAATTGATTATTGAATGGAAACCAAAGAGTATGCGGAAATGCGTAGTTTCACAGAGATTGGGTTACTGGAGTTCGTTAAGGGGTTTTTCGATTATTTGCGACCCATGGCGGATTGCTCGAAGAATGAGATTTGAGTGGAGTAGAAAGTGTTAAGTTGGTTTTGAAAAAAGTTGAAAGCATTCTTGCGAGTCTTGGGTTCTTACTCGATCACGACCTAAGTGAAGAATCGTGATTTTTTAGTGATGCTTCATTAAATGGACTTGGATGTGTCCTTATGCAAGAGGTAAAGTGGTAGCTTATGCTTCTAGGTAGTTGAAGCCGTATGAAAAGAACTACCCTACGCATGATTTGGAATTGGCCGCCATTGTGTTTGGATTGAAAATTTGGAGACACTATCTTTATGGAAAAAAGTGTTTCATCTACACCAATCATAAAAGTCTTAAGTATTTACCTGCGAGGCTGGCAGGACAACGTGAATGGATGGAATTGATCAAGGATTATGATTGTGTGATCGATTATCATCCAGGGAAGGCCAATGTATGGTCTCTGATGAAAGTCGGTCTCGCAGCCCGGGTTAGGTCTCATTTGTCATCATCAGAACTGACGGTCACGATAACCTTAAGGTATTAGCAAAGCGGGTTATTGGATCGAGTCTTCGAAACCTGAAAAGAATGATGAGAAAATTTCCGCAATTGTAAATCAGAGTAGAGTGGGGAAAGAAACTAAGTTTACAACGAAAGAGGATGGATTCTTGTACTATAGAGATTGGGTTTGTGTACCCAATGATGATAAATTGAAGAAATCCATACTTAAAGAGGCACATAGTGGATCTTTTTCTATGCATCCCGGAAGCACAAAATGTATCGAGTTTAAAGACTTCATGCGGTGGTTCGAGATGAAAGAGGTGTGTCGGAATTTGTGATGAAGTTTATGTGTCAAAATGAAGGCGAACATCAAGTTCCTTGAGATTATTCTGACTATCGGGATACTCGAATGGAAATGGGGCCCAGAATCCTGATGGATTTTGTGAATTGGGTTCTGGATTGACAGGAAGAAAGCATGGGTGAGTTGGATTGTAGTAGGCCAGGTGTGAGCTGACTCACTTCACACGAGGAAGGGTGACTATTCCTTGACAAGCTAGCGAGCCTTTACATAAAGGAAATAGTTCGGTTACATGGGATTCTAATATCGATCATTTCAGATAGAGATCCGATGTTTCACCTCGAGTTTTGGAAAATTACGAGAGGCTTTAGGCACTCATTGAATTTCAGCACGTGATTCCACCCGTGACTAGTGGACAATCGAGGAAGAAGTGATCCTAAGTGTTGGAAGATGTAAGAGTTGTGTAATCATTATGAGGGTAGTTGGGATAGACACATCCCTGCAGTCGAATTTTTGTATAATAATAGCTTCGATGAGTATTGGAATGGCACCTTATGAGGCTCTCTGCGAAGAATCGAACACCATTGTGTTGGGCAGGGTAGCGAGAAGATAGTGGCCTGGTTTGATTCAGAAACTAAGAAAAAGTATGAAAATGATTAGAGAAAGATTCAAGGTGGCCCTGAATGGAACAAAATCCTACAGCAAACTTAGGGAAAGTAAATGTCGATATGAGATCGGCAGAAAAAAGTGTTTTGAAATTATCGCCTTGGAAGAAAATGTGGGTGGAAAAATGGAAGAAGTTGAGCCCTAGGTTCATTCTGGGCCATATGAGGTGATAGAGAAAGTGGGTCCGATGTATACGAATTAGCTTTACCTCTAGAGGATTGGAAAAGATTCATAATGTTTTCATGTGTCGATGTTGAGGAGGTATGGTCGGACCCATGCGCATGCTGGTCTCTTTGGAGACGATTGAGCTTAGACCGGATTTGAGGTATGAAGAGGAGCTAGTAGAGATCTTGGCTCGAGAAGTGAAAGAGTTGTGGAAAAAGCGAATCCCATTGGTAAAAGTGTTGTGGAGAAACCACAAGATAGAGGAAGCCATGTGGGAAAGCGAAGAAGTTATGCGGCAACAATACCCTCAATTGTTCAATGAAGGTAATTTCGAGGACGAAATTCTTTTAAGGAGGAGGTTGCCAGCACAATACCCTAATAGTTTTATAACATGTTCGAAGTGTAAAAATAAATTAAATTATATTTTCGGCATTTAGTGGCTGAAAAGCGAAAAATGATACAAACTCGGAGAATTTCACAAGAGCGAAAAAAATTTGGTAAAAATGTCGAAATGAGGACTGGGAATTAGTGCGATGCTAGCGAGCGAATGTAATGATGTGTCACTCCCGTCGTAGCTCAGCGGGACAGTATTGCTAGTGTTCACGAATTGATTTTAATAACGGTGGCAACCGGTGGGACGTCTTGTGTTATAAAACAAAAATGTTTTTTATCACAGAAACTGCGGCCAGTAGGGCCAAGATTAATTGATTCCATTATCACATGCAAAAAGCATAAAAGTTAAATTCATTTGGGACAAATTGAAATGATAAAGAAAATTGTGTGAAATGCATGATTTGTGTTTGAATGAATTTGTGCATATATGGTATATTTAGAATAATTCGATAAGCTAATAAATGAATGTATACTGAAATGATTATATGTATTGTATTGCATTGATCATTCAAAAAGGTTAAAAAGCATTGTTTAGAAAAATTACATGAATTGTATTAAATTGAAATGGAAGAGAGAACTATATAGAACCACTAAGCATGAAAATGCTTAGCGTGTTGTTTTATCATCGCACGAATGCAGGAAGGCAGTCTGAAAGGCAAGGAAGCGGGTGATCGAGTCATCATCAAAGCCACACAAAGGATAAGTAAAGCTCCGTCATATGCATACATGAATTAGGCTAGTAATTTTGTATTGTATCTAGGTGGGAAATGGACCAAATGGGCATATAATGCCATATTGAATGAAAGGAAAAAAAAATGCATTTGAGAATAAATGATAAGCCCCTTTTAAGTTAAAATGATGTTTACGTATATATGTTCATAAGGTTAGTTATCCTTTACAAAATGAGCATTTGAAATGTGTTTTACATGAGAAATTATATTTGGATTTGAATGGTATCAAAAGCCTGATGGCATAGAGCTGTAATTATTAAACGTATTTGTATTTGTATTGGTGTTTGAATATATCGTAAAAGTAAAAGTACTGGTAGTGTAATGGACGCTACATCATGGCTATAAGTGTACGTGTGCTGATGTTGAGTGATTTTTCTGTAGTTCATTCTATAGGCATTCAAAACACATCAAAAGATAGTCCTAGTTCCACCTTAATCCACTAATGTAATGTCATGGTTGTAATGCGTTTTTGCGGTGTAGTGCTCAATGAGTCTCAAACAACAAATCAAGTACATCTTGAGAAGACCTTTTAATTCTCCTCTTTCCACCAAGCAAAATGGTAAGCCAATAGCCACCTAGCAAAGGTAGGAAAGGGAGATAATAGCCTTAGGACAATCACTTGTCATCATAGGCTATAGATTACAAAAGTATAGAGAAGATAACATAAGGAGCATAGGCCAGAAAGAGGCTTTACAATTGAAAAATGCCAAATAAATGGCTACAAAGTTTCTAAGTCAAAGTATCATTAGTTCATGATTGTTCAGAAATGTCAAAGTCATATCATGGAGAAATCAAAAGAACGGAGAGAATCCTAATATTCAAGGCAATGTCAGCGAGATGCATCAATTTCCTATAATGCTGAAGCCAATCTGGTTGTCTCGTCACATTGGGAAGCTAAGAAATGGCCCAAGGACTCAACTTTTTGTAGATGCTTAAGCCGCTAAGTCTTTATGGCTTCACCCTGCTCCACCAAAGAGGTTAGCTTCATCTTTTCCTTCTCTAATTCTACAATCAATACTTTGATACACTTTTTTCTGAGGATCATAATCAGTACATAGCTCACTCAACTGTTGAGTAGCTTGTTTCTTGGAAAGTTGGGCCTTCTCAAATTACGTATTCTGTCTCTTTAAGGCATCTAATTTGGAGGAGATCTCCATGTTGGATTTTAAAGCACGATCCAATGTAGGGAAAATAGAAGAAGTCAGAGTTAAAGCCTCTAAAATGAAAATCTTGGATTTAGGCACTTTGGAAGTTGATGCCAACACCGCCAGAGTTGCACAAAAAGCATCATTTTTGCTGATAGACAAAGAAAGCAAGTCCAAGCCAAGTAAATGGCTCATAGTAGAGTGAGCTACAACCACTTCTAAATCACTAGGAGGATGTGCTTAGGACTGGGGGGCAAGAGTAGTTGTGTTTAGAAAAGACAAGTCTAAAGATAAATATGTCTTTGCCTCTATTTGGAAAGTTGATCTTGGTGAAACTTGCAAAGTGGAAAATATAAGGCAAAAGAAAATAAAAAATACAGAGAAAAATGAAGGTGAAGAACAAACCAAAAAAGGCATAGGCTGAGAAGTATGCTCATACTGGTCTTCTCCAATGGTGGTAGCCCTTTCATCCAAAGAGCCCTCTACTGTCTCTGTCTCATCAGGTGCACTGCTAGTGTCTTGAGAATCATCCTCACTTGAAGCTTCTTCTCCATAGGCCGACCCTTGCTCATTATCCTCAGAGGGATCTTCCACTTCTTCAATCTCAATGGGATCATCAACAGCATTGGAGAAATCAAATTGATAGGCTAGTCTACACAACGACCGTCGTAGGTTGGAAGAATTCCTCACATCCTCATAAAGCTTGAGCTTGTTTGGCCGACTATTGGAAGTAGTTTTCTTCTCCTTTGCCATCTTGAGTTTCTTGGTAAGCCTACTAGAAGAAGAAGTCAATCCTATAGAAAAATTAAGAAATCAACATGAGGTAAATTTATGAATAAAAATGCAACAAATGATTATTTTACCTGTAGTGGGTGAGAAAGAATTGAGAAGCTCGTCAAATATGATATTCTACCAAGTAGAGAATGATGGAGCAGTGGATAGAGAGGTAATCCTGATAGACATGAAGAGTTTGATATTCCTTAACAGATAATATATTGCAAACTCCAAGTTTAGTTGAGGATAAGGTAAATGAGGTAAAGATGGAATGAGCTGCTGAAAACCAAACCGATGGGCTTAAAGACAAGGAAGGTAGGGCTGTAGACTAGTCGAGGATTCAGACATTGAAGATGAAAAGGCGAAGCAACCTCCTAAAATAAGTACTCTACAAGCGGCACTATTAGAGGCCAAAGGACTCTCAAAGTCATGTAGATATAGCTGAGATGAAGCCAAAATCTGATTCCAAGCTAAGATATGTATAGAATCAGGTCTCAAGAATAAGTGTACCAATGCCCAATCTACCAATCCCAAGAAGAAAGACATATGATCATCAGAGGGCATCGTATGTAGAAAATGCACGACATGAAGTCCTAAAATCTTGTGAGAGGTAGGTTCCCTGTCCGAAAGCTTTGGAAAATATGCAAAGAAGTACGTAAGAGGTAGGTTCCATGTCCGAAAGCTTTGGAAAATATGCAAAGAACCACATCTCTACGAACCACAAGGTGCCACCAACTTTCTAGTAAGGCTCATCAGAAACATATTTACTCATAGCCTCATAAATTGAGGCCAAGAGTAAAGTGCCTAAGGAATTAGGCTAACCTAGAGCAAGTGTCTTCACCAATGGTAAGTACTCCACGACGGGTTTTCTAGAGTTAGGAAAAGCACATATCGACATAGGAGAACCCATAGAAACTCAACATGCTCAGACGTCAATGGAGCCCCAGTGACGTCATGCCATTTTTGGATAATGGTAGAGTACGAAGTTTGAGTGGTAGAGGAAACCTCTATAACCAGGAGAGAAAAGTCCTGAATATCAAGCATACATAGTGCATCGACACCCCGGATAGGTAGGACCGTGAGAATGGTAATATCTCTTAACATGATGGAAATGGGGCCAAAATGGAGCAGGAAAGAGCTAATACTCTTGGACTAGAATTTCAGATTAACACTCATCAACTCCACGTCATGTGAAGTGTTTATAGTGGTAAGATGAATGAACCTCTCAATCCCCCATGCTATCCAAAGCCCTCTTAAATACGGGGACAACCTAGTAATCCATGCACCCCATCCTTCCGAAGCCCCTTGGCCATGATTTGACCAGGTTTACCATAGGCTGTAACTGTTAGATTAATTTATTAATTATGAACTAAGTATAATCATATTACAATTTTAATTGTAATAGTGCATGTTAATTATGAGATGGTTTTATATTAACTAGCTACGGGCCCATGGTTTTATCTTCTTCTTTGCTTTGGTAAGTCTATTAGACCAAAGCCTAATTGTTACCTCATGCTCTATATATATAAGTAAATAGAACCCTAGAATTTAATAAGTGTTTGGTAGAACATACTTTGGGGAGAAGGAAAGAACTATCTTCAACTTCTTTAGCTGATCTCATCCTTGCGGTTGGGAGACTAATGGCGTGATAGTGGATCCATGTCATGTATGTTTTTCTACCGGTACGAATGGATATGCTTTTGTTGATAAAGTTATTATTTTTGTAATATATTTATTGGAGCGCACGGTGTTGATCAATTGTTTTTGGGCTCAATAAATACTATTAATTTTATAAAATAATCTAGCAATTGATATCAGAGTCACTTTAATTGACATCGAAGTTGTCAATTTTATTTTTCAATGTTTACTGGGTTTTGTTTGAGTTTATTCTCGTGTTCATCCATCTAAAGGATTTTTTTTTGAAAAATCTTTTTTGAACCTATGGGGAAACAAGATTCGATGAGAGTAATTTTCTTGCAGGTAGCATTCCTAAGGTTTAGCCGTACCATCACATCACTACAACATCAAATTTAATAAATAAATAAAATTATATATAATAGTTTATTACGTGGCCACTTTGATTTCCATGTGAACAATCATGGAAACTTATGTTTCCTTCTTAATTAATTTATTTATTTATTTAATTCATTGACAGTTGATGGCCAACCACTTTTGCAATCATATCAATCCTGTTTTTTTTTTTTTTTTTTGGTTGATAATAATGGTAACCATTAATAGAATCTCTGTAAGGATAAAATGGTCATTTCGATCAAAATCCGGAATTTTTCTAGATCTCTGATGACGAAACGAACTTCACCATTGGAATTGTCTCATGAAATCTAACTACCACGTCAAATTTCGTCAGGTTCCGAGACAATCGGAATTTCATGTTTTTTCGAGCTGCCAAGGTGGTGTGGGACACTTGGCGCATTGGCTGAGTGATGGCTGAGGAGTTGCCACGTGTCATGTGCAGAATGAGTCAAACATGAGCTCAAATAGGGAGCCATAAGAGACATGTGGCAACATGTGAGTGGGTGAAAATCCATGGTAGATGGATAAGGGGATAAGGTGTAATCGAAGAGCCCAGTGGAGCTTGGCATGGCAAGTGTGAGAGGACTGGGATTGGCCCACATCACTTCTCCCAAACCAATTTGGGAGGGAAAGGAAGATAGAGAAAAGAGGAAACTGAAAGAGAGAGGGAGAAAGAGAGTTTAGAGTGAGAAGCTCTGACTTCTCTCTAGATTTTCCCGATGGTAGGCAGGCGACACGAAGAGGAGCCAGAGAAGCGAAGTGACGCGACGAGGGCTGCGGCGTGGGTACCCGAGTTTTACCATGGGTTTCGACAACTCCGAAAGGTAGGGGTTTTCTCCTACTTGCTTTATTATTTGGCTAAGAGTTATTTGAATGGATGGGGATATCTTGAGTCCTAGATGGCCATGTTTTCAGTCCCAAAGATTGGGACTAAGTGAGGAAATCCCTAGGTGGTCGTGGACCGGCCTTTAGAGGCTAGTGGGTTGGAATTTGTTCATGTGACCTTGTGTGTTGTTATTTATTTGTGTATGAAATCTTTGGGTGGATCCTAAGATGAATTATCGAATTTTTATTAGCCCATGTGAGCTAATTTTATGTTATTGCATGAATAGATAACATGTTGTTATGTGATAATTTTGTTAATATATGCATGCTTGATATGTGTGTTGTCAATGTGGAAATAATATGCCATTTCATGCCTTAGGGGACCTAAACTGATGGTACATTGAGTGCATGACCTTGCGATGCCGGAGGGTTGTCCAATAATTTTATCATAAAGTTGTTTGAAGATTGTGTTGGGAAATGCGTCCAGCAATTCCGCGTCGGGAGGGCATTGGTATTCAGGAGAGTTATCAAACAAATTCGCCTCAGAGGATTGTCCAACGTATTTATATCGAAGGATTGCCCACAAATAAAACAAATATTTTTGTTTGGAAACGGTTTTCAAACATGGCATAAGCATGTGTGAAGGAGTCGGTGAGGACTCGAGACATGGGATTGGGCATGTAAACATTCGAGTAGGAATCATGAATTCACTTGAATGTGTGTGTTTTCCATTGCATGAGCACTTAGGTGGGGAGTAACCCATGTAAGAGATTATCACTACTGGGCTTTGCTCACCCCGTTGTGGGATCCCCCTTTCAGGTACAGGGAGTATTCAAGAAGACAGCACTCACTAAAGGCCGCTTTTGAGAAAAAAGCCAACATGTGGCTTTATATATATTTTTGTAGAAATATCTTAGCAAACATTATGATCGATCACATTGTATAAGAGTGTAATTAACTCTTGGAAACTATTGTAATATAGTTGATAATGTTTTGGTAGAGTATGGATGTATGGGCCCGATGTGGCCATTTTACTCATGTATGAGTCTCATGATATAAAACGCCTGGAGTTTAAGCAGAGGTCTTGTGGTCAGCGAACCCGGGTTTTGGGGCGTCACAATTTCAGTCTTCAATCATTAAAAAAAAAATTATTCTTTTATTTGATTAATAATAGCAGCAATGGGTTTGGGATTTCTCATGCAAATCCTCATTTTATGATTTGTTTGAGAAGCTATGTTTGTTGCTAGATCAATTTATTTTTAAAAAAAATTCTTTTATTTCATTAATTATTGGGATGCTAAAAGAAAGAATATAAAATTAGAAACAATTAGAATTGTATCCCATTAAGCATTAAAATTTGGCTTTTGGGAGAATTGAATTTGAACCCAATTTTATAATAATTTAATTTAATTTTTTTTTCATATATTGCTTTTGCAATTTATGTTTATGCTATTTGGAATTATTTATAGCATCATATTGTGAATAAAATTATTTTCTTGTATTTGGGTAAAATTGAGAAATATTGAATACTTAGAACTTTTTCTATCATAGATGCGAGAGTGTGGGATATTTTTGGAATTGATTAAGCTATTGCATACAAATTCCTCTGTTTGACACATCAGTGCGCTAAGATCCGTACGGATAATTGAAGTTGTCCCTATCGATGACTTTATTATTTTGTAGGATGCTTAGTTTGGTGAAGAGATTTCACTAAGTGTCATGAACCGCACAATTTTACCACCCTTTCGGAGGAAAATTGATGCATTTTGTTGTGACGGTTGGTGAATTGCTCTTACATGTGTATGAGTCTTTTTGTATTTTATAGACTCTAGCATTTGGTGACCACTTTTGTGTGTCATTTGGTAAGCCGAAGAATGGAGCAATTTGTATGTTCTTGTTTTACATGTATTTTTAACATTACTCTCTTGTTTATTCTTTAGCTTTGAGGTTTCCTCTATTCTTTGCCATCACGAAACTCAATGGAACTAATTACAAGAATGGGAAAAATGAGCTATCTAATAATCATTGGGTGAATGTTTGCTTTGAATCCAATATCATTGATGTGTCATCTGATACTTGATGGTTAGATAGCGGTGCTATCATTCACGCTTGAAATTCTATGCAAGCGGTGATAAGCAGAAGAAATCTAACTAGTGTGGAGCAGTATGTATACATGGGAGATGGTACAAGAGTCCTAGTTGATTTTCTTGGAGTTGTTAGATTACAGCTCAGTACAAGAATTTTTTTGGAATTGCAAGATGTGGCATACATACCCTTGATTAGGAGAAATTTGATATTAGTACCTATTTTGGATAGACTTGGATATAGTTTTCTTTTTGGAACAGAAAGTGTTAAATTGTACCGAGATTCACAATTGATTGGCATTGGAGTACTTTGTGGGAGTTTTTACAGATTAGCGTTGTCTACTTTGACTTATGTTTCTACTACCCTTACTGTTAATACTGTAGCACCCCATTCTCAGCGGGCAGATTAGGCGGATCGAGCGAAAGTCCAGTTATAGCGGGGTTGTTTATAAACATATACAAAACAAAATAACTTAGTTTAGTGAGCATTCCATTTCGTATAAACACTTTCAAATATGTGCGGAAGTGATTTCAATTCGGAAGGCCCATAAACATTTACATTTAACAAAATGCATTTACAATGAAGGCATTCCATGCCCATTCAAAATAGTTTTAGAGTTTAACTCTTTTGATCACAAAACATCAATAGTTCAAAAGTATGATGGATGCATATGATGGAGTATATACTTTTACTCTACATCTTTCTTGATGACTCTGCGCTCCTCGATCTTGTCCTTCGTTCTTGTTCACTCGGTACCTGCGCATAGATAAAAAAACTACGCACTAAGCATTTCATGCTTGAGTAGTTCTATCTGATTCTCTCTTTGACCCCAGTTTAAATCAAATCATGCGATTTCGTAAAATGATGCTTTTGTACTTTCTTAAATGACCAATGCGAGTACAATACATACATAAAGATATATTTCATTTAATCAATTACAATTCATTGATCATCTCAATATGCATTTTCATGTCACGTAAATCATTGAATCTGAAACATGCACTTTTTCATTCTCATTATCATTTTGCATTTTAGCCTTATCCAGTTTGCTTTGTACTTTCGATTGCCTGAAGATAGCGAATCAGAAGCACGGTCGAACTCTGGTAAAGGTCATAAGCACGGTTTTTATAAAAATATGTACTCGATTTAGTGTACTCTGAATCTTGTCCCATTTAGGTAGTCGGATGGGATCAATACACAATAAATGCGTTTGTTGACTCTTATTAGTATATCAATCTATCCTTAACTCAGATTAACAATTAACATTCTATTAAGGGCATTCAAATCATTTATAAAAATGTCTGATATAGTATATTATTTTATACACAAACAAATCATTTCAATACTCATGCAATTTTCATATTAATTTCATTTATAATCCCAGTCAATTTCTCAAATTTCTTAACTTAAATCAACTTGCAATTCATTTCACAATTTTTTTGCATCAAATCAATTTAAAAAAATTCAATATGCAATTCAAACATTTTGGAGATAGAGATTCGAAATAATAGAGAAAGGTGTAGAACAAACCTAAAAAGCTTTGCACTTTGATTCCAATCCTCGGAATCTCGATCTCAGTTCGGGCTTTCCTCCTTGTCAACTCCTATTCCAATACAATTAAAGAACAATATTATTCGTGCGTACTAGTGATTTTGGTTAGGGTTGCTTTTCGGAGCTTAATATCGTGTTCTTAATCTCATTAGCAAATAAGGGCAAGATACAAGCCCGGTATGGTTGTTAGTTTCCCAACTTTTATCCATCACATAACCAAAATACTAAAATTTTGCCTTACCTTTTAATCCTTTTCCAACAATACTCTTGATCAATTAATATCTGAGAGATTAAGTCGAAACGCCAATGAGACACTAACACTACATGCAAGGACCGTTATTTTCCAGTTTTGTAATCTATGAACTTTATTACCCAAAAATTATTCAAACGGTCTTCAAAAATTATGAAACTCTCCATTTTAGTCCTTTATATATCCAATGACATCTCTGAAAATTTTCAATTTAAAATTCCTTCTCTAAGGCCCTCAACCACATAACACAAACAAAGCAAAACATGTTTTTTTTTTTTTTTCAAATAGTAGCACCTTTAAAACGTCTCACCAAAACCAATCCCTAATCATTGACCCAAAGTGCTTCAAACATTGATTTTATTAGCTTAGACAAGGTCTAGCAAACCCTAAGCACCAAAATCAGATTATAAACAAAGTGGTCGATTTTAACTGTATCCCAAAACCCTAACCTGTCACTTTGACGGCTTGTAACAAAACACTTTCTAAAATCAAATAGAATTTGTCCATCGCAAAGTTAGCATTTCCAAGACCATATATTCCTTCCCAAGACCTTTAATCATCTGACAATCTATTCTCATAAATTCCAAAACACACTTAGCCAAGCAGTCCCGAGCTTCGAGTTACGACATTTTAATGCCAAATTGGTTAGCTCACTAGATCACCTACTTCTATTCTCGATTTGGGGTCTTAACTCCATAAATTGGTAATGGTTCCTTCACTAATTTGAAGCTATGGTTCTAAGGTTTCTTCTCCAATTGGAATCACCCAATTTGGATCACCAAAACTCAAGTTATTGCACATTTTATCTAAATTACTCTAATTTGCAAAACATAATCTGCACATAGCTCCACTTTGACAGATTTTTAGGCACTTTGGGGTTACAATTTGCATACACTTCATCAAGTAAATTATTCCCCTATAAGTCTAGTTGACCCATTATTTTGAATCACTCAAATTGGATGACTGAAACTCATTTACTCTTGAAACACCACGACTATACCCAAAAACGGGGGCATGCCGAAGTGAGCTACTAGAACCCCCTTTAAGCCCATATTCGGGAGCCTTAGTTGTACAATTTTCTCTTGGTCCCTTCCATACATTTTTAGATATATCTCTTATGGTTCTTTACCAATTGGAATCAATTCATTTGGATAATTATATCTTAATCTATAGCCAAAACAAGAGCATGGGTTTTGACAGCATTTCCTTTGAAAACCAAACATTTCTCTTTTTACAATCACTCCTCCAAACCAATCCAAACCAATACCAACCAACAATAATCTTCAAACTCAACCTTTAACCCCAAAACTCATTTACAGCAAAACAAAACTCTTTTATCCACATTTGGGGTTTTCCCCAACTCGAACACAAATAAAGGGTTTAGGGTTTTTAGCGGAGTCTTTGATACCGCCCTATCTGGGGGTCAGTTAATGACCAGGTCAACCTGCAAAAAACAGTGGATATCGGGTGCTCCGATATCACACTCACATGTCTCATATATCGAGACCCATTTCTGTATAATTTTCTCACAATTAACCAATTTCTTATAATATTTTACAAGAGTTTGATGTGCCACTCTTCTACACTTTTACATGCCAAATTTATGAAAACTAGATTATTCTAATATATTTTACAAAAATGCTTCTCAGAGCCTAACTGCCTTCTCGTACTCACATCTCGAAGAGCGGGCGTCTTCGTGTACTTGCACGAAAGGGAGGTCCCACGACGGGGTAAGTAAAGCCCAGTAGTGATAATCTCCACAAGGGTGACTCCCGCTAAGTGCACATGCAATGAAGTACAGTAACAAACACACATCCAGTAAAATGTCTACATGAATGTCATATGTCATGCATGAAATGTCATCATGCCCATATCTGAGTCACTCACGAAACTCCCTCACACTTTATGCCAAGTGTGAACTATTGTCATTTTCAATGACAGCTTGAATTTTCTTAATCTTTTAACATTTTCCTTTACAACCATGCGCCTTTTGTGGGTAATGGATTTCTGGTGTCGCACCATCGGGCTCCATAAACCCAGACACTTTTACGGCCTTTCACCACTGGGGGACTATGTTTGACCATAATTGATGGATCTTTCACCCTGGAGGGAATCTATCCCAACATGCTGATACCCGACACATAGTTATCCTTTACCATTTCCTTAACCAGTGCGACTCATTTAGACTTTGTCCCATTAACCGAGCCCACTAATCAACACCATACGTAGTGTTGATCCACAACCGTGTACCCATGACACTCCATTGAACACCTAACACAGTGTCGATCCCAACCATGCACTCACACCCATGTCATGCGATGTTTTCGTGCACGTGCAATGCAATTATGCCATTGTCTACTTATACCATGCTACATATAAAATGAGAACTATATGTGCGCCATACTCATCATATTCATCATGCATCATTTGGACATTTATATTAAAGTGCATCTAGAATTCAAACCTTGATATCCTTCATTCCACATATCAAATTCAAGCATGTTATTCATTTTACTGCCCATTAACATCGACATGAGCTCCCGATCACGGACCCATCCAGCGAAGTCCACGGTCCTTCACGAGACAAGAATCATCTTGGTTTCATTCATCAATACATGATTAAACAAATGATGTCATACAGACTTCCTTAGGCTAACTTATGGTAATTATTACCCATTACAACGACCTCTGACATGCCATGCGATGGTCATTGTCGCCTCCGTTATTCACCTCGACCATGACCATGCAGCTTTTGCACGCGGTGCAAAAACATAGGTTTTCAGCAGTGTTATGATCACCTACTGCCCTCCACTAGTACATGGATGGAATCTTGACTCAATGGGCTTTCTATAGAGTCTAAGGACACCCGAATCGGAGTTCGGACGAAGATGTTATGACCTTCCAAAGTTTGAGGTCACACATGAGTAGGCAGCCCTACCCGGCATCCCCTTTTCGGCCAGCTCCAGTACCCACTGCCCTCCAAAGGCATATGGCTAGAATCTTGACTCAAGGGCTTTCCATATAGTCTAAGAACACCCGAATCAGAGTTCAGACGAAGAAGTTATGACCTTCCGAAGTTAGAGGTCACACATGAGTAGCGACCACACCACATTACTATCAGTCAGTACAACTAGCATCCCTCTTTGGCGACTCAGTACCCACTGCCCTCCACAGTCATATGGATGGAATCTTGACTCAATGGGATTTCCATAAAGTCAGAGAACACCCAAATCGAAGTTCGGACGAAGAAGTTATGACCTTCCGAAGTTTGAGGTCATACATGAGTAGGCAGCCCTACCCGGCCAGCCCTACCCGGCATCCCCTTTTCGGCCAGCTCCAGTATCCACTACCCTCCATAGACATATGGCTGGAATCTTGACTCAATGGGATTTCCATAGAGTCTAAGAACACCTGAATTGGAGTTCGGACGAAGAAGTTATGACCTTCCGAAGTTGGAGGTCACACATGAGTAGGCAGCCCTACCCAGCCAGCCCTATCCGGCCAGACCTACCCGGCATCCCCTTTTCGGCCAGCTCTAGTGCCCACTGCCCTCCACAGGTATATGGATGGAATCTTGACTCAATGGGCTTTCCATAGAGTCTAAGAACACCCAAATCGGAGTTCGGATGAAGAAGTTATGACCTTCCGAAGTTGGAGGTCACACATGAGTAGGCAACCCTATCCGGCCAGCCCTACTCGGAATCCCCTTTCCAGCCAGCTCCAGTACCCACTGCCCTCCAAATTCATATGGCTAGAATCTTGACTAAATGGGCTTTCCATAGAGTCCAAGAACACCCAAAACGGAGTTCGGATGAAGAAGTTATGACCATCCGAAGTTGGAGGTCATACATGACTAACGTCCTAGCCGACTGACACTAACCGGCCCAGGAATTACCCAATGTCACACAGGAACATGGCTGAAATTTTTGACTCGATGGGTTTCATAGATTCTAAGAACACCGAATCGGGTCGGACGAAGAAATTATGGCCTTAGAGGGTTAGAGGCCTCGGAATGAATAGTCAGCCCGAACCGGCCGACCACTGGAGTTGATGACCCATCGAGGCCAGGGTGGCCGGATTCGGCGGGTGGAGGCTGTCAAGCAGACCCGGCTAAGTGGACCCGGTAGAACAGCCTTGCTAGGCTGTTGGGGGTAAACGGACCTTGAGCTCTGAAAGTCTACGATTTGAGAAATTCAAAGCCTAACATCAAGTTCATGATGTGGCTACACTTTACATGAAGGACTCACTACGAATTCCTTTATTTCCCACCTAAAAACCAGTTCTAAAGTCCAGTTAATGTGTACTACCACAATATGGCAGCTTCATGGTTCAAAAACACAGCCGAAATATTCCCCTTAGGGCCAAGACAATCTTTCCATTATTCATTTTAACTCTAACACACCAAAATGGCACATAAGGACAATTACTTGAGTCCAGTCGGGTCCTCGGGCGTAGTTAGAAAGAGTCCGAAATCTCGGCTGCTTTGTCGAGAAGTCTTTGGGATGAGTTCCTCTGACCCTCATGGCCTCCCTGACCCATGCCATTTGAATGGCCCTTAGACAAGGATTAAATCAAGTAGGAGAAAACCCTTACCTCTCGGAGTTTTTCAAAACTCCCCAACTCCGGTCTCTATGCGAAGCCCTTGTTGTGAGGATGAACTCTTCCCCCTTAGCTAGGAAGCCGATAGATGCAGTAAGTGGAAAATGCTAGAAGAGTGAAACCTCTCCTCTCTCTAACTCTTCCTCTCAAATTTGGTTTGCCTTTCTCTCTCTCCTTTCCCCTCTCTCCCAACCGGTTGGGACAAGATAGAAGTCAAGTAAGATGTCCTCTCACTTGCCACATGTCCAATTCTAAGTGGCTCCTTGGATTACCCTTATCACCTTATCCATATACCTTGGATTTCCCTCCAATCATGTGTTGCCACATGTCTCTTTTGGGTCCCACTTGAGTTATTTGTTTGACTAGCCCTCCACTTGACACGTGTCTCATCTTGAGCCACTCAATTGCACCAAGTGTTCAGCACTACTCTCGGTGCCTCGAAAAACGTGAAATTCGACTATCACAGAATTGATCTTAGTGTTAGATTTAGCAGAAGATGATTCAACGGTGATAGATTTCTGTCATCGAGATCTAAAAAAATTACCTCGGTTACGACCAAAAATTACATCTTATCCTTTTCGAGTGATTTTAAGGGTTTTATAGTCTTACCTCAAATCTCTTTCAAACTTCAATACCAAGGTTCCTCCTTATTTTTTATCACTTTAGCCTTTGATTTTCATTTTCTCAAAAACGAAAATGCCTTAATGAGAGGAATGTCTCTCAAAGGCCAAAATATGGTCTTTATGTCTCCTATTCATAGCAAGGTACATATTTGGCTTTACACTAAATCCATTTTCTGTTTTGCCATTTTAACACTTCATTTCAGTATATTTCGTTTCATTTACACTTTGCACTTATACTCTTCTCATTTAGGACCCTTTGGTCCCCATTGCTTATTTTACCAAATTTATTTGGCCTAGCATAAATTTTCTAGTTTAATATTTTTTTTTTTCGTTCTTAGGGTTGCATTAGGAAGAATTTCATTTACTTTATTTTTATACCACTAAACATGTTCTGAAGCTTGTTAGGATATTTTTAGAGCATTGAAATCTTTGCTAGTAACTCAACGTTTGAGATTGAATGAAAAATCTTCTAATCTTTGTACAGCGTTTGGGTCATGTTACTCGACAAAGAATGGAGAATTAATTGAAGGAATGAGATTCTTCGAGATTTTGATTTCTCGGATTTTGATACTGTGTAGATTGCATCAAGAGTATTGCCTTGAATTGATAGATGCATTGAGTTGCTTAGGGTTATTCATACATATATTTATGCATTCCTGCGTCTTGCTATGGAATTGGCTACAAATGTTCATCACGTTCATTGATGATTATTCTTGTTATGGTTTGTCGAGCTCATTGGTAGGAAGTCGATATTTAGAGGCTTTGCAGCTCAAGCAAAAGTTGAGCTCCAACCAAGGGAAGAAGATCAAAGTGGTTTATTCGCGAGGAGTGGTGAGTATTATGGTAGATATGATGAGAATGAGTATGACCACGGACCATTTCGAAGTACCTTCAAGAATGGCATTAATGCTAGAGTATCACAATGTCTGGTACTCCTCTCGGCAAAATAGGATTGTGGAAAGGAGAAATGTACACTTCTTGATATGAGTGATATATTTATTAATTCCTCTGCATGAATTTTGGGAGTGAAACTTTGACACAAGTATATTTTGAACCAGTGCTGGTAAGTACATTCTGAGATTCCATATGAGCTATCAGTCTGGAAAGTCTAGTCTTTGTCCTTTCATGTTTAGAGGCGCAGGTGGAGTGGTTATCTGACACTGGTCGAAAGTTGAAGTCAAACCATTGATGGGTGCTTTATTAGTTGTGTGTGGGATGAGGTTAGGTTTTATTTTTGTGCACCACGAGTGATTGAGTTAAATGAAGCTATCTATTTTGAGGATGATACGAGTGCGAGAGCGGGCGAGAAATTGTGTTCAGGAACACCGATTTTTATTCTTTGCCGACCAGCTACCATCTCAGATCTCTAGCCCTATTGTTGACCAACATCCAGTAGCAACTATTGATGATGATCCAATTGATGATGTAGATCTAGTATCCCTAGATGTAGATCCAGTAGCCCTAGATGTAGCCATGGATATACCCTTGAGGAGGTCAGAGAGGGTGCATG
This sequence comes from Tetrastigma voinierianum, assembly GCA_016808115.1. NCBI lineage: Eukaryota > Viridiplantae > Streptophyta > Magnoliopsida > Vitales > Vitaceae > Tetrastigma > Tetrastigma voinierianum. The sequence goes on from JAEQBH010002623.1 coordinate 660,123, forward strand.
AGTATTTCAAATGACTACATTGTCTATTTGAAGGAGCATGAGTATGATGTGGGTGATGTATCAGATCCGACTACCTACAAAGAAGCCATTGTTAATCCTCAATCCAACTTTTGGATCGATGCAATGAAAGATGAGATGACATCCATGTCACTGAATAAAGTGTGGAGCTTAGTAAATTTGCCAGATGGCTACAAACTTATTGGGTGCAAATGGGTATTCAAGACCAAGCGCAATAACAAGGGATAGGTAGAGAGATATAAAGCAAGATTAGTGGCTAAGGGTTACAGTCAACGAGAAGGTATTGATTTTAGGGAAACCTTCTCTCCCATTAATTATAAGACTCTTTGTCACATTATTATGGCTATAGTGGCTCATTTTGATTTAGAATTGCATTAGATGGATGTGAGGACAACTTTCTTGAATGGAGACTAAGTTGAGGATGTTTACATGTCTCAACCTATTGGTTTTGAGGAAGTTGGTAAGGAACACATGGTTTGTAAACTCCATAAATCCATTTATGGTTTAAAACGGACTTTTTGGCAATGGTATCTCAAGTTTAATGAAGTTGTCACTGCCAATGGTTTTAAGGAGAACATCATCGATCAATGCATATATATGAAGGTCAATGGGAGCAAATACATATTCTTGGTTTTATATGTTGATGATATTTTGCTCGCAACCAATGATACTGACATGTTGGTTGAGACAAATCAGTTATTGTTTAGCCATTTTGATATGAAGGATCTTGGGGAAGCGTCTTATGTCTTGGGCATATGGATACTTTGTGATAGATCTAGTGGCATTCTGAGATTGTCTCAACAGACGTATATTAAACACATTCTGAAAAGGTTCAATATGAAATCATGTTCTTCGGTAGGCACCAGTGTAAGGGTGATAGATTTTCAAGGCGATGTCCTGTGATGATATTGAAAGAGATCAAATTAAAGCAGTCCTTTATTCTTCAGTTGTGGGCAGCCTGATGTATGCTCAAGTATGCACATGCCCTGATATTGCTTTTGTTATTGGCGTGTTGGGTAGGTACTTGAGTGATTCTAGTCAAAGCCACTGGAAAGCGACTAAGAAAGTTTTGAGGTATCTTCAAGGTACCAAGGATCTCATGTTGATATATCGAAGTATCGACACTCTTGAAGTGGTTGGTTTTAGCGATTCGATTATGCAAGCTACGTTGATGATAAAAAGTCCACTTCTAGTTATATCTTTATCTTTGGCTGAAGGTTGTTTCATGGAAGAATCAAATAGACATGACTTGTATCTACTGTGTAAGCGAAAGTATGTGGCGTGTTATGAGGCTACTTGTCATGCGATATGGTTGTGAAACTTCATTTCAGCTTTAGAGGTTGTTCACTCCATTTCTAGACATTGAAATTATTATGGTAGTAATTAACGTTTGTAGCTCTCTAAGACACTAAGAGCACTTCTTGCTCCAAGCACATTGATGTGAAGTTCTTTTTTGTGAAAGAGAAAGTTGAAAAATCTCTCATTTCAGTTGAGCACACGCCTACGACTAGAATGTTAGCAGACCCACTAACCAAAGGCTTACCTATTTGTGTGTTTCAAGAACACGTCACTCGCATGGGATTGTTAGGAGCCTATAATCTTTGTTTTAGTAAGAGTTTTTCCTTTTCATGTATTTTGTAAGGGAAGCTCATGTTTTTTATGTGCCTCATGTAACACCTCGAAATATACCCTAGCAATTTTCGGACTTGTTTAGGGTATATTAAAAGTTAAATGGAATTTTTCGGAAATAAAATTAGAGACCCGGAATTAATAATAAAGCCAAGGGTAAATTAGTCTATTATACCTTGAGGACTTAAGTGTCATAAGATGAAAAGAGGGGATGCCAAAGTATAAAATTGAATAAGTTGGATTGAAATAATAAAGAATAGATTGGATGCAAAAATAGAAATTTCATAAGTTAAATTGAGAATAGGAGAGAATAAAAGGGCTTAAGTGCAAAAATGAGAAAAATGTTTAAAAATGCAAAGGCCAAACATGGCCTTAACAAAACATGGATTTAAGACGAAAATTGGTCTCATTTGAGAGAGAACCGTAGAGAGGGAGAGAAGAGAAGAGGAAAAGAGAGAAGAAGAGGAAGAGGAAGAGAAGAAGAAGAGAAGAGAAGTTCAAGCAAGATCAAAGGAATGGAACTTTGGATTTTGGTATGGAACTAACCTTGGGTAAGAATTCTTGTATGAATTTCCATACAATTGCATGGTTATTAGTTGTACCCTAACCTAGGGTTTGTTAGGATTTCATCCTAACCAAAGATGTATTGAAATTAGGGTTAAATAAAACTCTAAATGTGCAAAGAAAAGTAGGGAATCCTTCCTTTGAGAATGGATTCATGGTTTAATTGTAAGTAAATGAGTTAGGGTTTAGAACAAACCCTAATTAGCCTATATGATTGGGTTGTGTATGGGTCATAACCCATATTAGAGTGGGTTTGAGAGTAATTTATGATGGATTTTTTGAAATAAGATAAGTATTGAAAGAGGATTTGAGTATAAAAGAGATTATAAGATGAATTTGAAATGGTTTTGAGGTGTATATGGAGTATAGGGTTGATTTGGGTATCAACATATGGAAAAAAAAAGGGAGAAAATACACATTCTGGGCATTTTTGGGGGACATGTACTAGTACACCTTGAACATGTACGGCATCCTTCAGTACGAACATATCATGGTATGTTAGACATATCTTAGGTACACCTGCTCTATTTCGACCAGTTTTTGTATTTTAGACATAACTTGCTCATTTCTTATCCGATTTGAGTGATTCAAGTAGCTAATTAAAATAGACTTCAAGGAGAACCAGACATATAGAAATAGCTACCTTCTAATTCTGACTCTAAGTGGCCCAAAAATTCACTCAAAGTGGGGTCATGTGCAAGCCAATTCCTGCATCAGTTTGATCATAGAGTAGTCCGGGTTGTTTCGGACGTATCTTGAGTTTCGGTGCTCTGATTTGGGTGATTTCAGTTGGAGGAGACCATGCCTTGAGAAAGCTGGGTATAAAGAACCAGTGTCAAATATGGAGACAAGGCACTGGAAAATGTATATTGCAAACTGTTCCTCGGGTAAAATCGGTAAACCGTCTAGTTGGCATGAAAATGTCATAACTTTAGTTTGGATAATCCGATTTGAATGATTCCAATTTCTAAGTAAAGTATATTCGTAGAGGAATAAGAACACTTGAATGAGGTGTGATTTCATAGACATCATACTTTACAAGTATATGGAGTGCCATGTGCAATAGGCATGAAACAAGGAAAATATAGAAAATGCAACATGTATAAATGTGTTCATGAAACATGAATATGAATATGAAGGGAAATATGTCATGAACACACGCATGATGTGGTTAGGTTATATATGATTATTATCTCATATAACCAGAAAATGATAACGAATGATAGGAAATATATGAATGAGTACACATGAATGAGTATAGGAATGAGTATACGTGAGTGAATATATGAATGAGTATACATGAATGAGTATATAAACGAGTATACGTAAATGAGTATATGAATGAGTATACGTGAATGAGTATATGAAATGAGTACATAGATTGAGTATATCTTTGAAAAGACAATACGAAAGTGAAATTGAAATTGAAATGTGATTATGATCGGTTATGAATGCTAATTGTGAAATATATATAGAAATATATATATGTGATTTGAATTATTGTTATTAGAAATGTTTGTCACATATATGCATGTGTGCATGTAATTGAACTATAAGTGAAATTACCGCATAAAAGTAAATTGATTTAGAATGTAACATTGAATGACCGACATGACGGGATTCACCAACTGAATTCGTCATGAAGGAAATAAATGAATTTAAATGTGAAATCACATTGCTCTTGAATGACAAACATGGCCAGAGATTCCTATCCCGAATGTAGTGAATGTCAATTCTATAGTCAAAGAAAGTGACTCTCTTATTAAATGTGAAATCGCATTCTTTGCAGATAATAACATGTGAATTACATATCGAATCTGTCGTGAATGTCAATTCTATAGTCAAAGTGACTCATATTGTTAAATGTGAAATCACATTGCTACTGAATGACAAACATGTGAGATTCCTATCGAATGCGTAGATGAATGTCAGTTCTATAGTCAAAGTGACTCATCTTGTTAAATGTGAGGAAATCACATTTTAACTCTTGGGCTGAAGCAAACATGACGAGATTCCTATCGATAATATTGAATGTCAATTCTATAGTCAAAGTGACTCATCTTATTAAATGTGTAATTACATTTACTACTTAATGACAAAACTGTGAGATTCCCTATCGAATATGTCGTGGATGCAATTCTATAGTCAGTGGCTTATGAAATGCAAAGTATATGATATGACCTGATGAAGCATATAACGCTATGCGATATGAAAATATAAACGATTACAAGAACAAGAAGTAAAGTCTGAAGATGATAGTATATGAAATAGACAATACATGAATATAGGTATATGGAAATAGTACGTAAGCGATTACATGGTCTGATTATATAGAAATTACAAATTATAGTACACGAAAGAATATGAACAAAGTAAAGTACAGAAAGTAGAAAGAAAGGTATGAAAGTACTATAGTATATGGAAAACATAGGAAAATATAGTACATGAAGTATCGAGATGAAAGCATACAAAAGTATCATTATATGAAAAGTATAGAATGTAGATAAAAGTACGAGGACGGAGTATAAGATAGTTTATATGAAAGTATACGGGAGATATGAAAGTATCACTGATCATGCACAGTATACTAACATGTGAAAGTATAGAAACTACGAGAACATGATACAGAAATAATATGAAATAGATCAGTATACGATATGAGCAAATATGTGAAATAAAATGAAATATATGTGATAGAAACTGTAAGATAGTATATGATATGATAGTAAAAATATAAGCCTTATACTCATATGGGGAGATATGAAAGATGAGAAGTATAGGGATATGTAAGATGAAAGCGAGGAATCTGGTAAAAGTATAGATAAAAGATATACCCCGAGGCATAGAATAATAATAAAGAGAGTGACATGCAATAGGAATGTAAAGATGATAAGTAATTAAAGTTATATGAATATGTATAGATATATGAAATGCATATGTATAAGCTTGTGACAGTCACCATTAGTGGTTGTCCATGCTTATGTTCCCACTAAGCGTAAAGCTTAGCACGGGTGTTCAATCAGGTGGCAGGTGCAGAAGAAGGCTAGAGGACAGGGACATTCCACACATCGTAGCGAGGCCGACTCGAAGATAGGTGCTCTGTGGCCTTCATAATCTACGATGTTTTGTAATAGAAAATGTACATGTATAAGTAAATGGGACTTTGGAAATGTGTATAGATTTTTATGGATACCACTCCGGTGGTAGTTCTTTTGTATATATATAAATGATTTTGTTATTCTGAGAAATTGTTTATCTTCTGGTCACAATCTGACTCTGGTAAGAAACAGGTCAATAAGAGTCCCGATTATATAGTATATGGTTGCCTGCAAATAGGTTCGGATTGCATGTCCGGGTGGGACAGGAATCGGCGTGACGCATAAGAGGAAAAACATGAATCAAAAACTTGTTTGGTTTTTTTGTGTTATATAAAAGTTTGGTAAAAATCAACCAAAACCCGTAAGTGTACGGGTCATAAGTAATACAGTGGCTTTCAAATTAAAAACTTTATATATCGAACCCACAGGGAAGAGATGGCTTAAGTGGGGATTAAGTACCTCGGCTACTCGAGTTTTTCACTATTTAAGCGAAATAAATGAGTAGAATTAATTGTTAACTAAAAATGAAAATAAGTTAAACTAAAAATCTATTCTAGAATATTAGCAAATGATTGGATTAAATTGTAAGAAAAACTTTAAGGAATGACACTGGGGCCGGTTGTCTCCATTGATGCATTTATGGCTTATATTCATTAAGTGTTAATTAAGTGAAGATACTCTTGTGCTTACCCAAGGAACTCTGTATGAGGTTCACTCTTTCAAGTCTCTCCTCAATTTCTCACACCTAATCCCTATTTTCCTTTCGATCCATCTAGGTTAAACAATGTGATACTTGTTCTAAGGTAAATGAGTCCTTAGGAAATTCTATTGGTCACCTCTCGATCCATGCAATGGAATTTCTCGGTTTATGCTCAAATCGATCACCTCTCAGTCCATACGATCATCACATAAGGTTAAATGACGTCCTTCCTAATAAAATCCATATAGTACTAGGCATTCATAATTTCCTAGACTTCTTTGATTAAGTTAAATCGATTTTATCAATTATAAGATATTAGGGAATGAATCAGAAATTTGGTATACTTCATTGTATCTTGAAACCCTTTGAGCTCTAGTTCTCAATCTCACTACCTAGTGCAACAATTGAATAAAAGCCTAGGAATTCATAAAACTACATCCATAAAACCTCAACACAAATATATATTCACAAAATCATTCAAGACAACATATAAACCAAACACCAATGTCAATAACCAGCCCTAGAGGAAACCACTCATAGCAGCCTCAAAACCCAACAAAATCATGTTTACACCCAACATAATGTTGAAAGATTAAGAGAAAGAGAAGAGTTTAGGGATACATAACAAATATGAGGTAGAAGTCCTCCAAAACCCTACTCTACCACTACAAGAAGTCCTCTAGCAGCTAGATCTTTCAACTTAACTCCAAAAACAAGCTAAAAATCTAAGAAAATCTATAAACCCTAAAAATGTGAGCTTAGAGAGAAACCCTAAAAATAGGAATTGTTCAAGCCTCCAAGTCCTCTCCAAGTTATCCTAAAAATATTACAAGTATGGTATTTTTAACATTTTGAAAATGGGCCAAAGATTGGGCCAAAATAGAAGCATTCTTGTCCCAGCCCGACATCCTTCGCCTTGGCAAAGAATTCTTCACCTTGGCGAAGATAGGTGTCTTCATTCTGGCTGATCTTCCTTCTCCTTGACGAAGACAAGCTTCGCCTTGGAAAAGGCATGCTTCGCCTTGGCGAACCCGAGACCAATGTATGTGCAAGATGTTCCTTCTTCGCCACTGCGAGGAGTCTCATTCGCAGCTGCGAACTCCTTCGCCGAGAGGCATGGTGCAGGATCTTCAACTTTGTAGATGCGAAGATTTCTCTTCGCCTTGGTGAATCGCTTCTATAACGCCCCATCCCAAGAGGGTGTACAGTACGTGTAATCATAGGATTGCATATGTGCACCAAGGGCTTCCTTAATCATTTTAGTGTCATAATAGAATTTTTGAAAGTTCTTTTTAAGGGTGAAATTGTAAAGTTTTCAAAGAATTGTAGCACTTTTGCAATTAAGGAAAGTGGATGGGTGAAAGTATAAATTATGGAAAAAAAATTAGAAAATTTCAAAAATGGCAAAATGATAATAAATTGCCATAATGGTTTAGGGAAGCCTAGAAAATTCTCTAGATATCTGGATGATCAACCATCATACTGCTAAATTGCCTCTTCACGAAATCTAGTGACTTAGAAAGTGTAAATTACACTCGAGATAGCCTATCATTTTACGATTTTCTGGGTGATAAGTCAAAGCAAGGACTCAAGGATCTAGATTTTACAAAAATCTCGGAAATGAAATAACTTGAGCTAAGTTCATTTAAATAGCGAACTAAAAAGAAATAAATTTTTTTTAATAAATGACTCAATGAGGTAATATGAACCAATTATTCAAATAATAATAAAAATAATAATAATAATAATAAAAGATAAAATTAAATGGGATGGAGAAGACGGACAGAGGAGGGCGTGGAAGAGAGAGAAGATTTTTATTTTTTTTCCTTCTCTTAGTTTCTTTCTTAGATTTATGGAAATTGGATTGTATGTTTTCATCAGAGTAGAAGGCAAAGTTGGTCTACGCGACAAGAGCTACGCGTAGGTACCAAAACCTTAGCATTTCGTCAAATTCCAAGAGGTAGGGAATTTTCCTACTTGTGTTATTTTTAGCCTAAATGTTATGTAATGGCTTGAAATTTTCTTAGAGGTTGTGAAAGGTAGTAAATTTCAATCCCAAAATTTTTGGACCAAGTTTAGGAATTTTAGGAATTTTTGGGACTCTTTCTGGACAAATCCGATTAGAAATTTCAGATCAATGCTGAAATAGGATTTTATTCTATTAAATTCTGACATAATTTTCAAAAATATTTTTGAGTGTTTTTAGACTCTATGGAAAGTCCCTTGGGTCTAGAATCTAACCATATGTCTGTCAATAGCATTTGGTACCCACATAATTTCTGAAAAAATTTAATTGTAGCACCAAGTGTGCGAATTGCGTGGTCAGGCCGACGGTGTGGTCTAATACATCGAATAGCATAGGGTCGCTGAAAAGTTGCTAAATGATAGTTTTTATGGGGCATTTCCATGTAATACATTTTGGTCAATTTCACCTCATATTGTCATGTCCTTATCGAATGTGACTAGTACATAAAGTTTTGTTAATCGTCTGCTTCAATATAGTCGCTTGGAAGCCCTTTATGTTTTATATTAAAACGTTGAACCGAGGGGCATTGCACTTTGTATGGATTGTGTAGGCGATCGGGAGTTATACTACCATAATCTACGGTTTCGACAAGAATTGAAATAAATTAGTCGAAAAAAGGTGAGTACAAATCGTTTTCAAAACGAAAGTGTTTAATTTACAAGATCAGAATGTGCTTTGAAAATATAATGTAATTAGTAAAGCCATTTGTTTTTACCTCCCACTCTGTTATACCCGCTAAAATTTCGATTTCAAGATTAAAAAACAGTTTGGCCCGGTTTAGCAAAACCCCTGCATGGCACAAATTCGCCTTCCTACGATGTATCTCTGATTGTGTATGGCAAGGTTAAGGACAGGATTAACTATATCAGCTCGATCGGTACCAGGGGTTAGATATAGTAGCATTTATATACAAGTCGCTCTCCATATCTACAGCATATAGATAGTTAGCTACGACATAGATATGGTGATGAGGTGTTGGTTCCAAGGTTCCATCACCGGGCATTTTGGTTCCGAGGTTCCATTATGTTTATAGAGATCCTACCATGTTCACTGGACCATATTAGACAGGTAGTGTTCTGAGGTTCACTACCAATGCCAGGTTCCGAGGTTCCGTGGCATCACGTCTAGGGTATTTCAGAAATGGGCCACAAAGGGTTAAAATGATTTATAAGATAGCACTTTTCATTAACCAATCATCAAAATACTGGTTAAATAGTTTTCTATAATAGCTGTAAATGGTTTTCATAGCAAAAACTCGCTTTATCATAAAAAGTTTACAACCATTTATGTACGTGAGTGATTTTCATATAGGGAGGTACCATACAACAAACAACAAGGATTTAGAACTTATAGTACCTTACTAAGCCCGTTTTTCGCCTGGGCGCTTCTCGCTTTTAACAATTTTCTAAAAAAAGCCGGGTCGAAAGACCTTTCCGTGATCCTCATCCCATGTTTGTGGTTGCATTTATATATGTTAAGATAATATGTAATGTAAAATTTAGTAAAGTTAAAATGTGACATTTTGTATATAAAATATCTTTTCAGAAATATGCATGCATGGTTTTTGAGAAAAACAGTTGCGTGAATTTATGTCGATTGATTCTTATCTTATATGTCACGAGGTCGAGGTCCTTTATGATCGTAGCTGGATTTTTGAAAATATTGGGAGGTATTTATACAGTGATTTTGTATTTCTAAGCCGACCTCACCTTGCACTGCTATGTCGTGGGATTACAAATCTAAAGTCGTAGATTTTCATAGAAAAGTGAAAAAATTTTATAACCCACGTTTTCCAAAGACAGCCAAAGTAGCTTTAATCCGCCACTTCATGGTAACTTGTCACGAGCAAGCTCGCTGAAGGCAATGTGTGGAGTTATGGCACTCGCCAAGAGGAAGGGTTTGTCAAGTAGGTATCAGAGCGCTTAGGCTATAGTTCACTGCTTTTCGCTGCTTTCCGCAAAGATTTCTATGTAATCGCTTTTATAATGATTTTCCTATTGCAACCTATATTGTCTTGCTAAATCTCGCATGCACCAATGGTAAAGTGTCACCGAATCTTTAACCTTGAAATTACAGTATTATAAGTGGATTTAGGTCATAGAGGTTTAATCTGTGACTCCTCAAAGACGGAGGCACCATCAGAGAGAAATGTCCAAAGACAATCTCCCGTATCGAAAAAGATGTCTCAATGAATCAGCCCCCAACAGAACCATCGAGGGCCGCACTGGGCGGGCGCATCTTACGATGGATCAGTTATGTTGCGACAGCTACAAGAATACCCGCCAGCCATAGAAGCCTGCAAGAGCAGTAGTGGGCATGATAGAACGCGCTCTAAAACTGTGGGCTAAAATTATGATGGTACTCAAGACCCGCAGGCAAATAGATTCTATGGTTAGACAGGTTAGTGAAATTTATGCAAAGGATGGGGTGTTCGCATGAGCGTAGTCCTCTTTTGTGTTCTCGATGGCAATTAGTAACAAGGACTCAAAGTGGAGGTCCTTAAGAGGAGCACACCTACATGAGTCACTGGGACCGCTTCGATGTGTATTTACAAACAGATTTTACCCGGCAATATCAAGATGCAAAATAGAAGAATTCTTCAGTTAGAGCAACATCCTCATAGTGACAGAATATGGAGCAGAGAGGTTTTGCAGTCGTGAAATAGGTGCCTATGATACAGAAAGGAGGAACATAAGTGTAAGCGATTCACGGCTTCCAGCCGAATCCCGGGACCAGAAGTTCATCTAAATTCAGCATCTCAAAATAACTTCTGAGAGCTCGGCCGAGGCTGCACTAAAGGTAGAAAGGACAAGCTCGCCTAACTCGTGGCGCCGTACAAGAAGAGTAGGTGTCTCGACACTCAGTCAACCAGCACTGGCCATCTAGAAAGAAAGGAGTGAAATGGACCCACGGTGAGGCTCAGATCTAGGAGCAAGATTCAGCCAGTGGATCCGTCCGGTCACCAACAACCCTAGGAGGTGGTAGATCTTTAGGATCATCTTTTCCATTATGCTTTACATGTCAAAGGAGGCATCTCGGAGAGTGCATGATGAACATGACAGGATGTTTCCATTGCAGGCAGGAAGGTCACTTTATCCCAGACCGTCTAGAAACAGAGTTTGGTAGACCTTTGAGATAGGCACAAAGAGCATCTACCCCAAGCACCAGCCAATCCCAACAAAGCAAGTAGGGGTGGTTCGTGCAGGTGGCAGACAAAGACTGGGTGTATAGTCGCTAGCGAGGAGGCAAAGGCAAGACTCGATCGCCGTATTCAGAGCGGACTCGCATTTTAAGGTTCTACGTATTTACAACACAAGATAGATGATCACGACGTGATTAATGTATTATTCGCTTACGATCATATGCATATGTATCATGACCTAGGCCACTCATTCATTTATTTCAAAGATCATTCACTAAGAGGCACCCGTATAGAGTCCCAACCTATAAATGGTCATATGGTGGTTTCGTATCTACCGATACGCCTATGATATCCAAAGGGATAGTTCCAGTGCCAGATCAGATCCGTAATAAGGATTTTCCAACATACTTAATAAGAAAGCGTATCCGTGATTTCGAGCAGAAGTCATGGTACGGACTGCTATCCGCATGAGCCAATCCTGATTGCTATAAGAAAGAAGTAAGATTGGTCTCACAGAGGAACTAAAGTGTGATATTTCTCGGGAATTCCAAGAGAGATCACTCCCTAGTCTCATTAATGCCATGACCGTCGGAAAATGCTTCCTAAGGGCTGCTGTGGTTATTTGGCATTCAGGGAAAGGATAGAGACAAGAGGATACACTGAAGACATCCCCATAGTCAAGAGTTTCCGCATGATATTTCGCCACCCTGATGTAGCAATTGAGTTTACGATAACAGTTCCGTGGACCGAGCCGATATCCATTCCTCCATACAAGAGCCGGCACCCAAAAAATGCAAATGCACAAAGAGATGAGAATCACATGTAACTAGAGGAATTGTTAAGCAAGGGCTTCATCCACCGAGTAACTCACCTGGGAGCTCCAATTTCTTCGTAAAGAAGAAAATGGAAGCTATACCAGACATAGACCATGTATAAATAATCAGTTTACAATACGCAAACCGCATCCGTCTCTATATGAGCTATTTGACCAATCTCATGGATCTCGAGTATACTCTAAGATCGACCTAAGGCCTGCCACCATCACCGAGGGTCCGGGAGAATGATTCTAAGATTGCCTTCAGATCGAGATACCATTACCACGCAGTTCCTAGCGATGCCATCTCTGATTTACTAATGCCCCGGTACTGCTCACGGGATTTGATGAACAGGTATTCTCATTCAGATTTAGATAGCCTAGGATCAGATTCATTGATGACATTCTTAGTGTACCTGCCAGCCCAAAGGAACATGCAGAGGACCCAGACAAGATTAGTAGATTCTTCAAGAGCTCAATATACGCTAAGTTTAGTGCAGCGCCAAATTCGGTCGACAGTACTTTCTTAGTCACGCCATTTCTACAGTAAGGTGCTAAAGGATCCTCGAAGATCGTAAGCTATAGTGAAATGTGAAGCCGCCACGGTTTCGTTTTTAAAGTCCGTTAGCTGGATCGGGCAAAAGTTATTACAGAAATTTGTTAAGAAATTTTGGAAGATAGCAACCCCACACTCAATCTATTGAAAAGGATCGAATTCGAAAGTACGATACCCGCCAAAGATAGTTTTTCGAGGAGTTTGAGGCAAAGATTTGATTTACAACTCTAGTGTTAGTACCTACCGCCAGAAAGGACGGCGAGGTTGAGGTACAATGATGCCTCCGCACGCGGTTAGGGTGTGTTTTGATGCAGACGGTAGAATGATAGCCTTATGCTTCCCGCCAAGCAAAGCATAATTGTTGCACCAATTTCAACCCATGATTTAGAACTATGTTGAAGGTTTTGCTCAAAACTGAGACATTATCTATACAAAGGTTCCCGTCGCATATTCACTCCATCATAAGAGCCTCCGCAGATATCTTCACCGTAAAGAACTTAACTTAAGGCGCACTGCTAATGGAGTTGATTAAGGATTTGATCGCATGATGAAAGTACCATCCGAGGAAGGCCAATGCAAGGGCTGATGCCTTAAAACCCAAACCGAAGGGTTCCTTGAAGCATCTGCACAATATATTCCATTGTTGATAGAATTGAGATCTGGGGAGCTTCAACTGCAGTAGCTAATACAAGGACACCGTCTGCATCCTTTTATGTTCATCCTCTTCTCGTGGATCGATCAAATCAACACTAGTTTCATGATTGTTTGAAGGAGGATTGTGTGTGGAAACCAGAGTTCCAGATCGTAGACGACGGCGTAATAGTTAGGAGGAGTCGAACAAAGGGCATTCGGGAAGCCAGTGGAACTAAAAGGGAAATCATGAAGAGGTCACTTCAAGATGATACGCCATGCACCTCTTGCAAGACTAAGATGTATCATACTCCAGGGAGCATTATCGTGGAAGGTATGTTAAGGAAATTGCAGATTTCGTGATCCGTATGCCTAACCCGTCGGCCAGCGAAGGCAAGAGCACTTGAAGCCCGTAGAGTGATACAGCCCCTTCCGACCTCTTCGTATGGCGGGATAAGATTACTATGGATTTTGCGCCATCGGCTCCGAGAACTCGAGACAACATATTGCATGGGTGATAGTGGATAGACGACCAATCCATTTTCCTCCCGCTAGCAATGATGACCCGCTGGACAAGTCGCCCAATTATATAAGATAGCTAGATTACATGGTGTTCTATATCGAGAATCTCGCATCGAGACCCCGCATTCACATCCGCATTTCGTCCATGTTATCGTGGATGCCACACTGACAGACTTTAGCACAGCTTCTTTCATCCTCGTGACCGATGGTCAATGAGAGAGCTATTCAGACGCTAGAGGATATGCTCAGAGCATGCGTGATAGAGTTTAAAGGAAGCCGGGATACGCACTTATCTCTAATGGAGTTCTCCTACAACAACAGCTTATCAACTAAAGATGCATGGCTCCATTTGAAGCATTGTATGGCCTAAGTGTCGTGACTCCAAAGAGGCCGGAATGAAGTAGGAGATAGGAGACTCCATGTGCCCAGAGTTAGTACATATTACTTTAGATAAAGATCCGCATCAGTCTCGAGACACTCAAGACACCTGGGCGACGTACGTAAGTTATGCATACCCACCGTAGGGATCTACACCCAAGGTACGACAGGGTCTTCTCCAAAGTTTCCCTTGAAAGCTGCAGTGTCCCCACCTGAAAGGCGCCGAAAGCTAAGGCCCATACATAGGGTCATATGGAGATTATTGCCAATGGGGACCAAGAGCATATGTAATTAGATCTTCCTCCGCAGAGTCGTCTAAGGTTCATAATGTGTTTCATGTATCCATGCTCCGCAAGCACATTCCATATCCCTCCCATGTACCTGAGATCACCAAGAGAACTAAAGGATAATTTGGACTATAAGGAGCAAATAATGCAAATAGTAGATCAGTAGAGCAATTCTTATAATAAGGTAATTCCTTTAGTCAAAGTTTTATGAACACTGGGATTAAAGAGGCTACTGGGAGTCGAGGCTCGATAAGCAAATATCCTCAATTGTTTCGTATTAAGGTATCCTTTTTATGTTAGTTTTGTTCATTTCAAGAACGAAATGTTTTTGGCCGGGGAGGATCTAGAACGCCCATCCCGGCAGGTGTACAAAGACGTAACCATAGAATTGCATATGTGCAATTCAAGTGGCTTCTTAATTATTTTAATAAATAACTTTTGAAAGTTGTTTTTAAGAGTGAAATTGTAAAGTTTTCAAAGAATTGTAGTTTTTTTGCAATTAAGGAAAGTGGAGGGGTGAAAGTACAAATTATGGAAAAAAATTAGAAAATTTCAAAAATGGTAAAATTATAATAAATTGCTAGAATGGTTCATGGAAGCCTGTAAAATTCTCTAGATCTTGGATAACAAACGGATTCACGCCGCAATCTGCTCCTCGCTGAAATCTAAAGTGACCTTAAAAATTTCACACTCGAGACAATGAATATTTTACGTTTTTCAAGGAGGTCATCAATGACCAGCACGTAGATTTTTATAAAAATCTCGGAAGTCGGGAAATGACTTGAACTAAGTTCATTTACACAAAGTGAACTCCGGTAATAAATAAATTTTTTAGTAAAAATGCAATTCAATGAGATAATATGAACCAATTATTCAAATAATAATAATAAATAAATAAATAAATAAGATAAAAATCAAATGGATGGAAAAGACGAACAGAGAAGGCATGGAAGAGAGATAAGATTTTTATTTTTTTTTCTCTTCGCTTCTTTCTCATATTTAACGAAATTGGACTGTAGGTTTTCGTCAGAGCAGAAGGCAAAGTTAGTCTACGCGACAAGAGCTAGGCGTAGGTACCAAAAGCTTAGCATTTTGTCAAACTCCAAGATGTAGGGAATTTTTCTACTTGTGTTATTTTTAACCAAAATGTTATGTAATGACTTGAAATTTTTTTAAAGATGTGAAAGGTCATAGATTTCAGTCCCAAAATTTTTGGACTCAGTTTAGGAATTTTTAAGAATTTTTTGGACTCTTTCGGACTGATGCAGGCTAAATTTATTTGTTTTGGACGATCGGGTTAAATTCAGAGATTTTATTAGACAAATCCGGACATAATTTTCAGAAGTATTTTGGAATTGTTTTAGACTTTATGGAAAGTCATTGAGTCTATAATCTAACCATATGCTGTCAATAAATTTGGAACCCACGCAATTTAAAAAAATTTAATTAATAACACAATGTGAATTGCATGATTGTGCTGACATGTGTGGTCTAATACATAGTGTAAAACCCGGGAAAATTCAAATTTTCTAAAAAATGGTAAAATGGAAATTTGGTTAAAATCCGAAATTTTTCTAGATCTTGGATATTGTCGACTTCCGCAGTTGAGATAATCCTGTGAAAATCCAACTCACACGTCCCGAATTTCATGAATTAAGAGGCAGTCGAAATTCCACGTTTTCGAGGCATCGAGTGTCGGGTCTTGTCAAGCTATCTCATGAAAGAACATGTGATGGTAAGTACCTACTACATGTGCCCATGTGACACATGTTGCATGATTAGTGAGATGATGGAGATGAATGAGCAGATTAATGTGTCATCAAATAGTTAAATGAAAGGACACAAATGGAATTAATTGAAATGTTTAAGTGAATAAGACAAAAAGAAGAATAGTTTTCTTCTTCATTTTGAAACACAAAACGTGTAGTGAGTTGCGGTTTCAGATTTTAGAGAGAGAAAGAGTGACTTCTCTATAGATTTCCGGCGTTGGACAAATCGATTCTCGTCGAACGAAGCGAGAAGTTACACGCGCGAGGCTACGGCGTGGGCGATTTTGTGGGTTAATAACTCGAGGGTAGGGATCTTTTCCTACTTGGTTTATTCTTTGGCTAAGAACCATTTTATGGATGGAGATTTGTTGAGACCTGGAAGGCCGTGTTATCGGTCTCAAAATCTTTGAACCGAGTGAAGAAATCCCTACTTGTGTGGCAGTGAACAGTCGCAGGCCCGAGGTTTCACTTTGTTCACGTGGTCATTTGACCAATGATTTTATTAGCTGGTTTGGGGTGATTCGATGAATTATGATTTGTTAATTAGCCAGTAATGAGATAATTTGGTATTATTGATTGTGAATTGAATAACATGAATTATGTGAATTAATTTTTGTTAATATATACATGTAAAATATATTATCGGTGTTCAAATAACATAATGCATTCCATATGCAGGGCACCAAGATAGGTGTAGTGCATGACGAAAATGAAAGAAAAGTAAAAAATGGATTTGAAAAGGAATTTCAAGGAAGATTTTTCGAAGAATTGCCTTGGAGAGTTGTCCAACAGTTCATCTCGGAGCGGACCATGACTGTTTCGGAGAATTACCCGGCAATTCACCTCGGAGGGTTGTCATATTTTCACAGAAGCTTCGGTAGTAGTTTCAGAACAAAGAACTTTGTTTTGAAAGCGTATTTTACTCGCATTTGGCTTAGGCATGTGTGAGAGAGTCAGTGAGGACTCGAAACATGGGATTGGGCATGTAGACATTCAAGTAGGATCATGTATTTGCTTGGTGTGATTGTTGCCTGGCATGTGCACTTAGGTGGAAGTAACCCATGTAAGAAATTATCACTCTTTGGGCATTGCTCACCTGTCGAGAGGATCATTATTTCGGTACGGGAGTGTCTGAGAGGGCGAGGCGCTCACTAGAGGCCGTTTGAAGAAAGCGGTATATGGCTTTGGTAAGTACTTGTATAACATATTAGACTTTTAAATTTTTAATATATATTTGATTTAAAGTGATTTAATGCTCTTGAATATCTAATATAGTTGGTTGGGATATATTTTGTGAGTATTGATGTATGGGCCAAGTGGCCATTTTGATGTTTTATCATTATGTGGACAGATTAGTAATTCGGTGTAAAATGTTAGGACATGTTGTATTTTGGGTGAAACTCTTCCGTCTGAGGGCTGCGATTTAAAGTGGTGTCGGGTTGCCGCTCACGAGTATTCACGTCAGGTTGACGGTTATCAATAGAGACACCACAGGTTGGGGTGTCTGACTTGGTATCAGAGTATAGATATACGACTACCTAGGGCTTGAGGTTGGGCTTAGGCCATAGTCATTAGGTGTGAGAGCATCACCACTTGGTGGCTCGATGTTAGAGTTTAGGTATGTGATTACCTAGGCAGTCACGGGACAGGATTAGAACATTGCATGCATTGTGTTTTATGTGTGATCATGTGTTGTATGAATTGTGTGATTTGTGTGCTTGGTGAATAGCACATAGGAAAACAAAATGATGAGAAGAAAAAAATTTCTGAGGTCTTACAGTGTGTAAAACTGGAAAAAGAAAATTTAATAAAATAAATTTTAATGAATTTATTTTGTTCTACTAAAGATATGAAAAAAAAAAATTTTTTTTTTTTTATGATCTTGCGATCATTGGAACAATGAAAAAAAATAAGAAAAAAATGGTGCGGGAAGCTGGGAATGGGCTCTTGCCCATTTTGGCGGTGAGTGCGTCCTGATGTTTTGTATGTCGTGACAGAACTGGAAGGCGTGGCAGGCGCCGGCTAAGGCGCGACCGCGGTGGCGGGCGCCACGGGACCGCAGTGACACGCCACGACACGGCTGGTTGAACACGACCACGACCAGCCCAGCCTTGGCGCAGCCACATTGTGGCCATGGGTTTTGTATCGTGACATAGGTTTGTGTATGCGTGAAAAGAGCGGCCTTTCGTATCTTGGTTCGGCGGTTGTGCCGCGATCGGTTTGTATCGTGACAAAGTGATCGGCTAGCGGAGTGTCCGCGATACAAAAGCGATTGTATCGTGACGGGGGCTGCGACCGCAGGCGCGGCGCCAGGCGCTCGCTGTCGCGTCTGATTTTTGTATCACGAATAGGGGAGTGGCCTTTGTGTGGCCGCGGTGCGGCCTTGTAGCGACACGGCGGCGCTAACCGGCCGCGGCGCGTGCGTGCGACCGCAGCGGGACATGCCTGACACGTAGGGAGGGCCACGATCTGGCGCTCACGGCGCATCATGACACGGTGCGACGCGCGTGCGCTCGGTGATGAGTGCTTAAAACACGCTGGATTATACTCGCGTCAGTCTTGCATTTCATGTTGATTTGGCATTATTTATATAATTTTAGTGTTAGATTCCTTGTTTACAGTTTTGTTTTGGAATACGGGCATGATGGCGAAGAACAACGAAGCCATTTTGGAGAAATGAGGGCATAGGAAGATGTGGCGCGCGTCAGCGGCGTCTCCGCGTGGCCCGGCGTCCGCAAATCGCCGACGTGGGAGATTGACCGTCACGAGGCGTCCTGCGTCGTGACGTCCTGCCATGTCAAGCGTCGCGGCGTCACCCGTCGGCGTCGTACCGAAAATCTGCCCTCATCATTAAAAGCCAATTGGTTCAGGAAATCAAGGAGATCGGGGCGCGAGGGCGAGGCACGGGTTTCGAAGCGAGTGACGATTTCGGAAGTGCTGGAATTATCAACGCTTTCATTTTTCGTATATTTTCGGATCTTAGAACAATGTTTTCATTATTAAGCAGTTTCATCTTTCTTCCATTATGTTCTAGATCTTTTTCTAGGGGTTACATCAAATACGTCATACGATATGGATTAAGTTGATCTTTATGTTATTGATTGTTTATAAAATTGTCGAATCTACTCTATACACATTAGTTAAATTATATGATAATGTTTGTGACATTAGCATAGCCTTGAAGAATCAGAGATTCGAGAGATGAGGGTATTCGAGGATGCAGGTAAGAGTAGCCAGTGGTTAGTCCAATAGGGATATTCACGGGACTTTGAAGGTGGTATCTAGGGTAGAACATTTAAGCATTTCGAATGCCAGTCGAGATAGAGATATACTCGATTCTATTTGAGATGGGGCGGATATACCTCGAGAGGGGATATCTAGTAAGAGCAGATCCTCACCATGGCGATTATAAATGTATTGAATAACACTCTCTTTAGAAAAAACAATCCATTGGATATGGCGGGAGGAGATATAATACTGACTAACCATTTTACTTTAATTAAATCAACAGTTAAGTTAGTTTTTACATAATTGAACTCCCTTTTAAAGTCATTCTTCAGATATTGTCTTAAAAGCATAATCTCTGTAGTCAATTTGCCTTTCCCTGTGGATCGATATCTGTACGTTAAGTACACTATATTACTTGAGGCGACGCGTGCACTTGCGCACATAGGCATTCATTTTTATACACGCGTTTTCGACTGTCATGGCCCCAGGCGCGGTGTGCCTTAAGAGCACAGATTAGGTGTGTGCCTGCTTGTACACCAAACTGATTTTGACTCAATTTACCTCAATACCCGAGTCCTTGTTTGTGACAACAAATTCATGAGCACTATTCATGAGCATTATTCCTGAGCTTCGATATATATATATATATATATATATATATAAAATCTTGGAAATTGTTTTACACCTTAGAATCACTGTTAAAACTTAACTTGCCATTTGACATGTGTAGATGGCTCTGATCGTGAGGAAGGGCCGAGAGGTCGTCCACGAGGTGCGGTGGCTTACCACTATGTTCCGGCCGCGGGCCTGCTGAGTCGTAGGGATTGCGATCCTGCATGTCCCGCACGGGCGTGTGCAATGACGACTGGGCGAATTCAGACGACCTCCAGCGTTTAGAAGCACATCGTCCTCCAATGGTTAGAGGAGGAGTGGACTCTAGGGTCAGGACCACTATGACCATAAAGGGAGAAGTAGATGTTATGCGAGGCATCTAGGATATGGGTGCTGGTACCTAAGAGGAAAGGAGATCAATCTTCTTCGATTACGGAAAGAAACGGAAAACACGCTGCGAGATTTGGGTTCGGGGGCCGAGGTTGCGAATGGGAGGTTTGGTCGAGCGGCCGAGATGATATGTTATTTCATGACATTTGGACATATGGTGGGATTACCCTTTAGAGGAAGGATCCTTAGGTTTGGGCGGTGCGGTCCAGTTAGCTATAGGGCGGGGAGAGGATCGGTTCATTCCTCCTTTAGTATGGGGTGAAAGGAGCGGTTTAGGTCGCGGTGCTATACAAGCACCTTGACGGCCTGAAGACCTTGATCTAGAGGGCAGTTGCTGGGCGGCGGAAGGGCGAGGCCCCTGACCCGGGAACGTCGGGTTGAGGAGTCGCCATCACACCACCGGCTGAGTCAGCGGATCAACCAGTCATACGAGTCGTTTTGTTATCCTTTGTAGACCAAGAAGTGTTATTTGATTCACAGTGCTTACGCGCATTCATTCATTCTTTGCGTAGTTCATGATAGAGTTGACATAGAGGTTAAGGCCTTGGAGGAGCCGCATGTGAGTTCTCCCACATGGATTAAAGTGAGATAAGGATGATGTGTGGGTTCGATTAGAGATCTCGAGGATTCTACTCACATGAACACGAGATTCATGGACATGTCGAGGTTAAAGCGTCATCCTTGGGATAGATTAATTTTGGCGTTGATCGTTATCGATTTGTGGCTGGAGGTTCACATGCGGGGGCCGATTACTCATGTTGTATTTCGGGGGAACAAGCGCAGTGTTTGCTAGTGCGGGTCCCAGATGCGATAGTCAGGGACTGCTACCCAGCAGTGCCTGAATTAGATCTACTGGGTGTCTGCGAGTGAGGATGTTTTTCGGGATGAGCTCAAAGGTTACCTCTGTAGAGGGTTGTAGACTTGATGCATCGAGTTACACCACATTGCCCGCCCATCTCTATGACTCACGCATAGGATGGCACCGATTGGTTACGAACTCAAAGTCCAGCTCTGAGTTATTAGACGAGGACTACCATTAGTGAGCACTTCTGTAGGCGCTCAGTTCTATTCGAAGAAGACGATGCGGCTGTGCATGACTACGAAGCAGGTTGAGCAGGAGTTCACGATCAGAATTGGTACCAGCTAAAGAGATTGGCCAGATTTGTTTGATCAGTTAGAAAGAGCGCGAGTCCTCCCGAAATGAACGCTTCACCTTAGTTACCATTAGTTGAGGGTTGGGAGACGGATATCCTAAGTAACGGCGGTGATATGCGTTATGGGCACTTTGAGTTTAGGGTGAAGTGCCTTTTAAGTTAATAATCACGCCAACCTTTGTCATGGACCTCATGCATGGGGTATTCCTTCCCTATACAGATCAGTTTATCGTAGTCTTCGTGGATGACATTTTGATGC
This sequence comes from Tetrastigma voinierianum, assembly GCA_016808115.1. Classification (NCBI taxonomy): domain Eukaryota; kingdom Viridiplantae; phylum Streptophyta; class Magnoliopsida; order Vitales; family Vitaceae; genus Tetrastigma; species Tetrastigma voinierianum. The sequence continues at coordinate 681,899 of JAEQBH010002623.1, forward strand.
TCAGTGGGGTGGGAACATAAAGTATCACTTGAGGATTGTTTGTTCTTGGCGAGAGATCATCGATTATCGCGAGTTGAGTGAGTCTGAGGTTTGGCTGCGGGTGAGGTTTTGGGACACGTGGTGTCGGCATCGGGCGTGTGTGGTGGACCCGGAAAGGTCGAGGCGTGATGGAACAGGAGAGGTCAAGTCGATCTTCGAGATCGTGGTTTCTTGGTTGAATTTGGGTCACTTCGGGAGATTCATTAAGGATTTCTGCAGGTTAGGCGCATCTGTGAGGTGACCCGGGAAGGAGGTGAGTTTGATTGGGATGAAACGGATACGGAGGCATTCAAGAGTTAAGGAGGCACTTGAGCTCTATCTTTGATAGTCGGACGAGGGACGAGTACGATGTATTGTGATGCCTCGAGGACGGAGGCTAGGATGTGTTGCAATCTGATTGGGAGGTGGTAACCATGGTTCAGCTGATCCTTAGGCGAAATTACCCACGACATGAGTTGTGACATCATTACCGCGCCAGTTTGGTGCCACTACTTATAATGGTAAACATTCGAGGTGTACTCAGACCCTGAAATTAAGTATATTTTCGCAGCGATTGGGACCTCAGCATTGAAACGCGAATGGATGGAGTTCCTAAGGATTATGACTTCACTTTGCGTTCTCACGGTAGGCAAGTATGTAGTGGTTGATGCGGCTTAGTCGGAAGTCACGGGGTATATTGCGCCTAGCATAGCTGAGTGTAGGCGGATGCTCGAGGCGTGGGACAGTTTGGGGCTGATGTGAAGGCTCGAAATTGGGAGTTTGGTAGCTCACCATCTACGTTGGCTTGAGTGATCGGAGTTCGAGGGGCGGGACCGCGAGATAGTGTCCATTAGGGACCCGAATGCAGTCAAATCTCGGTGACGAGGTTGGACCGTCAGCGGATGGTAGTCGCCGATTATAGAGGGCGGAGTAGTGGTTCCACTAGTTGGCCGATTTGAGAGGAAGTTCGCCGCCAGTTCGCGCTCTCGTTTGCTTTGTGCATCGGTGGCACGAGAATGTACCAGGATCTTGATACGCCCGTTACTAATGGCGGATGAAAAACACGTATGGGGACTTTGTTGGGCTATGTCTCAGTGCCGACCAGTTAAGTGGCACCGAAGCGTGAGCTTCGCTTAGCCATTGGGGTGGCTGGTGGAAGTGAACGCGTCGATGGATTGTGCGGCCCTTGCCCGCGGACACACGCCGCGGACATGATGCATTATGGGTGATAGTGGGTGGCTCTTTGGTGACATTTCTAGCGTGGATGTGCCCCGTGGAGAGATTGCATGGTGTACATTGAGAATAGTGACTTGTGGTGCCGACAATCCATAGTGGATGAGACCGAGGTTTACAGCGCACGGAAGAGTTTCCAAGGCTATGGGCACATGAATGACCATGAGTCTGACTTTCCACCCGCAGACCAGATGGTTGTCGGGAGAGGACCATCGGGTGTTCAAGAGGTAATCACCGACATGTGTCTGGATCATAAGGAATTGCTGGAAGGCATTTGCCTTAGTGGAATTAAATTTCTGCAACATTCATCGATGAGTATGGGATCAACCATATGAGACGTATGGGAGGCCAAGCGGAATCCATGATATGTTGGATCGAGGTGGAAGAGCTTCATCAGCTGGTCACGATCGATTGAGGCCACCTCTGAGAAAGTGAGCTTGATCTGACAAACGTCTTCTCTGTTTCAGGCTAGGAGGAAGAAAGAGCTTCCGGCGATGTCTGGCGTCGACCCTTAGAGTTCAAGGTTGGAGATAACGTCTTCTTGAAGGTGATACCCTAAGAGAGGTAGTCGATTAAACAAGCGAGGAAGCCTGCGAGATTTATTGAACGCCGAGATGCACTCGAGAGGTAGGCACTATAACGTGCCAGAGTTGGCATTACACTTGGCGTGTCAGTGTCCGTGAGAGTGTTCCGTCTCCAGTGCTCAGATTACCTCGATCCGGCTCATGGTGGATTGGGAGATTGGCTGGAAGAAAACCTCACGGCGTATGCGTCGACCCTTAGAGTTCGAGGTTGGAGATCACGTCTTCGTAGTGCCTGAGATGAGTCGTGATTAAGCAACGAGGAAATACTCCGAGGTTTATTGGGCCCTTGAAGATTTTCGAGGGTAGGAACATGGCGTACGGTTGGCGTTACCGCCCGGCATGTGGTGTCACGGGTATTTCCGTCCATACTCGGAGTACACTCCAAATCCGGCTCATGTAGTGGATTAGGGAGATTGAGGTTGACACGGGGTGGGACCTTAGGAGGGACCAATATTAGTGTGGATGTAGGGATGGATCTTGCGATGCAAGGCCGTGAAGCCAGTGAGGTGCTATGGCGGCAGGTGGGTGGAGGAGTCAACGTGGGGCTGAGGACACGATGCGGAGCCACTTTATCCGCCTTGTTTAGGGATGAAAGTACATAGTTTTAGTCGTTAATACTTAAATGACTAGTTTAATTGCATGGTATAGTGAGCGTTTCATATGCATGTGGTGTTGTGATTATGTGCGTTTGGGGCGAAATTCCTTTTAGAAAGGAGAATGTAAAACACAAAGGAAAATTCAAATTTTCTAAAAAATGGTAAAATGGTAATTTCGGTACAAATCCGAAATTTTTCTAGATCTCGGATGACAAAACGGACTTTATCGTTGGAATCGTCTCACGAAATCTAGTTACCACGTCGAATTTCGTCGAATTCCGAGACAGTTGAAATTTCACGTTTTTCGAGGCATCGAGCATCGGGTGCCTTAAAACAGCTCGTGAAAGACATGTGATGTGACAAAAGTCCTAACTACGTATGCCCACATTGGCCAGCGTGTTGCATGATTAGTGAGATAATGGAGATGAATGGCTTAGATTAAGCCATGTGTCAAATAGTTAAATGAAATGACACAAATGGAATTAATTGAAATGTTTAAGTAAATAAAACAAAAAGAAGAATAGTTTTCTTCTTTCATTTTGGCTACAAAACGTGCGGTGATTTGGTTTGATTTTAAAGAAAAGTGACTTCTCTGTAGATTTCCGGCGTTCGGACGTTGGTTCTCGTCGGAGCAAGAAAGCTAAAGTTGTTACACGCACGAGAAGGCTGCAGCGTGAGGCGCGATTTGTGGAGTTAAATATTTCAGAGAAAGTGGATCTTTTCCTACTTGGTTTATTCTTTGGCTAAGGCATTTTTATGGATGAGGTTGTTGGGGCCTAAGAAGGCCGTGTTATCGATCTCAAAATCTTTGAACCGAGTGAAGAAATCTCTACTTGTGTGGTCGTGAGCTGATCTTAGGCCAGGGACCTCTTGTTCACGTGGTGTTGTGTGATTTTTGTGTGGTTTGTGTGATTTAAAATGAATTGCTTGATTTTTTAATTAGCCCATGTGAGCTAATTTTGGTGTTATTGATTGTGAATTGAATAACATGAATTATGTGAATTAATTTTGTTAATATATACATGTAAAATATATTAAGCGTGATTGTTTGGAAATAGCGTAATCGTTCGCATTATCTGTTTGGGGCACCTGAATGATAGGTGTGAGTGCATGACACGAAAATGAAAAGAAAAGTGAAAATGGTTGTGCAAGGAATTTTAAGGAAGATTTTTTCGAAGAATTGCCTTGGAGAGTTGTCCAACAATTCATCTCGGAGGCGGACCCATGACTATTTCGGAGAATTACCCAGCAATTCACCTCGGAGGTTAATCCCGATATTTTCTGAAGCTTCAGTAGTAAGTTTCGAGAACAAAAGCTTTTGTTTTGAAAGCGTATTTGCTAAGCTTTTGGCTTAGGCATGTGTGAAGGAGTCGGTGAGGACTCGCAACATGGGATTGGGCATGTAAACATTCAAGTAGGATCATGTATTTGCTTGAGTGTGATTGTTTGCCATGACATGTGCACTTAAGTGGGGAGTAACCCATGTAGGAAATTATCACTACTGGGCATTGCTCACCCTGTCGGATCATTATTTCAGGTACAGGGAGTGTACAGGAGGACGGCGCTCACTAGAGGCCGCGTTTGAGAAGAAAGTCGACATATGGCTTTGGTAGATACTTTTGTATAACATGTATTAGAACTTTAAATTTTAATATATATTTGATTTAAGAGTGATTTATTAACTCTTGAACCATGTAATATATAATTGGATGGATTATATTTGTGAGTATTGATGTATGGGCCCAAGTGGTCATTTACTCATTTTATCCATATGTGGACCGTTAGTAATTCGGTGTAAAATGTTGGGACAGGTTGTATTTTGGGTAGAGCTCCCGGGTACCGATGGACTACGTAGATTTTCGGTGGTGGTGTCGGGTTACCCGACATCCACGAGTATTCCGAGGGTTGATGGGTTGTCAACGAGACACCCCGGGATTTGGGGCGTCACACATTGAATAGCATAGGGTCTCTTTGAAAAAGTTGCTAAAACGGATAGTTTTTATGGGGCATTTCATGTGTAGGGGCATTTTGATCAATTTCACCTCATATTATCGATGTCCTTATCGAATGTGACTAGCACGTAAAGTTTTGTTAGAATCGAAGTTTGTTTCGATATAGTCGCTTTGGAAGCCCTTTGTATCTTTTATGGTTAAAACGTTGAACTAAGGGCATTTTCGTAATTTATATGGATTGTGCAGGCGATTGGAGCATACGACGATAATCTAGCGTGCTTGACAAGAATTGAAAGAAATTAGTCGAGAAAAAAGCGAGTACTCGAAATTGTTTTCGAAAACGAAAGTGTTTAATTTACAAGATTGTGAAGTGCTTTGAAAATATAGTGTAATTAGTAAAGCATTTTTTTTTCCTCCCACTTGTTATACTCAGTATAAAATTTCGATTTCAATACTTAAGAAACAGTTTGGCCTGGTTTAGCAAAACCCCTAGATGGCACAGCTCAGTTTCCGATCAGATGTATCTTGGATTATACATGGCAGGGTTATGGGACATTATGACTAACTATATTGCCTGGTCGGCAATTGGGGGTTAGATAGAGTATATATTTATATAGTGAGTCGCCCCTCTGCACATTCCGGGTATATAGATAGTTAAGCGCGTTGACATGAGTACATGGTGATGAGGTGTTGGTTCGAGGTTCTATCACGGGGGCATTTGGTTCCAAGGTTCCATTATGTTTATAGAGATCCCGTCGTATTCACCGGACCATATTAGGCGGTGGTGTTCCGAGGAGTTCACTCACCAGGTGCGGGTTAGAGGTTAGTGGCATCTGCGTCTAGGGTATTTTAGAAATGGGCCACAATGGTTGGTACTTGATTTACAGTATAGCACTTTCAGATATTAACCACCACTAAAACAGTTTTTAGCAACAGAAATAGTTTTCATAACAGTTTTTAGAAATGGTTTTCATAGCAAAAACGTTTTATCATAAACAGTTTTACAACCATTTCTATACAAATTTTCATATAGGGAGGTACATACAGCAGACAACAACATTTAGAACTTATAGTACTCACTAAGCCCGTTTGGCTCCACCGGTTTTGTTTTAAATAATTTTCCGGAGTGCGAGGGTGTCGAAAGTAGAAAGACCTTTCGGGATCCTCGGTCATATTTGTGTTGTATTTATATATAAGATAATATGTAATGTAAACGTAGTAAAAGTTAAAATGTGACATTTTGTATATGTAAATATCTTTTGTAAATACGCATGCATGGTTTTGAGAAAAACAAGTTACGATGAATTTATGTTGGATGGATTCTTATCTTATATGTTGATGAGGGCCAGAGGTCCTTTATGATTGTAGTTGGATTTTTTGGAAAATATTGGGAGTGTATTTTTTTTATTACATGTGATTTTTGTATTTCGGGCTTGACCACCGTGTAGCCGTTATGTTGTCAAATTTTTGTTAAATCTAAAGTTGTTATTTTAATAAAGTCAGTATCATAGTTCAAGCAGTTCGTAGTTTATTTGCTTCCTTATTTGCAACATGTTAAATCTGAGCTTGTTTGGGAGGTTCTTGTGGAGTTGCGACACATTCCTATCAATAGGAAGGGTGCAATCGAAACTGCACCGCTGGGAAGGTGTTCCTTTGCCACTACGAAGGTGTTCCTTCGCCTTAGCGAAGTAGTGCCTCTGGTTGTAGGTTCTTCCTTTTTAACCTTTTGCTCTTTTCTTTACTTGATTTACTTTCAATACCTGCAAAACTCACACAGATGAGGGATTAGTATAATATTTACGAATAAGGGTGTGAATCTAGCATTTAGATTACATAAACACATGAGAAACAAGCTATAAATGCTAATATGATTCATCCCTATCAGTTATTACATGCACATTTTGATGTTTGTCATTATCTTACGATTTTGTGTCATTTTGACTAGATTAATGAAAGAAATTATGTTTTCTCTTTCTATTGAATCAATACTCTTGTCATTGAAATTCTTCTAGATCAGTAGTGTCTAATTATGTACGATTTATGCATTCTCTCGGTGTATTAATTAAAAATGATTGGTTAAGGCTATGTAAGTCTCTTGTTGAAGCATTTGAGTTATGATTTTGATTAATGACGCTTGATTATGTACAATTTATGCATCCTCTCGATGCGTTAATTGTATATGATTGGTTATGACTAAGTAAATCTATTGAAAAAGCATTTGAGTTATGATTATGTCGTCAAAGTGGAAGAATGTTAGATTAATTTATTAATTATGGACTAAGCATCATCATATTACAATTTTAATTGTAATAGTGCATGTTAATTATGGGTCGTTTATGAGATGGTTTAATATTAACTAATTATGGGCCCAAGGTTCTATCTTATCCCTTGCATAGATAGTAAGCCCATTTGACCAAAGCTCAATTGTTCCCTTATACTCTATATATATAAGTGAATAGAGCCCTAGAATTTAATAAGGGTTTGGTAGAACATACTTTTGGGAGAAGTAAAGAACTATTTTCAACCCTAGCTTTTCTTTGATCTCATCCCTTGCAGATTTGAGAGACTAATGGCAGCCAACAATTCTGGATCCATGCCAAGTATATTTTCTACTCAGTACGAATTGATATGCTTCTTTGTTTAATAAATTTATTATTTTGTAATGTATTTATTCGGTCTTTTGATGGTTGATCAATTGTTTTTGGGCTTAATAACTACTCTTGATTTTACAAAATAATATAGCAGTAACTTCCTTCCAAGAAGTAGTTCGGTCGTTGATCTCAACGGGAAAGGGAAACTAGGTGGAGAAGAAGATGCTCCTCCAATAGAATGTGCGAACTCTAGGCCAAGTAAAGGGGGGGAAATAGTACTGTAAAGCGAAAAATGATATTAGAGCTAGCACGGATTGAGGAAGAAAGAACACAGATTTAGGATTACCTCAATGAAGATGGAACTAAGCTATAAGCCATTGAGTTAACACAAGAAGCTTCTAAAGAAACAAACACAAGAAAGTTACAATCATGACAAGGGTTTAAATCTCATGCTGTAAGGCCGAGAAATATTCAACTGGGCAAAAATCTATATGGAAGAAAGTTACCTTTAAGTCGTTTCAGCTTGTAGACAAATCAAAATTCTTTGGTAATGCGTGACCTACAATATGTCATTCAACCCGAGGTTGTTGAAAATCATTCAATTTACACTCAAGAAAGGTTAGAAACAACCAAACGGCTTCAAAGAATTTTTTCGAAGGTGTATTCATGACTCTTTTCAATGTCTGTACCTAAGAAAATTTTTGAAACAAGCCGAAAAGCTTAAGAGAATTTTTTTCTAAGGGTGTACTTAAGATTATTTTCAAAATATACACCCCAAAAAAGGTTCGAAACAACTAAACGACTTAAAAGAATTTTTTTCAACTCTTTTCAAAGCCTGCACCTAAGAAAATCTTTGAAACAAGTCGAAAAGCTTAAGATAATTTTTTCTAAGGGCGTATTTATGATTATTTTCAAAATATACACCTGGAAAAGATTCAAAATAGTCAAACGACTTCAAAAGTTTATTCATGACTCTTTTCAAAGTCTGCACCTAAGAAAATTTTCGAAACAAGTCAAAAAGCTTAAGAGAATTTTTTTTTTCTAGGAGTGTACTTATGATTATTCTCAAAATATACACCCCAGAAAAGGTTCAAAACAACCAAATTACTTTGAATAACTTATTCGAAGGTGTATTCTCGACTATTTTCAGAGTTTGCAACTAAGAAAATTTTGAAACAAGCCGAAAAGCTTCAAGGAATTTTTTTGAAAGTGTACTTATGATTATTTTCGAAATATACACCACGGAAAACATTCAAAACAATCAAACGACTTCAAAGAATTTTTTCAAATGTGTATTCTCGACTTTTTTCAAAGTCTACACCTAAGAAAAATTTTGAAACAAGCCAAAAAGCTTTAAAGAATTTTTCGAAGGTGTATTCATGATTAATTTTCAAAATATACACCTTGGAAAAGGTTCGAAATAAGCTGAAAGCTTCAAAGAATTTTTCAAGAATGCATTCAAAATGATTATTTATAAAATATGTACTCGGAAAAGTTTGAAAGACATAAAGGCAAAGTTTTGATTTTTTTTTTTTTTTTTTTTTGTATCAAAGAAAGCTTGGAAATAATCAAAAACAGGTTTCTTCAAGAAGAAATTCAAATCAAGAAACTCATTATCAAGGAAAGTAAAAAAGATTTGATTTTTACTTACCAACGACAACCCCTTCTTCTCCGTGAATAGCGAATGGACGAACTGTAGTAGAGATTGAAGGAAAATCAAATCCTTTAGCAATGTCGACGATTTGAACTGCGCAAGCATCTTTGCTGGCAGAAGCAGTGCCGGCTAAAGGGGCAGCATCAAAATCGACGATGGTGACAACAACAGTCTTCAAAGGTGGCGTCGAGGTCCTTAACGACGATTTCGATGGCATCGTCTCTGGTGATGACGAGCAATAGACGACAGCTTCAAAGACGGCTTCGACAGAAGAAACGGCGACGACGTCTTCTATAGTGTCGGCTCTGGTCAATCGACAAGCAATAGGCATGACGGTGAGTTCTTCTCCAGCAACGGCACCGGCAGTGGCAACAGCATTGTTAGCGACAGTAACGTAGGTGGAAACTCCGATGACGGCTTGGAGGGAGGAAGAAGAAGATAAAAAATGTAAAGAAAAAAAGTCTCATTTCTCCAAACAAATGAGGTTTGTTTTAGAAAGAGAAAATAAATTCTTTTTAGGAAGGAACGAAGGAAATCCTAAGTTGCTTAGAGGAGAAGTCGAATGATTATTTGGAAGAACAAGATCATTTGGTGGAGAAAGAACAAAAGTTAGAGGTTTAAACTTGATGATGGGGGGAAATTTTTCTTGGGGAATCAATGATTGCTTCTTTATTTGATCAGGCACCAGCTCAGTTCTTGCCGATTTGAACTCCCATCATAATTTGAAAACTGGATTACAGGTTTCATAGTGGAAACAAGCCTAAAAAAAAAATTTGGGACTTTAATACATACAATATGGCCTTTGGGCCACAATGTATGTGGGGGGCAATTGTTTGCATCCAAATTTAAAATATGACATGATCCAGTAATGGGTTAAGCCTAAGCTCAATCCCATAAATAAAAGTCCAAAAAAAATGGGCTCAAATCCATTTGTACAAGTCCATAGAAGAAGTCCAGGGTATTTTTGAAATTTTCAAATTTTTTAGAAGTCAAACGAAGCTTTTATCAAATATCAGAAGTGGGGTAGGTATGTGCTAATGTGGAATATTCTTGAGGAACAAGTCTCCATAATAGAGACGTTGAAGAATTCTTAAGGATCAAACCTCCAGAATGGAGACATGAATGAGTTCTTGAAGAACAAGTTTCCTTAATGAAAGACATGAACAGTTACTTTAGAGAGTGAAGAGAGTGAAGAAATTGAGACTTTGGCAGCAAGTCGTCTATGACTATAAAAGGAGCAAAAGAAGATCAAGCAAAGAACCACCAATCAACCAATCAACCAATCAACCAATCAATTAATCAACAATTCACCAAATCAATCGACTCAATGTCAAGCTACTTCAGTAAATCATAACTTTTCAATAAGTATTAAGTAATTTCAGCATTCTAATTCCTAGTGTTAACTAAGTTTCTAGAAAAATTTCAACAGTGTTATTTCATTAATTCGTAGTGAAATCCAATATTTTCAGCATTTTGGTTGCAAGTTCTATTCATAGTGAAATCCATGTTTACTTTAACAATTCCAACATTCTAGTTGCAAGTACTATTCAAGTCTATCAACTTTTAGCACCATGTTATTTCATTCTTCCTATGAAAATCTAACATTTTTCTTCAGCAATTAATTCCTGCATTATTTCCATTCGGCATTTTCCACTTTGATTCTAGGGAACTATCAAGGGAACCAGGGAGCCTATATAGCCGTATTAGAAGTTTGATCTTACGAGTCATTCAAGTTTAGAAACACTTTAATTTCCTAACATCCCGGACGCTTATATTTTGTACACTTTGTGTGAGATTAAAAAATATCCACAACAACTATATATAAGTAGGTTGATCTACGTATCTATCTCTCAGCTGCAAGTAAAAATATGATTATAATTGTAAGGATTTGGCTTTTAATAGGCTAAAACTACCATTATCAACCTTTGGAGTTGAGCACTAGTCAACAAAATGAAGGAAAAACAAACATAAGTAAACAAATCTATTTTCTTTTTCTTTTTTATTAAATGATGAAAAAACTATGAAAATGCAAAAGAGTTTTTAAAAAAGCTACTGAATAAATGGGTAAGTGCAATATTTTAAAAATCAAACAAATCATTTAACCGAAAAAGTTATCAGTTCACGGTTTAGTGATTGAACCAATAGTTGAATCGTGGTTGAACTAGTGACGTCATAAATATATAATTTATAATTATAAAATTTAAATTTTTCAAAATTAAACATGACTGTATAAAAATATATATTTATATTAATTTATTCATATATTTGATTTCATTAAATAAAACAGCAAACATAAATATCAAATATAGCTAGAAAATTGAAATATATATATATATATAATTTATTATTATTATTTGATAGTGGATGTATATTTTTAATTTATTTAAATAGTATATCTAATTTATTATTATTATTATTATTATTATTATTATTATTATATATTTTACGTTTAACAATAGGAAAAGCAAAAATTTTCTTCTATTTTTATGGTTGAAAATATACAATCGTAAATTGGTAATCTCATTTCAAATTATGGAATATATAAAGACTGAGAATTACTTCACTTAGCTTCTTTCACTATATAAATATAGTTTTTATTAGCATCACTTGAGTTTGTATGTGATTCTTATAACTGGTGTATTTTTTCATCATTCAAGAGGGTTGAGTCCATTGACATTCCTGAAACAAAAAATAAAGTTTGTTACCAATCTTTATTTAATTGATTAAAAATTCAAAGGCTAATTCAATTTTCAAAGGCTAATTAAAGCGCTGCCTATATATGCTGCCAAATGGAGTCCCATATTGAATGGGTATGAAAGTGAAAGAGGGTTTAAATACATCATTCCAGCACACTTGCTTGCACGTGACAAAGAAGATCGATTGATAGATTGACAAGAGTGTCCATTGTTAGATAAGTGGACCAATTAATGGCTGTTTTGAACCTTGAAATAGAAGTGGGTTTAAACCGCTCGATTCATTAAGAACTATTTGGTTCATTTGAATTTAGGTTCAATCATTGGGTGGACCGATTCAATGCCAATTTGATCCTAAAATGGTTTCAAGGGTGAGCCAGACCGAAAAATTGGTCGATTGATGGTTGAACTGGTCGGATTGATCAATCATTTCTGATTTTTAAAACATTGGATGGGTGCTCACAAGTCACAACCAAGGAAATGGAGTAATAATAATTTAGTAGTATCTATATATGCTAGCTACAAGAAGGCAAATTAGAAGAAAAAAATGTTAAAAAAAAAGAGGAGAATGATGGATGATGGGAGTGGTGGCTTGCTGGGGGATCAAAGATTCAAAGGGATCCATTTGATAGGTTAGGCTTTAGGTAGTGTTCCCCACATTCAATTTCAAAATGTCATCTCCATGTTTACTTTCCTCCTTTCTTAGGATCTTTGATCCAAAGCAAGCCTGAGTAATGAGGAGGAGGCCCCTACCCAACACTAACTAACACGAGGGAAGGGTTAAGGGTAAACTCCATATATACATGCAGGCCCTTATATATAGATATCATGTACTAGCTAGCTAATTAGTTTAATGCACTTTGAGGAACAATGGAACATATATAATAAATCTCAGATTTGAAGTGATCGATATAAATATATAATTAAAAAGAAAGAAATGTAGAGTATTAAGAAGAAGAGTAGTATACATCAAAGTAAGTTGGATATGCATAGTTTTCAATAGATGGACATCTCACCAACACTACCAAGGGAAGAGAAACAATTGACATGACATATATAGTTTTGGGTGATGGGATTGGGAGTTGATCATGATTATTCTTGGTTACGATCTTGATATCTTTCATCTCTGGGGCAGGAAAGAAAATCCATCCATCCATCCATCCATCATTCTTATCGCTTGACGACATTAGAGCAGGGCCTAATTACCAACTGCCCACTGAACAAAGCCTTGTGAAAATCACAAGCCTAGTTGAACCCACTAATATCGCTCTGTATGTGCCCTAATGAATTTTTATTGAAACATCTAATAACTGTCGCACATTGGACAAGAATCAAAATGGAGACAACTTTATTTATTCTCTTTATTAAGCATTTAAGCAAAACCGCACGTGGAAGTCATCAAGTTTCCACAAGTGGTCTTTAAATATGAATGGGGGCGCGTGTTATAGTCCGCCACATGTATAATAACCCTTTTAATGAGGGGTTGTCTTGAACGTTCGATATGCTTAAAACCGTCCAATTTGGGCATTTCGTTGGTTCAACAGCTGGTTTGGGTGGTTTAAGGACAGTTTGGTTGGCAATGTGGTTGAAGCCTTAAATCGGACTAGAAAATGCTCCAGTCGATGATCGAATCGGTTCGACCAACTAGTCTAATTTTTAAAACATTGAGAAAGTCTAAAAGGCTAGGAAGCTTGGTAGCCCTTCTTTCTTTATAAGCGTTTACTATTACATAATAACGATGTTATTAGTGTCTGCCAAGTCTTTCTTATGACATTAATAAAACAACAAACTAGTAAAGATTTTTCTATCAACTCCTCAACATCCCCATTTGGGCCTTGGAGGATCAAATCAAAACCCTAAACCCTTGTCCACAATCTAAGCCCCAAAAAGCCTATAAACCAGTCCAGGCCATGGCTCAAAATTTGTAAGACCCGAGAAATTTGATTCACGAAAAAATGAAGTAAAATCGTAATTTGATTTGAAAATTGTAATTCGGTCAAAAAATCGGAATTTATTCTCTAGATCTCGGATGGCCGAAGCGGATTTCACAGTTGGAATCGTCTCGAAATCTAGCTAGCGCGTTAATTCGTTGAATTAAGAGACGGTCGGAGTTGGTAAGTTTTGAGCATCGCATTTCGGGTGCGTAAAGCGATTTTTCGATGAGAACGAAAGTCGCGTATCATGACTTTACTCATGTGCCATCGTGGCATGAGTAGAAGAAATTATGAAAATGGACAGTAGAAATAGGATAGGAGTGTTAAGCGGGAAAAGAATGGCCTTAAATGTCATTTTTTAAATTGTTTAAGTTGGATAATAAGACAAAAAAAAATGAATAGTACTCATCTTCTCAAATTCAAAAGGGGGGAAAACGTGAAAAGCTGGGAAAAAAAAACTGCGGTAAATGAATTTATTGGTTTTGGGGAAACGTCTAACTTCTCTCTAAAATGTCGGACGTCAGAGCCGTCGGAAGTCTTCGAGGCGGGGGAAGGCTGGCTGCGGAGAAGGCTGCGGCTGGGCGCAGTTTGAGGGAGTTTAAACTATTTCTGAGAGGTAGGGGTTTTCACTACTTGGGTTTTATTCTTTTATTAAGTCTTTGTTAATGTTTGAGTTGAATGAAAAAGACAGTGAGAACCATTGTTAGTCCCAAATTTTAAGGACAAATTGTTATAATTTTTGAAACCAAATGGATGCGGTAGTGAGCGTCACCAATTTGAATTGCGTTGGTGTGCATTTATGTGTTAATGCATGCTTTGGTGAAGTGTGTATGGTAGGAAATGGCCGTGAAACGGGATTCTAAAGTGAACCTATGATTAATGATTGTCGGGAATAGTAGCAGGGTTCGCTATTCAGATAATAGTGTTCTAAAATAATTTTTTGTGAAATAATAATGTGTTTAATTCGAATAATTTAAAGTTGAATCGGCTCGTGTTTGATCATTAGTCCATGTGAGCTAATTTTGATGTATAAATGTGAAATTACATAACATGTTTGTGTGATTTAAATTATGTGAATATATGCATGATTATATATTTGCGTGTGTTATTGGCCCGAAATGGAATTGGCGTGTCGTTCCGTATCTTATTGGAAGCGTACTGGGACGATAGGGTGAGTGCATGAGGTGATTCTTGAGAGAATGGTTTCAGAGGGTTGTCTAAAAATAATAATGATCGGAGGGTAGTCCATATAAAAAATATCAATCATCGGAGTCGTCCCAATTGATATACATCGAAGGGTAGTCCACACATAATATCAATCGTCGGAGTCGGCCCAATTGATATATATATCGGAGGGTTGTCCCGCAATTAAAACTAAGGTTCTCATCGCAGCTTAGGCGAGGTGTGAGGGAGTCGAGGGAGACCGGGATATGAAGGATGATCAGTTAGACATTCAAATGGATCAAATGCGTTTAACTTGAATGTGTTTATTTTGGAGCATTGCATATGCACTTAGGTGGAGAGTAAGCCAGCAGGGTGATTAAGCTACTAAGCATTAGCTCGCTTTTGTCGATGGATATTATTTCACAGTGCGAGGAGCGTGCGAGGAGACGGTTCATCATAGAGAAAGCCGGAATGTGGCTTTGATGGTTTTGCATGTATTAGAATGTTTTTTATTTTAATATATGTGTTGTATAAGAGTAGATCATTAACTCTTGTAACTATGATATATAGTTGGGATGTTTTATGAGTATTGGTTATGGGCCCAAGTGGCCGTTTTACTCATGTGATGGATTATATTGGATGGATTGGGATATATGTTGAGTATAATGCAGGGAGCCCAAGGGTCATTTTGCACTCGGTATAGTTGTATATGAGACTACTGTGTGGTCATTGTATATATTAGGACGGAGTTATATACGAGGTGTTGTATTTAGAGTAGAACCGCCGTACAAAGGGACTTCTGCAGATTTTCATGAGTGGCGTCGGGTAACCCTACATCCACTAGTATTCCGTGGGTTGATGAGTAGTCAACGGACCCCCAGGAATTGGGGCGTCACAAAATTATGTGATCTAGTTATCTTCTTTGCCCTCTTAAGCGTCCAACTATCAAGCCTAGAGCTTATCTTTACATTGATAGAACAACAAAAACTCGAACAAACGAAGATGAGTCTAGAACAGAGTAATAAAATCTAATATGCAAAGTAAATAAATGGCTAGCATTGTGGCAATTAAAAAGCTCCACAAAATGAATTGAGCTTGAACAAAATGAATTGGCAATTCATGAGATCAAATCATGTTGTCACCTTTAGGGGAGAAAAGCCAATACTGTACCTTGTAGTAAAAGAAAGGCTTTTGATACTGTCGTAAGATTCCAAAGTTTCTCTCATTTCTTTCTTTCTTTCTATGGACCATGGTGCCATTGCCAAGCAACCATGTATTTACTCAAAAGTGATTTAGCATGAGAACTTGTTTATTAGATTAAAAGGAGGCAAATAAGTGGTGGTGTGGTGGACATGCTAAGACTTCCCAAAAAAGCCTCATACCATAGGTGCTCACAAGTCATAATTAAAGAAATTAAGTAATAATATTTTGAGTAGGAATAGTAGTAGTAGTATCTATATAAGCAAGCCAATGTTTTAAAAAACAGACCAGTTACTGAATCGAGAAAATTACCGATTCACAATTCATAGGTCAAACCGATGACATCATAAATATATTTTTTTTATATTATAAAAAAAATAAACTATATTAAAATTTTAATAATATTTCCAAATTGTTCACAAAACCTTTCCTTCTAGAATCATTATATCATATATTATATCTTTCATATAATGTAAGCAACTTATATATTAATGATTTCAAATTTAAAACATATTTTTAAATTATAAATTTATTCAAATCATAAATGGATAATGTTTAATTACTCTTAATTATTTAGTTTTAACTAATTTGAATTCAAATGAAACATTACATTAATTAATTAAATAATAAATCATTTTCAATAAAAATTTAGATTAACAATTCATTAACTAAAACAAATTTCAAAATATAAATCTAAAATTTCATATTAAAATGCTAGGTTTCATAAATTTTAATCAAGTTCATTTTTAAATATCATTTATATTTGAAAGGTCATCGGTCGATGGTCCAATCGGTTATACCGGTTGGTCTGATCCGATTTTTAAAACATTGTCTCATGGTCATTGATATGTAGCTAAGGCCACCTATATTCATTGGCTAGGTTCAACTAGTAGGACCGGTCAGTCCAATTTTTAAAACATGAGATAACTTCCAAAAATAAGATGGGGAGGGAGCATAACACGTCCCCCCTCAAATATAACCGGTTGCCACGTATGCGCCTAGATATGGGGGTGACATGGGTAGGTGTTAGGGGTTTTATGGTCAAAACAACTTGATTAATCAACAACACATATGCCTAAATTTAGGGGTTTGAAGTTTTAGTGTCACAAACTCAAGTGAAGTAGAGGTAGTTATGGGTAAAAAAATGGAGGAATGATGTTATGCTCCTCCCGTCTCATTTTTGGAAGTCATCTCATGTTTTAAAAATCAGACTGACAAGTTCAACTAGTTGAACCTAGCCAATGAATATAGGTGGCATTTGCTACATATCAATGACCATGAGACAATGTGTTAAAAATCGGATCGGAGGCGACGGTCTAGCAGAGGTGGACCATCGACAAACGATCTTTCAATTTAAATGGTATTTAAAAATTAAAATGGTAATTTATTTTTATATATAGAAATCTAAAATTTTGTATTAAAATCCTAGGTTTTAGAAATGTAAATTTTATTTAAAACATAAAAATAGTTTATTATTTTTATATATCAGAAAGCTAAAATTTTGTATTCAAATCCTAGATTTTAGAAATATAAATTGTATTTCAGAATTTTGAAAAATGGTATTAAATCATATATGATTTTTTTTTTTTTTTTAAATCAAACCTTGTATGGTATAGAGAATTGGTATCAATTTCAAAACCTTATATGGTGTCAAAAATTATTTTCAAATCCTCCAACATGTATCAATGATTGAGGAGACAATTTGTTCAACAAAACTCGTTCCACATCGAAAGCGGACAACACTTATAAGGTTGTTAAATTGGGTTTTGACATTGGGAATAAGTAAAACACTCCAAAATTGTAGCCTCATTGGCCCATGTGAAGGTTAGGATTAGAAGAAATGTGACTTGCTTTTGAATCGCTTAGTTCATTGAAAATCAATCGGTTTAGCTGGGTCAATGGTTTGAGTGATTTTGTCTTGGTTGAAGCACATTAGGTTTTAAAGGACAGACCAGATTGGAAAGGCAACTAGTTGAACGGTCCAATCAGTTAGACAAGCTAGTTCGGTCTAATTTTATTTGAAAGGTCATCGGTCAATTGTCCAACCGGTTAGACCAGTCGGTCTGATCCAATTTTTCAAACATTGTCTCATGGTCATTGATATGTAACTAAGGCCACCTACATTCATTGGCTAGGTTCAACTAGTTGGACCCGTCAGTCCGATTTTTAAAACATGAGATGACTTATAAAATTGAGATAGGGGGGAGCATAACACGTCCCCCCCCCCATTTTTCCCCATAATTCATTTCACTTCACTTGAGTTTGTGATAGACCAAAACTCTTCAAACCCCCAAATTTAGGCATATGTGTTGTTGATCAATCAAGTTGTTTTGACCATAAAACCCCTAACACCTACCCATGTCACCCCCATATCTAGGCGCATACGTGGCAATAATTGCACATCTGTGGACCAACGTAGAACCCTATTCCCCTTCTATACCCATCCACCCACCTCTAATGACCAATTCTATGGCCATGTGGATTGGTAGGGCTATACCATATGAATGAATCTCTGCCTTCTTTCCACCTTTATCTTTCAATTGAAAGTTGATTGATTTGTCCATCCTCCCATGCTCAAGTACAAGTTTTACCCATTTTTAGTTGGGAAAAATATGTATCAAGCTACTAATTTCATGCACATATACCACCAAGAATATTTGCACACACACACACATATATATATGTCTTAGAATTATATAGAAAGTCTAAAAGGCTAGGAAGCTTGGCAACTCTAGATCTTCTTTCCTTATAGGCATCTACTACCACCAAGAACAGTTTGGTTGGTAATCCGACTCAAGCCTTAAATTGGACTAGAAAATGCATCGATCAACGGTCGAATCGGTCCGACCAACTAGTCTGGTCCGATTTTTATAACATTGGGAAGGTAAAAGTAAGAGCAGAAAATTATGTACCACAACTATGGAAGCATGGACAAGTAGGTGGTTGTTCAAGGGGCATAAATGGAAAGGGATATAGACATGCTGCCACACCCCGATTCCAGGTCCGACCCGAATGGCGGATTCGAACCGGTTTCGGGGCGCGAGACTTTATACTGGGACTCTTTACCTGTTTTTTTTTTTTTTTTCCCCAAAGCTGAACTTGTACCTGTTGATATACAAACAATTTAAATGCAACAAAATCATTTACATACCTGAAAGAACTACCAGAATTGGTGTCCATAGAAATCTATACACATATCTTGAGTCTCATTTACATATACAAGCGGCCTTTTACATTTACAAATCGGAGCGGGACATCTTTGTGATAGACACATACTAGATGTCTTGTAAAAATTTAGTATACGGAGAAGATCGCAGATGTCCTCCTCTGTACCAACACGGATTAAAAACTCGTGCTAAGCTTTACGCTTAGTGGAAAACATATCTTATAACTTATACTGGTACACATGCATTTATACTGAAACACAAATAATATATAACAATAACAAATATCAGAATCTTCATGAATTCATAAAACAAATTAATAGACATACTTATCCTTGTAACACCTTGTTCAGATCTCTCGTATACGGTACTGAACTTATACTTATACTTATAGCAAACTTATACTTACTCGAGTCTTACACTTATAGCAGACTTATTCTTATTTGGGTTTTATACTTATATCATTCGGATCTTATACTTATAGCAGACTTATTCTTATTCCGATCTCCGTAGGTCACATACTATCTTGCTCTCTGTAGGACACATACTTGTCAGTTCCTCGTATCGGTCTTGAGACATACATAAGCAGACGGAGGTACTTATCCACATCTCATACTTCTATCTATCTTATACTTGTTCCGATCTCAGTAAAGCGTTATAGAGCATCATATGCGGAGAATAACATACAGCTACAATCTTGAGTAGCATGTGCATCTCCGGTCTACCGTGAGGTTAGCATAACTTATGCTTATCACAGAGATACCTTTAGGTACTACAAAGTTTATGCATATACTATAGGGCTTATAACACTACGGAGTTTACATTTGTTAGTACCCGATAAGGTACTATAGAGATTATATTTGTATTACGGAACTTATACTGGTATTGCGGAACTTATTCTTATACGGAAGTACTCGTAAGTACTACTTATTCAATTCTCCCAAAAGACACATACTGGTTTGCATATACTTATATCTCGTAGGAGTTACAGAGCTTAGACCTTTACTGAGGTACCCGTAGGTACTATAGAAATTATATTTGTACTTCGTATCTTATACTTATACTACGGAGCATATCCTTGTTTTACGGATCTTATACTTGTATTACGGAGCTTATTCTTTTATTTTAGATCTTATACTTGTATTACGGATCTTATACTTGTATTACGGAGCTTATGCTTGTATTTCGGATCTTATACTCGTATTACGGAGCATATACTTGTCTTACGGAACTTTTACTTATATTACGGAACTTATTCTTGTATTTCAGATCTTATATTTGTATTACGGAACTTATTCTTATATTACAGAACTTATACTTATATTACCGATGCGGAAGTACCCGTAGGTACTACAGAGATTTTTACTTGTCTACAAAAGTACCCATGGGTACTCTGGAGCAAATCTGAGAGGTGCAGTGGGGTACATTCGGATCTTTACCATATTCATTTCTTTACTCTTATTCTTTATTGAGAGTCTTATCATACCTCTTTATTGGATTACCCCTAGACATTCAATACGGAATGAGTAGGACATAACCGCAATAAGTAGAAGGTGATGCGGTATTGGCGTCGAAAACAGCGATAGAGAGTGTGTCGCACTAATCGGAAAATTGCGAGTACTAAGCGAGACTACGAAGTACTAAGCGAGTACTTAGAAGTACTAATATCTTGAAACACGGTCGAGAGTGTCGTCGCACTAATCAGTCTAGAAGTACTATACGTGTACGCCGCATTAAGCGGAGGTGTCATGTCATTGATATCACGATGTAGGTAGTCTACAATTATATGAGTTCGATAACTTACTTGTCTTATAATAGGGGCATCCTTAGCCACATTATGTGTTCATGTCATATTGCCTTTCATGTTCATGTTCATGTTTCAGTTCGTTTTCATATTTCATATCATATTCATGTTTCATGAACACATCTATACATATTGAATTTCATATACTTGTACAGTATGACCCCTATATATTCACACCTCATTCATGTATTCTTGTTCCTTTATGAATCTACTTTAGTTAGAAATTGGAATCATTCCAATTGAATCATTCAAACTCAAGTTATGGCATTTTCATGCCAAACTAGTCAGTTTGAATTACTCATTTGCAGGGGTCTTAACTCCATATCTAACACTGGTTCTTTATACTCCTTTGAAGCTAAGGTGCTAAGGGTTCTTCTCCAACTGGAATCACCCAAATCGGAGCACCGAAACTCAAGTTATGTTCTAAACAACTGGTGTGCTCTATGATCAAAGCTGACGAGAAATTTGCTTGAACATGACCCTCTTTGAGTGAATTTTTAGGCCACATAGAGTCAGGGTCGAAGGTAGCTATTTCGAAGTGTTTTTAGTCTCCTTGAAGTCTCTAGTTTAACCATGACTGTCTTTCAATCGGATAAGAAATAGTAAAGTTATAGTAAAATGCAGTATTTGGTCAAAATAAACAAAACACTTATGGTACTGTACCTAGGCACAATCAAATTCAACACGACACGATTAGCGAGCCACGTTAACGCTGATTAGCGGGTTTGGGTGAGACTAAGCGAGGTTCGGGTGATACGCGGTCAACCCGTTTAACCCGTTTATCGCGGGTCGTGTTCGAATTGAGACATGCTAACGCGTTTACCCGTTTAATAAAATTAATAAGTGTATTTTTTAAAAAATAATCATTTTTAAATAAACGGGTAAATGGATTACATTAAGGTTTAGCGTGAAATGGGTCAAGCGGGTGGTAGAACGGGTAAATGGGTCAAATGAGTGGTTTATCGTGTTAACCGACCAGCCTTGACGTTTAAATTAGGCGTGTTAAGCGAGTAAGTGTCGTGTTCTGTTTATTAAGCGGTTCGTGTTCGTCTTCGATTTTTACCGTTTTATTAAGCGTGTCGGTATGCGAGTTTACATATTTTCACGTCACCGTTTAACGTGGCAAATTAACCCAACCCAACCCGTTTGACACCCCTACCTGTACCACTCTGTTTGGTACCGGTACCGCCCCTCAAAAATTGCCCAGAATGTGTGTTTTTCTTCCCTTTTTCCATATAGTTCCACCCAAACCAACCCAATACTCAATTCAGCATCAAAACCACTCCTTATTCATCTTATGTGGTGGTTTAAACTTCACATACCCAAACCTAGGTAAGTCAAGAACCCATACCAAAGTCCATCATCTTTATACAAAATATAGAATTAAGGGGATTTCATGCTTATATTAGTAAGCTAGAGTTTTTCAACTCAATTTCATTCAAATCTAGGGTTAGGATCAATTACTAACTAAACCCTAGGTTTCGAACCCATAAAAATCCCTACCAAAGTCCAAAATACACATAATTCATATTCAAAGTCAAAAATCATGGAAATCCTTACTAGAATCCATACCTTTCTTCTTGGCTTCTCCTTCTTCTTCCTCTTCTTCTTCTTCTCCCCTTCTCTTCTCTTCTCTTTTCCTTCCGACCCGTAGGAGCGTTTGGAGACAAAAATGAGTTATTTTTGTCTCCTCCTTACTGTTATAATTGACTTTATTTTATTTACATTTAGTCTCCTTCCCATTAGTATTTGCATTAATATTTATGTTATTTCCACTTTACCCTCTAATCTTATCAACTCATAACTTTTATGCCCCTTTTTGATAAATTACAATTTTGTCCTTATGTCTTATAAAATTTCCGAGTTTCTAAATTTCCCTGTTTCACATTTAATTTACGAAAAATTCAATTTATGCCTATAAAATACCCTAAACTTGTCGAAAACGACTAGGTTATATTTCGGGGTGTTACACATACAGTAGTATTAAGGCTATATAACACATAGGGTATATTAAAAAAATGTCAAAAATAGAAACGATAAAGGAAAATTTGTCTACAAGTGGCAATTATGAAACATGATTATGCATAACTCATAACTACATATCTATCTCTTAGTTGCAAGTAAAAATATGATTATAACGGTAAGAATTTGACTTTTAATAGACTTAAACTACCATTATCAACCTTAATAATTTGAGTTAGGCACTAGTCAACAAAATGAAGGAAAAACAAACATCAAGTAAACAAATCTATTTTTTTTTTTTAAATAATGAAAAAACTATGAAAATGTAAAAGAGTATCTAAAAAGGCTATTGAATAAACGGGTGAGTACAATGTTTTAAAAATCGGATTGGTCATTGAACCGAAAAAGTTATCGGTTCACGATTCAATGGTCAAATCGTGGTTGAACTGATAACGTCATAAATATATAATTTATAATTATAAAATTTTAAAAATTTTCAAAAATTAAACATATATATATATATATATATATATATATATATATATATATATATATATATATATATATATATATATATATATATATATATATATATATAATTTATTATTATTTGATGATAGTGGATATATTTTTTTTAATTTATTTAAATAATATATCTAATTTATTGTATTATTATTATTATTATATATTTTACGTTTTACAATAGGGAAGCACAAATTTTCTTCTATTTTCATGGTTGAAAATATAGAATTATAAATTGGCAACTTTATTTCAAATTATAGAATATATAAAGATTGGGAATTACTTCTCCTAGCTTCTTTCACTATATAAATATAGTTTTTATTGGCATCACTTGAGTTTGTATATGATTATCATGACTAGGTGCATTGATTCAACATTCAACAGGGTTGAGTCGAATGATATTCCTAAAACAAGAAATAAAGTTTGATACCAGTTTTTATTTAATTAATTAAAATTTCAAAGGCTAATTAAAGTGCTACCTATACATGTTGCCAAATGGAGTCCCACATTGAATGGGTATAAAAGTGAAAGAGGGTTTTAATACATCATTCTAGTACACTTTCTTGCACATGATAAAGAAGATCGATTGATAGATTGATAAGAGCGTTCTTTGTTTCGATTAGTGGACCAATTAATGGCCCTTTTGAACCTTGAAATAGAAGTGGATTTGAATTGCTTGGCAAGAACCATCCGGTTCATTCAGCTTTACGGTTTAACCGTTGGGTGGATCGATTCAATGCCGGTTTGATCCTAAAGCGGGTTCAAGGGTGAGTCGAACCAAAAAACTAGTTGGTCGTTGGTTAAATTAATTGATCCGATCCGATTTTAAAACATTGTGTGGGAGCTCACAATTCCCAATGAAGAAAATTGAGTAATAATAATTTGAGTATGAATAGTAGTAGTAGTATCTATATATGGTAGCTACTAGAAGGCAAATTAGAAGATAAAAATGTTTAAAAAAAAAAAAAGGAGAATGATGGATGATGAGAGTGGTGGCTAGCTGGGGGGATCAAAGATTTGAAGGGAGATCTATTTGATAGGTTAGGCTTTGGGTAGTGTTCCCTGCATTCAATTTCGAACTATCATCTTCATGTTCACTTTCCTCCTTTCTTAGCATCTTTGATCCTAAATAAGCCTGGGTAATGAGTAGGAGGTTCCTACCCAACACTAACTAACACGAGGGGAGGGAAAAGGGCAAGCACCATTTATACCTAAAGGCCCCTACATATGGATATCTTATACTAGCTAATTAGTCTAATGCACTTTAAGGAACAATGAAACATATATAATAAATCTCCAATTTGACGCAAGTGATATAAACATATAATTAAAAAGAAAGAGATGTAGAATATTAAGAAGAAGAGTATTATATATCAAAGTAAGTTGGATATGCATAATTTTCAACAGATGGACATCTCACCATCTCCACCAAGGGAAAAGAAACAATTGGCATAGCATATATAGTTTTGGGTACTGGGATTGGGATTTGATCATGATTATTCTTTGTTACAATCTTGATATCTCTTATCTTTGAGGTGGGAAAGAAAATCAATTCATCCATCCATCATGCTTATTGCTTGACGTCATTAGAGCAAGGTCTAGTTACCTGTTCCCCAATGAACAAAGCCTTGTGAAAATCACATTCCTAGTTGAACTCACTAATATCACTTTCGTACATGCCCAATTGATTTTTTATTGAAACATCTAATAATTGTCTCACGTTGAACAAAAATTAGAGAATATAGATGGCTTTATTTAGCCTCTTCATGTAGCATTTAAGCAAAAGCGCACGTGGAAGTCATCCAGCTGCCTCATGTGGCCTTTAAATGTGAGTTGGGCGCGTGTTATAGTCTACCACATGTATGATAACCCTGGGTTGTCTCGAATCGTTTGATTTGCTTAAAATTGTCTAGTTTGGGCAGTTCGTTGGTTCAATCGTCAATTTGGGCAATTCAAGGACAATTCGGTTGGCAATCCAAATCAAGCCTTAAACTTGACCGAAAAATGCATCGATCGACAATCTAATCGATTCAACAGGCTGGTCTAATCCAATTTTTAAAACATTGAGAAAGTCTAAAAAGAAAGGAAGGTTGGTATCCCTAGATCTTCTTTTATGTATAAGCCTCTACTCTTACATAATAATGAAGCTTTTAGTGTTTACCAAGTCTTTCTTATGACAATAATGGAACAAAAAACTAAAAAAGTGGCTTTTTTATCTTCTCTTTCATGGGTTTCTCATATCGATGTTTGTCTTTGTAAAGTATTTCTCTCTTTGTTTTTTGCTTTTCATTTTCTCAATGTTTTAAAAATTGGACTGATCACTGAATTGGAAAAGTTATCGGTTCACTAGTCATATGGGTGATGTCATACATACATATTTTATATATATTTTAAATTAAAATTAACTTTTAAAATTTTAAAATATATAATTTAATATTTGTAATATTATCTATTCATTTTTATAAGACATAATATGTGGAATATATAAATAGAAAAAATTATTGAAAATGAAAAAGATAGCATTATAATTTATAATTATATTTATATCCTTATTTATAGTTCTTGAAACATGATAATTATAATTTTTGTCACAAAATTACATAAAATGTGATGCAGCCTAGTTGTACCATATACCTAATGTGTGGGAATGGTCTCAAGTTTGATTCCCATCAATTTTAAAGTGTGATTTTTTATTGAAACATCTAATAATTGTCCTACATCGAATAAGAATTATAATAGAGATGACTTTATTTAGCCTCTTAATTCAGCATTTAAGCAAAAGCTCATGTGGAGATATTAGTGGGGTAGTAGGATTGGGAGTTGATCATGATTATTCTTTGTTACTTGATATCTCTCATCTTTGGGAAGGAAAAAAAAAACCATCCATCCATCCATTCATCATGCTTATTGCTTGATGTTGTTAGAGTAGGGTCCAATTATCAACTAAAATTTAAAAATGAAAATGGTAATTTATTTTTATATATAAAAATATAAAATTTTGTATTCAAATCTTAATTTCAGAAATATATATTGTATTTACAAAATAAAATTTGTATATTATTTTAATATATCAAAAAGCTAAAATTTCATATTCAAATCCTAGGTTTTAGAAATGAAAATGGTATTTTAGAAGAAAAAAAAAAGTATTAAATCGTATATGGTATTTTTTTTTTTTTTTTAAATCAAAACTTGTTGTATAAAGAATCGGTTTCGATTTCAAAACCTTATATGGTATTAAATGGTATCAAAAATGATTTTCAAATCCTTTAGTGGGCACCAACAATTGAGGAGGTAATTAGTTCAATAAAACTCTCCCCACATCAGAAGAGAACAACGCTTATAAGATAGTTAAATAGGTTGTTGATATTGGGAATCAGCAAAACACTCCAAAATTGCACCCTCATTGGCCCACGTGAAGGTTAGGCTTATAAGAAATGTGACTTGCTTTTGAATCGTTCGATTCATTGAAAATCGATAGGTTCAACCATGTTGACAATTAGACCGTCAGTTTGAGAGGTTTTGGCTCGATTCAAGTTCATCGAATTTCAAAGGGCAAAACGGACCGAAAAGATCACAGATTGACAATCGAACTAGTTGGATCGACCAATCCAATCTAGTGCCACCGATAGACGGTCCAACCAGTTGGACCAGTCGATCCGAATCGGTTTTTAAAACATTGTCTCATAGTCATGTAGCTAATGCCACCTACATTCATTAGTTAGGTTTAGGGATAGATAGGCTCGATCCGGTCCGGTTTTTAAAACATTGCCTCATAATCATTGATATATAGCTAGCGCCACATACATTCATTAATTAGGTTTGGGGATGGATAGGCTCGCAACATACATGCATGAAGGGACTTATAAAAGGTGAGGCAACTTCCAAAACAGAGGTGGGAAGGGAGGGAGTTCTAGTGTTTGGTTAATGCCCCCTCCCGTTTTCCCATAATTCACTTCACTTCACTTGAGTTTGTGGTAGATCTAAACTATCCAAACCCCAAAAATTAGGCGAATACGTTGCTGATTAATCAAGTTGTCTTGACCATCAAACCCTCAACACCAACCCATGTCTAGGTGCATACGTGGCAATAATTGTACATCTGTAAACCAACGTGGAACCATATTCCCCTTCCATACCCACCCACCTCTGATGACTGATTCAATGGTCATGTGGATTGGTAGGGCTACACCCTATGAATGAATCTCTACCTTCTTCCCACCCATCTTTGTCAATTTAAAATTGATTGATTTGTCCATCCTCTCATGTCTTAAGTACAAGTTTTACCAATTTTTTTATTGGGAAAAGTATGTATCAGGTTGCTAATTTCAAAATATTTTCACATATATAAGCAAGAATATGATTTCTATGGTTTAGGCTATTCTTTAAGAAAATAATTGTGAATTTGCACAAAAAGTACATAAGCAAATGTCAAAATCGAAAACACCCCTCATTAATGGAAAATGATGAACTAATGGAAACGGACAAGCTTGTTGGACGACCTGTGGTGCCTTCGACTGAAATGTTGAAGAAGTACATTGACTTCCTAGTATATTGACTATTATTGTAGTACATTGATAGTTATTTTAGTACATTAACTAGTTATGGAATTACGTAGTGTTATAATAGTACATTGACTAGTTATAGTAGTACATTGACTATTATGGTAGTATATTGATAGCTATTATAGTACATTGACTAGTTATAGTCTTATATAGAGTATGGTAGTACATAAACTAGTTACAACAATACCTTGACTATTTATGAAGTACATTGACTAGTTATAGTAGTACATTGACTATTTAGGATAATAAATCGACTATTTATGGAAGTACATTGACTACTTATGGTAGGTAGTACACTGATTAGTTATGATAATACATTGACTATTTAGGGTAGTAAATCAACTATTTATGGAAGTACATTGACTACTTATGATAGTATATTGACTACTTATTGTAGTACATTGACAACTTATGGTAGTACATTGACTACCTAGGGTAGTAAATATGCTCAAAATTGTTTCAATTTTACCTGATAATATAATTCGATTTAAGACATAGACAGTCTAGTGACATATAAGTGGCCAACCAATTTTTAAGTAAAAAAACATATATATTTTGAGATCACAGTGTTCAATTACTATTGCATCATAATGTTTATACATTTTGCTCACATAATGTCCAAGCATAACCAATGTTTACATCATAATGTTTATACAATGTTCCCAATATTACGCAATGTATAGCACCAAAACAATACATGAATTGTTCACTACTTCTTTATACATTATACAGCTCCTTGCTTGCCAATTGGAGCAAGCCACCAAATCCAAGCTTCCTAATTGCATTGAGCTTCTCTTCATCCAAATCACGTACAATGGAAAGGAATTTACACCCCGAAAACCTTGATTTAAGGATCTTTCCCTACAAATATAACACAAAGAACCACATTAAACATTTAACATTGAAGAATATAAATGAAGAATAAACATTTATCATTATAGAATGGAATTGATCATTTCACTACGTGACTGTGGAAGATACCTCTTACGTTTCTTTTGGGCTTTATCTATTTATGTATTATGATAGTACATTCACCACTTATGATAGTATTATAGTATATTCATTAGCTAAGACAGTACATTGACTTATTAGTTATGATAGTACATTCACTAGTAACTTATGATAGTATATTCATTACCCAAGGTAATACATTGACTAGTTCTTATTGTACATTCATTGTTATGGATATACATGGCAAATAAAGTTATATTAGGAGCAATACCCAATTTTACTGTATAGCATTATGTTAAAAAACATGCTACCACAAAGTTGGAAATCAAAAAAACAAAAAATACTAACATTTTAACTAAAAAAAATATTTTCAACAACCAGAACATCATTCAACATAGATAAAAAAAAAACCAAAAAACTGCATTTGGACCACAAAAACGAACTAGAACAACCAATAAAAAAGAAAAAATCAAACTTTTATCACTTATGGACCAAAAAAATACGAACTAGAACAACCAACGAGGAAAAAAAATCAAACTTTTATCCTTTATGGATCAAAAAAAACGAACCAGAACAATCAAAGAAGAAAAAAAAATCAAACTTTTATCCCTTATGGACCCAAAAAATGAATCAGAACAACCATAACATTGAAAAAAAAAATCAAACTTTTACCCTTACCTTTGTCCTAGTTATCGACGGGCAAACGGAACCATGAAATCGTGTTCCCTTTGAAGTTGAAAAGATGGAGTACTGGATTATGTGAGATGCATGTCTTTACCCTTAGGAGCAAGCGAGATCGCACAAAGAAGAAGAATGTTGAGAAATGAGAAGTCGAAAAATCAGGGAGGAGAATGGTTGAGAGAAGAAGAACGAAAGGATAGAAGAGAATGACTAAAATATTCTTTTTTCTTTTCTTTAATTACAATTAAATTAATGAAAGGTATTTCCGATTTTCATATTTGCTTAGGTGCTTTTTGTGCAGATTCATAATTATTTTTGTAAAGAATAGTCTGAAACATGAAAATCATATTCTTAGTGATATATGTGTAAATATTTTGAATTAGTAGGATGATACATGCTTTTCCTTTTTTTGTTTACTTTATTCTCCTTTTATGTGCGTGCTAGAGATTGACAGGGTAC
Organism: Tetrastigma voinierianum; assembly: GCA_016808115.1. NCBI lineage: Eukaryota > Viridiplantae > Streptophyta > Magnoliopsida > Vitales > Vitaceae > Tetrastigma > Tetrastigma voinierianum. The sequence goes on from JAEQBH010002623.1 coordinate 711,623, forward strand.
CCAAATATTTTCTCTTACACCTTTTTTGCCTCTTCATTTTAATTTTTTTTACAAAAAATGTTCACATATTTTATGATAATGTCAAAGAATATCATTTGAATTATAGAAATATAACTTCTCAAATTCTACTATTAGTATTTCTATAAACTATTTTTTTATTTTTAATATTTTTTTACAAATAAAGATTTATTCACCTAAATGAGATCTTTTGGTGTTATAAAAAAACGTTTTTGAGAACAGTGTGCAAGCATCCTTTCTTTTTTCTTTTTTTTTTAAGAAAAAAAATCCAAATCTTTTTCTTTCTTTTTTTTTTTTGGGTTTAACACAAACTATTTTATGTGTCTTTTCTTTCTCCCAAGTGAGATGAGGTGCTAACTTTTAAGAGAGGTTGAAGGCTTTCTCTCTCGTGCAGACCTGTGGGCTTGGCTAGTGGCTGGCTGTGCCTTTTCTTCCTAATCCTAACTCTACATAAAGCCCATGGGGCCAAGAAAACCCAACAAGGTTATTTCCTGACAGGAAAAAACCAAATAAAGAATGTCATGACCCGAGCAGTAGGGTGGCCGATTCGTCATCGACAGATCGTGTTAAAGTATACCGTATCGATATGCGGATCGTATCGGCGTTAGTCAGCCGGGCGATCTGAGATATGGCGATGTCGGCGTTCGTTGACGTCTGGCCATTTATTATTAAAACATTAGCGGTCAGCGTGAATATGGCAGGATAATTTGATAATTTAAAATAATATGAATTATAATTAATCATTTATGCATGTTTAACACAAATAACCTATTAAATTTAGCATGTTTATTAATTTTATTATTTAAATTAATATGAATTATAATTAATAATTCATATTTAGCCACAAATAACTTATTAAAATAGGTTAATTAATTAAGCATAATAATAGTCGCGGGTCAGGTCGGAGTCAAGTCGTGTTAGGCGGTCGGCGAATATGACTGCATTATTAAAGTGTTGAAACGTCGACACAAATATAATGCAAAAAACAACGGTGTACTCAATAAACCAACAAAATCGTATTGGGTTTGTGTCGTGTTCACATGTTGTGTCAAATTTTGTCAGCCCTACCCACAAGTGTTCCTATTCTTATGTGAAATCAAGTAAGTACGTTTGAGTTCGACAAGGAGACTATGGCCCTTCTTGATTGAGCTTATAGTTGATTCACCCGAAATCAAATCTAATAAAGTATTTGACAAAGACTCGTAATCAGTTACTGATAGCTGATTAGGATTAAACAACTCCTAAAAGGAAAAAGCTACAACTCAATAGCTTTAGTTAAACGAAACATTCATATAAAATATCATAATTCTCTTTTGTATCCTCATTTTCATTTTATTGACTTAAAAAATTCAAGAAAATAATATGTTTTAATTATTTTAAATAGTTAATGACTCTCGTTACTTATTAAACTATAAATGTAAATTTTGCCATGAAATCTTCCCACACATGATTTATTAAAAAAAAAAAAAAAAAACTTTATCATGATAATTTTTATTTAAAATATGAATTTAAAGAATATTAAAAATGATTAGATATTTTAGGTTTTATTATGATGATTAAAATTTGTTAATTTTATTATTAATTAAAATCACAATGCAAGTATTTTTATTTTATCATAAATGATTTTTTTTTTTTACTATTTTAAATCCAGAAGGATGAAATAAAATAAATATTTTTTTAATAAATTTCAATATTCATGTAAATATCATGTCTAAATATTTATTCATGTAATAAATATTCTTTACTATTTCATTTGCAATCATGTGGTATAAACTAAACCAATCGCTTGAAATTTCTTTCCAAAAAAAAAAAAAATCAATCACTTAAAATAAAACTTTAAAACTTGAGGAAATGTTTGTCTTTTTTTTTTCTAAATTTTGTCTCTTTTTTATACAAATATACATTATTTTTATATCATTCTATCATGTCAATATAGGTAAATAAACATTCAATCAAATACTTCTAATTAGTTACTTTACCAAATAATAATTTATAACCAACTAACGGCTAACATATCAACTACCCGTAGTAGCTATTAGCACCAACTATCAGTAACCGGCTGAACCAAACTGGCCCTAAGTTTAGAAACAAGAATTCGTTATGGAAATTGTGGTCATCGTTTCTATGGGTTTATGCACTCTCGATTGTTGGGTTTGGCTACATTGGTTTTATATTATATTTTGTTTTGAGTGAAAACAAATTCTAGTTCAGCCTAAGGTTTGTATATGATTTTGGTCATTCGTTTCCACTAGTATTGAATCTAAATACTTGCTCAATGCTAAATAAACTATAATTTGGCTAAAAAAAAACAAAATAGCATCTAGTCCACTATAATCTATGACTTAAAATCTGAATTCAAGTTACATACCAATATACAGTCACAAAAAAAAAAAAAAAAAAAAGGGGAAAAAAGTTATACTAGTTGCCATTTCCATCTTAGGAAATAATAAGTGATCAACATAGTTGAGGACATGTTGAAATGAACATAAGGATAAATTTTTGTTTCTCATGTTTGAGTTTTCTATCAAATTTTGATACTATTAGATGGTTATGGTCACTATAACCATTTAAAGCATTTGTTATTTCTCAACTGTGGCCCTATCAACAGAGATTCTTTATGACCTTTTCATACTCGAATAGAAACCAATTCCATGGAATGCATGCTCAGCTTATAGCTAACCTGCGATCTGGATAAAACAAATTTTGGCCTCATTAAACTGTACCCTCAGCTCAAGACATTGAACTATAAATAGTAAATACAGAAAAGAACCTAACCTCAACAGATTATCATCATGATGAGCTGTGTTCAGTTGCCTTCAACTTCTTCGGTGGTGGATTTCCTCCAGAGATCATTACATATGAATAAAAGCACAGCATTGCAGCACTGAGATAGGCAAAAGTTTAGATGACTACAGCCAAAACTTAATAATTTTGGTGCATAGAAGCATGATAATCAATATTGGATACCTAATGATGGCAGAAAACCCAGTTGGAAACAGTTTCTTTGTCTGCATCCACAATACCCATTTTATGGTCAGACATAAAGAATCAGCCAGCAAGCAGAAGAGAGAAAACAATATTGAGCTGATGAAAGAATCATCCACAATACCAATGAGTAGGTCTGAAAGTTCTTCCATAAAAGAGCTGCTGAGAGTACTGCAAGAGCAAAGAGCCAATAGAATTTACACACGAGGCAAACTCGAAACAGCATAATTAAAATGCAGCACAATGATCAAGCATATCTACTAGAGCTTCCAATTCTGACTGTCTATTCAAATGTAGATGTGTCAAGAAAATAAATGAAAATCCGGCGCCATGTCTGGGGAAAAAAATCCTGCACCATAAATTATTACTTAAAAATATTGCTGGTGCAAAACTGGAAGTTCATTCCGGTCCATCTTTTGCATTTGTGCCTGGGACAGGCAGGCTTATTGAATTGTAGAATTCATTAACCAGTATGCAAAGTGACTAAACAAAGTTAAAAATAAAACATAAGAAACATTTGGACGATATGCCATGTAATTTAATCTTTTTTTCTGTAGCTGAGAAAGTCTCTCTCCTACTTTGCCAGTATCTTTTAGGTGCCTTGCAACATACTGGTTCACTCTGCACGTGTATTGCATGCGTGCACATGGATGGCACGTGGTATTTAGTATTCCACAAAGCTACAGCAATCAGAAAATTGGTTCTCCCCCATGACTTCAAACTGCTAAAATGGTTATCTTGCTCGTCTTCAAATAAGAGTTTGATCATCATACTCATATGCACTGCTCTCAAACTCCAACTTATCTTCTTAATTATCTAGTATTTCCTGAAGCTGCTTATATTAGAAATGGATTTTCTTGCAGTATAATGGCATTCATTCTCCTTCAATTTTATTAGACAGGCAAAATGGCTTTCTGAGTAATGTGGTTAAGAATCAAATTGTCAGAAAAGACAAGAGATGTATTCTGTTTAACCCTCAACTAGCTAGAGATCTTCATCTTGTAGTTTTGGTTTACTCTATTTACATAGGGCTACAGACATCTGCCTTATGAGTGTCATAATCAGGCTAGCCGTATAAAAGCATGTGGTATCCTGAAATGAAAAACATGGTGACATCTCCTACCATACAATCATCAGACCGTTCCCACCCCCCACCCCCCTCCTTCAAGTCACACCCATCCAATCAATGAAATAAAATAAGGACAACGATCTTTCTCCTACAAATAGTTTAGATCAGCAAAACAAGTCAAAATCTTTCATTCTATCATCAAAAAACTCCACATTCTCAATCGATCTTCCATTTCGCTCCATCCAAATTATCCAAAAAACAAAAGGAATGAGGAAGCAATTCTCCCACCCTTATTCAGCTTCCTCCAAGAAAAGAGCCCTGTCAACCCAACAAACCTCCCTTTGCTATTGAAGCAAATTTCCAGGAGATTATTCCTTGTTTTGCCCTTAAATTTAATAGTAAAAACCAAGTAAGCCTTCAATTCCACAACCTTCTCCAACTATTCCTGTAGCCACAGTAACTCCTCTTTTTCAAACTCCACTGAAAAAACGCAACCTCAACTTCTCTCAGCTAACGAGATCCAAGTTTCCCCATAGGAACCTTCAAACTTATTCTCAAAAGTCTTCATCTCCACTTCAAAGCTTGTTTTGAAGTCAGCCATCATTCCAACACTACTTATGAATTTTTCCCACAATGGAACATTTCCACCCAAGAAGCTTCTCCTTAATTGTCAAAGAGAAAACCCAAGACACCCCAAAGAGAGAAAAGCAGCTGTAATAGAATCCTTCCACATTCCTTTTTGGCTCCTCTTCCTTCCTCTTGTTCTTTTATTCCTTAATCCCTTAAGACTCACACGATAGAAAATACTTAAGCTTACAAGATTGAAAAAAGAATTCAAAAGAAAAGAATAAGAAAACAAAAGGTGGGATAACGAGAAAAACATCTTGTATGCTATGACTATAAAGAGACACCTTATATGCACTTTGGAGATACTGGTATAAGCTAGATGTTTCTGCACATAGTTTGAATATGCATTGTTGGGGCTGGAAACTTTGATCCCTATTAGATGTGAGCATAAGAAACTAACAAACAAACATAGATTAAAAAATTATGCATGATAAACTAATAACATAATAGAAAAGAAAACTAGTAAAAATGAAGATGAAAGACTCAGTATCCTGATAAAGTTTTTTTTCTGGGAGATTGGACCCATGATGTCTTAAATCACAGTAAGGTCTGCCTACCTGCTTGCCCAAGTATGAATGGTAAGCTGGATTTTCCTTCCCTCCAGATCTTTAAGCTAAAGGTGCTAAGGGCTAGCAGAGCGCCTCCAAAGAGCACGCCAGTGCTCACAGCTGCAAAATTTTTTGAGAAAATAAAACCAACAAAACTGCCACTCAGAACAAGCCCACCTGTAAGAAAAACCAGTTAGTTACCCCAGAATATCTCTCTTTCCCTACTAATAGTTAAATCTTGGAGAAGGGATAAGATGCCATGCTCAGAAGTTGTTATAAACTTTCCAAATACTATAGTGGACAGGCACACAGGAAGGCAATGTATCAAATAGACATTTAAAATATATACCAATTGCGAATCAAAAAGCTGCCATTGGCTGATGAAGTAACAGATTGCACTTATTTAAATAAACAACATAATGAATGATTCAAGGAACCGAAACTGTATTCACCAAATCCCTAAGTGTAATTAAAAAGGGGTGCCTGAAATACATTTTGCCTTCTCTAATATCTCTTCAATTTTGCCCAGTTGAGAAGTCTTAACCACATCAAAGCACACTCACCATAGGGAATCCCAAAACAAAAATCGTGGATTTTTGCTGCCCTTTTTTGTTGTGTTACTCCATATTCCTGTACTGGCTCAGTCATCCTCATCTGTTCAGCATCATTTTTTATAGACTGATGTGATTTTGCTGTCCCTTCAGTAGGCAATTTTGATGTATCAGCCACATAACTCAAAGTAGTCTTAATCTCCGAACTGGAAGTTCCAGAGCCATGTCCTTCAAGGCTTATAACAACTGATAACTGGATAATAAAAACCATCACCAGTTAGAATCACTTCCAACTGCATTAAATGAGAAAGGGCAGCTGGAAGGAATATAACTAGTAACACAAATAAACATATAGATATAAGAGAACTATCTTTGCCCACAGCTTTTCTCATTTGAAGTTCCAAACTTGGATGCAAAACGTTGACCAAATCATCAGCAATAAGGTCATTACAGAGAGGGAAACTTGGGATCATGATATAATAAAAATAATAGCAAACTTCAAAGCAGTCATCATGACCTTCTGAAAAACTGGAATTCAAGTTTATTAGAGAACAGATGAAGGAGCAGCTTGCTGTCACAGCCATGATGTGGGATCCTCTAGCATCTTTAATAATTTACCAAGCATCTTTCTGTTTTTTTTTGGATAAATAAGAAAGCTGAATATATCAGAAGAAAAGCTGCCAAATTAGAGACTCAAGGGAGTAGAAGAGAAATAAACCTGAACCCCACAAAGAAGTCCACCGCAACCAAAACAATACAAAACCAGCCCCACAAAAGCCACAAAAAAATGCCTGCACAAAAGCTAACCAGAATAGACAGCCCCAAACACCCCTCCCAAGCCTCAAAGATGGCAAAGAAAACTGTAAAGCAACACCTATTTCACCGCAAACTCAGCTGATCAATGAAGCAAAATAACATTGAAAGACCATCTTTTAAGCACAATTTCGTCTTGGACCAAAGAAAATTCACAAATGAACTCTTCAAATTTTGGATGGACAGCTCCTGATCTTCAAAGCAATTTTGTTGCTTATATTCCAAACAGTCCAAAAGAGACATAAAAGCCCAGCCCTCCGTACCTCCTTCCTCTTCTTACCCACATAAGACCTCTTCTCTTTCTCCAAATCTTGCCTAATCAAATAAGGGAAGACCCATGATACTCCAAAGAAAGAAAAGAATAGATCTCCTAACTCCCTTCTCTTAACACAATGGAGTAAAATAAGATCAAAACATCCTTGGAGGCAGCAATAGCATATAAAGTGGGGTAGGCAACACTCAAAGGCACCAGCCCACACCACTTGTCCTTCCAAAAAAGCACCCTTCTCCCATTGGCCCCAAACCACATTCTTTATATTATAAAGGAGGTTCTCATCAGTGTCTTCTTACTACTTGATTCCAAAAATCTTCCTCTTCATTCATGAAGCGTCCACTCCATCAAATGAGGTCATCGAGACAAACTGCCATCCACTTCGTTGAATAAGATCAGCATTCGAAAGCCTTACCTCCCCACAAAAAGTCTCTTTGAATTCATTCGATTTGCATGCTAACCAATCTAAAGATAGATAATAGAAACAAAAAAAAAGTAAGCTAGCCATCGTGCTCTAGATCAAGGTGATTCTTTCACCCTTATAGATGTAAAGCCTAGTTACATGGTCAATCTCCTTCGAAGCCTCCCTTCAATTCTATCCCAAGTCACCACCGATTTAAATGGGGCACCCAAAGATAAACCCGAGTAAATGGAAGGTAGGCTACCAATCTTACACCCAATCTCAGCAGCCAAATCCAGATCATCCCCCAACCCCACCAAGAAATACTCACTTTTATCTAGATAAATCTTTAGACCTAAATTGGTCTCAAACCACAAGGAGTCAATACAAGTGCTTTATCTAATCTTGAGAAGCATTATAGAAGATCAAAGTATCATTTGCAAATAGGAAGTGAGACACATCAAACCCCTCATTTCCTCTTCCCCTCACCTTACAAGCTGTTATGAAAACCTCCTTCCATGGCCTTTCTTAGCAAGCAATATAGGGCCTCCATTGCTCTCACAAAGAGATAAGGTAAGAGAGGATCTCTTTGCCTCAACCCCCTTAAGCTTTGGAAAAAATGAGAAGGCATAAAATTCACCAATGTAGAAAAAGAAGTTGTAGATAAACACCACTTGATCCAACCTATCCACTTCTCCTCATAGCCCATCTTGCCCATAACCAAGAACAAAAAACACCAATCTACATGATCATGTGCATTCTCGATGTCATGTTTACACAACATTGCACTCTTTACTCTTCAAAATTGAGTCAATTGCCTCATTAGCAAATAAGGGTGCATCTATAATTTGTCTCCCTTCCACAAAAGCATGTTGAATCTTGGAAATCAGTTTTTCCAACACCAATTTCAGCCTATTAGCAAGCACCTTTGCAAGCTACTGGTACAACCCACCCACTAGGTTAATAGGTTGTGAAACATAGCTAGCTAACACTCTGGAGCTTAGGCCTTCCCACAAGGCATGTAAAATGTCCCTAAAGCCCTCTTCCCTCAACCACAGGTTCTTGAATTTGAGTGGAGTTGGTCCTCTCCTAATGCTTCTCCCATCAAGAAGGACATGGAAATAGTCTAACACAAGCCCGAGAAGAGCACTATGGACAACCCTCATAAACTTGGTTTCCCACTCAGGAATCTGAAAACGATATAATTTTGATTTGGAATGGGAATTTAGTCTTTCCCACCATGTGAAATGGCCTTCTGGCGAAGGCAAGTCCTTCATCTCTAAATCCTCTAGGACTTTGGTGAATAAAATCACAAAGAAGTCGCCTATCAAAAAAAAATCATAAAGAAGTCAATCTTCCTCCTTTACTACATTCACTAGGGAATTTTACTACATTAAAATCAATAGCTACACACCAAAGGTCTTGTCATAATCCTCTCACACTAATTTTCCCCAAGAACCTTCCCTTTCTTTCTTCACAGTTGACCCATAGACTCCTATTAAACACCAAATGAAGCCATCTTCATAATTTTTGAAATGACATATCACTACATAGCTTCCCTATTCTGCCTCCAAATTGCATAACTCTTCAGTTCCAAAAAACCAAACACCACTTGTTGGCCCATAGAATTTACAACCTTCCAATTGAGGCACCTCCCCCCTCCAAGGCTCTAAACTAGATTATTAGACATTTTGTACCTTTGTTTCTTGTAAACACACCAGGACCATCTTCTATACGCGTATTAGAGCCTTAATCATCAATCCCTTCTTCATATCATTTGCCTCTCTTACATTCCAAGGCAAGATCCACAGCTTCATTTAACTGGACAGAAAATTCACACTCATCCATTAATCACTTTGTAATTCAATGAACATTCAAGCTTCTTCATTTCCTTCTCAAATTTTGAAATCATTAGAGACTCCCTACTACTACCATCCAGTTTTGCCCGCTGCTCTTTCCCTTTTTTCATTTTTTCCAAGAGTTTCATAATCTCCTCTTCGAACCTACAATCGACATTCATAAATATAGGCAAAATTTAGCCGAGCAACCAGAAGTCCATGATTTCACATCCCCTACCTCCTCCCCCAAAAGCCTCTCCTATAGCTCCTTTACCAACAAAACCCGCCTTAAACCCTACTACTCCTACTCCCATAGTGAAAACCCACAGCCACCTCTTGCAAGCATAAACCCTTTCCCGTTGCCACAACAACCTTCCTTTCCCCATATGAGAAAAAAGAAGAAGAGCCCCAACCTCCCATAACAGTAAGACAACATGATTTTTTTATAGTGTACCTAGAAACTTCCTTCAACAATGCTTCAATTGTTATATGTCCCCTTCGATTAAAATATCTTCTCCACCTCGAAGGACCTCATTCCCCAGAGCCATTTTTCAGCAAGTCTTCCACAATCTTTAGACACCTCTTCACCCCGAGGCCTAAACATAGGGCACAAGGGCTGTCTACACTACTTTGGGTCTTCTCCGAGCAAAAGGAAGGCCCAAAACACTTAAATTATCTTGGCCCAAATATCGAACCACTTGGGCTACAAACCCAACTCAGTATAAGTCTCCTGGGCTTAGCAACCTAGTCCACGACCCTCATCCCCAACGAAGCACATGGACCTCTTCTCCTTATGTTTTTTTTGATAGGTAAGCAATTTTTTATTTTTTTTTTGTCCCCACTAGGATTTGAATCTAGAACCTCCTCTAACTCAACCCCGCTTGAGCCACGCCTCAAGCCCATGGACCTCTTCTCCGTAAGTTATAGCCAACTTTAAACCCAATAGGTAAAGCAATACTCATAGCTGCCTTACTCTCATTGACACCGCAACGTAGCAACAACACGTTGTTCCCCTCACGTCGAGCCTCTGATAATTTGAGAGCCATGCTCCATCTCGCACATGCCATCTCTCCAATCTCAATCCTAGCCAGCATCGGCGCACCTCTCCCACCATAATTGGATTGCAAAACATGACGTGCTTACCACCATCTGTAGAGACCTTGGCAGATCTCTCCCCTCATCCTTCACCAAGAGCCGAGCCCAATGAAGTTGCAAAGTGCTCTGTGTCTAAATCAATAGAAACAAATCCCTCATAGCTGAAGTATTTTTTCTTTAGGACGCTTTGTTAATGGGCTTCTATGATTCCTAATGCGGATTCCTCTTTTGTAAGATGTCTTTTGTGTATTCTTTAGCTTGTTTGATGGGTTGGTAAGTTTTTGTCTTAGCCCTCTTTTTTGTACAAGCCTTTGGTCTTCCTTTGTATTTGTCATGTATATGCCTAAGGGTTGTCTGTAAGGTTTCTTTTTCTCTCTAATATATCTTTTCTTTGTTTGCCTATCAAAAAATAAAATAAAATCCCTCATAGCAATCCCCTATCTTTTTGAACACCTCATAGTTCCAAAAGTGAAGTGGTATTCCTCCCACCCTAACCCAGGCTTGACTGACATGAGTTCCTGATGGAGGCAAGTGGAAGCCACCAATTGTTGATAAGGGGTTGATGACAATTGTCATAAGTTAGTATCATTTTCCAATGGTTCTGATTTTCCAAGGTTGTCATTTTCTATGATTGTCATTTTCAATAGTATTTATGAGGTCCTAGAAGTTAAGTCAAAGTTGTTAGTTTCAAGTTTATTTACTATATGGTAGTTCCAAGAATAATGGGTCCACTAGAATCACCTATATATGTAGTTGTATTCAGTTTTGGTGAATGAATAAATGAATGAAGAACAAAATTTTCCAGCAAATACAAATCTTTGTGTGATGCAAAGATCCCTATGATGTGTGATGCCTAGGGTTCCTAAGAGTGATTCCTAGGGTTATTTCAATCTCTTTGTGTGATACAAAGAGCCCTTGGTGTGAAGCCTTGGGTTTCTAGGAGTGATTCCTAGAGTTATTTTGATCCTACTCTATTCTTCTAGAATTTTCCTTTTGGTGCTACATCAATTTCGTATCAGAGTGAGAGTGCTATCATGGCTACACGATTCGAAAGAAGTTTTAGAGGCAAGCCACTTTCTGATTGCACATGGATCACATAAAAGGAGTGCTATCATGGATCACATATAAGGAGTTGAACCAAGTCCTTTATGAGAAGTTTCATGCCTCTAACTCGCCAAGGTCGAGTTTTCCTAAGCCAGGGGGAATTGATGGAGGCAAGTGGCAACCACCAATGGTTGATAATGGGCTGATGACAATTGTCATAAGTTAGTATCATTTTCCAATGGTTGTGATTTTCCAAGGGTTGTCATTTTCTATGATTGTCATTTTCAATAGCATTAATGAGGTCCTAGAAGTTAAGTCAAAGTTGTTAGTTTCAAGTTTATTTACTATATGGTAGTTCCAAGAATAATGGGTCCCTACAATCACCTATATATGTAGTTGTATTCAGTTTTGGTGAATGAATAAATGAATGAAGAACAGAATTTTCCAGCAAATACAAGTCTTTGTGTGATGCAAAGATCCCTATGGTGTGATGCCTAGGGTTCCTAGGAGTGATTCCTAGGGTTATTTCAATCTCTTTGTGTGATATAAAGAGCCCTTGGTGTGAAGCCTTGGGTTTCTAGGAGTGATTCCTAGAGTTATTTCAATCCTATTCTATTCTTCTAGAATTTTCCTTTTGGTGCTACATCAGTTCCCACCCTAAAGCAACTTGAATTTGGTCTCCATTTTTCCAACATACTCTATTCTCAACGCGTCTAACCCCTCTCTTCAACACCCTCTTTGCCTCCTCTAAATCTTCAAACTCCAGCAAAAATCTTCCTACAACCAACATCTTAATGCTTAATTCTCCTTTAAATTCCACTGATGCATCTTCCTTTTCTTTATGATACCACATCAATGGGTAGCTCCCACCCAAAACCAAATAGCTTCTATTCTTCTAGCATATGCTCTTACAATCTCCACAGAAACCTTGTTTTCTCCATTGTCCAAGCCTTCCTCCTTTTTGCCTAAATCAATACGAAGTACAGGACCACCTTTTGCTTCAAAATGGGTAGTAACACCAACAGACCTAAGTTTCCCAGCAAGAAAAACCCAGTTCTCAACAACCCTCTACCTTCAAGAAATATCTTTGCTTCTAATTCTAGAACCGAGCGAACAATATATTTCCCAACCTCATTGACAGGCCTCTCCAACCAAAACCTCCGACCTCCTCCTTCCGTCTTTTGATGCACCTTCCTTCTACATCCTCCCAACCACATGTTTCCACCCCTATCAACAAGAATCTTAGACTACTCTCTCCAAACCTAAACCAAACGGAGTATCCTCTGCTTCTCTCTATGATAACTCCTTGAAGTTTTCTACCAATCACATAAACCGAGCATCCGAAGGATTTCTAGTCCACAACGAACCAACAGCTTTCTTTCCTCACCCTCATGGGTCCTCACAAGAACACTTTGGACTAGTAGGGGTGCTTAACTTTTCAGTAAAAAACAACCCCTCAAAGTTGGTATGGGTCCTTCATTGGGAACATGGAGAGTTGTTCTTTTTTTACTTACGGACACATGTTATTTGACGATGCATTATGTATCACATGGCCATTAGGGTTGTTGGCAAAAAAGCGGGCTTCTTTTTCTTAAAAAATCTTGGGGTAGTTTTTTTTTACATATATTCTGATGCAGCGTGTAGCGCAATTAATCAACACATGATTGATCAACAAAAATAACACATCTCAATTTAGAGAACAAAATAAAGCAAAAGCTTTGATTTTTATTGATAAATTGATAAAAGCGATAAAAGTCCCTAAAACAAACTCTAAAACATCTATTTATATCCTAGACATAATTTGGGTATAAAAGGAAAGAAAATAATATCCCAAAACAATAATAGGAAAGCAATTAATACTCCCCAAACGATAATGGAAAATAAAATTAATATCCTTAAAAAATAAAGATAATATCTCAAAACAACCAAAATAAAGATTTTGGTTGATTTGATTTAACTTCCTAAGTCAGACACCTCCACTTGCGAAGAGCTTGTCCTCGAGTTACTTTTTGATATCCAAGACTCATATATGACTAGTAAACTCAGCAACATTGAAAATCTTTGAAATCCACATCCAACTTGGTAAGTTAACCACATAAGCATTGATGTTGATCTTCTTAACAATCCGGTACGATCCATATTTTCTTTGTTGAAGCTTGCTATGGTCATCCCTTGTCTTGAATGATGTCTTCCACCCATCACCTAGACGGATTCTAATTTGATGATAGCCACCCCTCAAGTCAACCCCTCAAGTCAATCTTGCTAAACACAATTGATCCACTTAGCTAATCAAGCATATCATCCAACCTTGAAATAGGAAATCTATATCCAAAGATAATTTTGTTGATCGCCTTACTATCAACACACATCTACCAACTTCCATCTTTCTTAAGCATCAACAAAGTTGGTACCGCACATGTGCTCATGCTAGCCTGACTATGCCCCTTACTTGGGAGCTCTTCTACATTCTCCCTTAAGATTTTGTTCTCCTTGGAACTCATCCTATAACGAGGCAACTTAGGAAGAGAAACACTTGGAATCAAATCTATATAGTGTTGTATGTTACGGATAGGAGGTAACTTTGTCGGTAGATCCTCAGGAATCGCATCATCAAACTCTTTGAACAAAGTTTGCACCTCCACCGGAGTTTGAGCCACAACTAAATCTCTACTTTCTACTTCTCCCTTCAGAACCATTAAATGGATTGATTGGGTCTCCTTACACTCGTCCATAAGCGAGGATGGGTGATGAACAATAGTTAGAAAGTTCCTTCCCTCTGCTTGTAAAGCCTTGGATTGGTTCTCACTTTTGGTAACTGATTCCTCTCTGCCAATCTCAAAAATTCAGCGGTATATTCATTCACCCTCTTGCTACCATGTGTACATCTTTGATAAGCATAAGAAATATATTGTTCATAGTCGGGAGGCAAAAATCTACCTCGTAATAATTGCTTCATCCTAAGTCATGTTTGAACTGGACCTCACCCCTCTCTCATCCTCATCTCCCTCAATCTATCCCACCAAAATGATGCTCTCCCTTTTAACTTATAAGCAACAAATTTAACATTTATGTCCTCGAGAAATTCGGTATATTCAAAGAACCTGTCTACCTCAGTCAACCAATCGAAAAACCCCTCAATATCAAGATCACCACTGAAGTTAGGGATATCTACCTTTAGTTTGTATTCGTCGTCGCCTCTGTAGTTTGGTTGCCACTACCTTCCTTCTCTTTGTCTACCACATAGATTTGTAAATTCACCAAAGTCGGCATCCTCATCTAAAGTGTCATCAAATCCTACAGTTGGACTTTTTTGATTTCGTATTTTTGGAATGTGATTAAAAGTGGGTCTAGCGGAGCCAATTCCTCCGTCTTGTTCCTCATCGTCATTCCTACGACCTTGTCCATTGATCCTCAATAACGCTTGCAATTGGGGTTGTATTGTTTCCAACTGTTGAGTTAAATTTTGGATTGATTGTTGCTGCTTGTTGATTGATCTCCAAACAGCATGCAATCCCCGATCACAGTCTTGGGATTGGTTGCCATCACTAACACCAGCATTAGCCATCGATTGGGAGAAACCCATTCTGATACCACTTGACGCAGTTGTATCGCGATTGATCAACACAAGATTGATCAACAAAAATAACATATCTCAATCCAAAGACCAATTCTCAATCTAGAGAACAAAATAAAGCAAAAGCTTTGATTTTTATTGATAAATTGATAATAGCGATAAAAGCCCCTAAAACAAACTCTAAAACATCTATTTATACCCTAGACATGATATGGGTATAAAAAGAAATAAAATAATATTCTAAAACAATAATAGGAAAGAAAATAATAATCCCCAAACAATAATGGAAAATAAAATTAATATCCCAAAAAAATAAAGATAATATCTCAAAACAACTAAAATAAATATTTTGGTTGATTTGATCTAACGCCCTGCGTCATATTCACTTTGGATTACATCATATTACTCTCTTTTGTTCCTTATAAATTTATCCTCAGTGGGATTTGAACCCTAGACCCCTCCCTATCCTATGTCAGCCTAGGCTCTTAACCACTTGAGTCAGGTCTTATTGGCATCTTAGTCAGTTTTAATTTGCATTAAACTTGGATCATGGGTTGATTTTTAACTTTTACGAATAAACTACTCTCCGATACATCACGAATAGCTTGACAAATAATCAAAATCTTCCATTTAACATAGACTTATTCAATATGGTGTTACATTTGTCATAAGGCTATAAAAATTAGAATGAAAATGTAAAAAATAATAAAAAATAAATTATATATATATATATATATATATATATAGAGAGAGAGAGAGAGAGAGATAAATAATTCGAAAAAGCACTAGTTTCTAACTAATTTTAATTATATGTAATTTTCATATTACAACTAAATGAGCAAATCATTTTCCACGACGTCTTCTTCTTCCTGTAGTACTTGTCGGAAACAAATCATAACCTAAATTTCAGATAAGCTATAGGGCACCTTGTATCTACCCTCAACGACCAAATGAAGCATAATCCATGAAAATCAAGCATCTCCAAAAATGGCATTGATGCAAAAGCTCGGTGAAACAAGGAAACATAAACAATAAACGAGACGGCCGAAAACCAGTAGCACATCGGTATTCAGTCCCCAAAAATAAATAAACATGCAGAAGAAACAATTTGTCTACTGATAAATTTTGAAAAGCAGAAGAAAAAATAAATTCTTCATTGGTTACACTTGTATCATTTCTCCATAAACGACGGATCTGTACTTCCCTATAGATAATTTAAATTCCTCGGATTTTTTTGGGCAACCAAATGGAGGATTTGGGTATTTTGGTACCTTGGAACGAAGAGCCACGGAAGAAACTGGACGTTTCTGTAGGTTCAGAGAGCGGTTGATTGAAGAGAAAAACGAGAGCTGATGAATTGTCGAAGACATGATCGATTACGAGTGGAAGTGAAAATGAAAATGAAAATGAAAATCAGATGAAGTATACGATTGGAGAAACCCTCTCGTGATATCCACGATCTGCGTTTTGATGTCTAAACGTTTGACATTTCCAATAGATTACGAGGATCCAGGGGACCCAGTGGAGGGTGATTCGAGTTAGTCAACTATTTCAGGGAGGCGGTGATGACGTGGTCTTGACACTTAGGTTTTCGAGTTTTGTACTGAAATACTTTATTTGAAATAAAATAAAATAAAATTATTATTGTTAAATATTTTGAAGCGTGTAGTTGTCATCGTCGGCGAGCGTGGTAGACACATCAAATGTTGGCAGCCATGGTGGCAGTTGGAAGATCAACCGCAGACCGCCATGCGAGCAATTGGCTAAATCATATGTGAGTGATCTGGGCCCAGTGGCAATTGGTTTCATTTAATTCGCGCTAGGGCATTATTTTTCCCATTTTCCTCTTCCTCCCTCGTTTTAGCCCCCGTTCTTTGTGATTCACGTGCTCACGCCCTTGTGACGTCTGGCATTTATTGCTTAAAACCCTCTCATTCAGGGCTTATTTTTCGTTCCTCTTCCTCCTCCTCCAGCCCGCCATTTCTTCTTTGCTAGTCGTCCAATTCCGTCGTCTAGTGATCGGTTTTCGCTTTTTCGACTCGGAGTAGCATACGGCGTCTTTGTCTGGAGTGTGATATGAGAGATGGTTGTTTTGTATCTATTTGTGTTCTAATTTTGACTCTTCTTGCGGGTGTGTATCCAATTGTTTTGGATGACTTAGTTTACGAGGAACTATCGATGGTTTTAGAATATGGAAATATTCTAAAATTGGGGGAGGTATGTTTGGGTTTTTAGTGAGTAGATTGACTTCGGCTTCTTAGACAATAACAAATTGTTAGTATACTGGATTAATTGAATTTTTGGATATCAAGTTTAACTATCTTTTATTGAGCTTTATAATTATTATCATATACAATAGCAGTACAGGGACATGCTTACTTAATGTATATGATTGTTAACTTGTGTAAGTTTGCCTTTCTAAATTATTACATTAATCTCGCACATATTCAGTGCAAAATAGTTTGCTTATAAATGTTTTAGCTTGTAGCAAGCCATATCAATGCTACAAGCTATGTAATCTAAAAAATCACAATAGCATATCACAATTAGAGTTTTGTGCGAATTACTTTAATTTGGAGTGGTACACCGTCCTATAGATAAAGATGCACTTCTTTGAGGACCAAAATAAAAAAAATTTCAGCAGAGAAGATAAGAAGCACGGGTTAAATAATCAATAGTGATATTATCAATATTATGGTTTTTTTTAACACTTAATGGGTTGTGAAATGTAGACATTTTCAGACTCCTTAAGAGATTGAGTTTGGATTTGTTTGTTAATGTCTCATCATGCCATGAAAAGAAGATGGGCTACAATAAGTGATACACAACTTGAATTTTGTTGGGTGATAAAGTAATGAATGTAGCATATCATAGCTTCTCAGTGTGATTATATTTGCTCCATTGGTCACAAACCAACTTGAATTTGGTTCTAATCCCAGTATTATTTATGGGTGAAAATGAAGCACTTCAACGACAAAAAAAAAACATGCGAAATAAATAGGAACAACGAAATAACCAATGACGCAATGATTGAAAATAAGGACACTTTGATTGTTTTCTTTATGATAAAGTTGACGATATCGGGATAATTACCTCTCGCTATTATTTAATTCATTTGAGGCAATTTGTACAAGTCAATTATGTCTGTTTCAACAATTCTCGTGACATGTTACTATAATGGACAAATATTGAAATTAAAACATATATCGAATGAGGGGAGCGCGTGTGCGCCTTTGGAAGTACGGGTTCAAGATACACGCGTTTCAACAATTGTTGATATGATATACTTAAAGACAACCATTGATAAGCGAAGGTTCAATTAGTACTCATTTATAAGTATCCTTAGAATTGGAAAGAGTTCCAACCTTTTCCAATGCGGGATAGCAGATAGTGTCGCCAAATGTTGATTTGGATTAACCTGACAACCATTAGGAAATTGAAGGCGTATGTTAAAATTGAACAGTCATTTGATGAGACTAATCTGTGGGTGGCCATGTAGGTTATTTATTGCAACAGTACAATGTGCCGCAATCTGACTCACCGAGTTTGTGGGCCTAGTAGTGAAGTCGATTACCCGGATGCTAGATGAAATGGAGATGATGAAGGCGGTCTGCGGATGAAGAGCGTGAAATGATGAATATCTTGAAGATGTTGTTGAATGCGATGGAGATGATGGGGATGTTGAAGTTGATGGACATGCATCATTCTTTTGTTTCTGACGAAGTTTTGGAGGAATGAGCAGGGATATATGTCTCTACAAGCACCATCTTGTGATGTATCAAATCCACCTAAGATGATGGAACCCATTGGATAGAGCCCCATCCTGTTAATTATCACTTACCACCAACACCTCAATTTCAACATGGTGAAAACCTGGATAATGTTGTTGCAAGTTGTTAGACTCCATGGGTGCAGCATAATACCGATAATTCGAGTGGAGAATTTGTAATTGACCAAGTTTTTAATTCGAAATCTGATTTGCAAGAGGCTGCAAAGATTTACTCATTAAAGCACACCAAGAGTATGTCGTTGTTGCATCCTCAAAAAAATTGATTTTAAGATATGAAGGCGGAAGAATGTCACCGTCCATGGAAGCTTCGTCAGTGTTGTGAAAGATACTTCTTATTTGTTATCAACAAATATATTGGGCCTTGTCTTGTGTCAATCCAACTTGCTTGAACCGGGACCATCATCAATTAGACTGCAATTGATTGCTGCCATATAAAGCGTTAATTCGAGGCCTGATTCACATTGACCTAGAGCATTATTTAGAAATGAGTGTGATGAAGTGGAAATATCAAATATCATACAACAAGGCGTTGGATGGAAAGCATAAAGCAATTAGACAGTTATTTGGTGACTTCTCTCAATCATATACAGAGTTCCCACGTTTGTTCTTGGGCATAGAGCAAGCAAATCCTGGATGTGCTGTTATTTGGAAAACATGTGAAACTAATATGTCAAACACTAAGATATTCCAACGCGTGTTTTGGTCATTCAAGCCATCTATTGAAGGGTTCCAACATTGTCGTCCCGTTATGAGTATTGATGGTACACATTTATATGGGAAGTATAAAGGCAAGTTATTGATTGCTATGGGGTGTGACGGAAATAATCAATTGTTTCCATTGGCATTTGCTATTACTTAAGGTGAGAATACTGATAGTTGGGGATGGTTCTTGGCATGTATAAGAAATAAAGTTACTCAAAGGGGCCAGAATTTGCGTTATACCGCGGACATCCGGGTATCATATTGTGATGGCCAATCCTCATCTTGGTTGGCTGCACCATTTGCTTATCACCGGGATTTGCATCGTGCATTTTACATAGCAATTTTATGACTTTGGACCAAAGATAAACTTTTGAAGAATTTGGTATGCGGCGGCTTGCGGCAGTATAGAAACCTTAAATTCAAAAGCATATGAATACAATTGGGAGAATTAATTCTGAAGCATTACAATGGCTAGAGGCGATCCTTTCCAGTTATGGGCTCTTTCACACGACGGAGGTCGAAGATATGGGTTAATGACAACCAACATTTCAAAGGTATTTAATAGTGTCCTTAAAGGGCTCGAGCTACCGATGGCGCATTAGTACGAGTTGACCTTTTCGTCAAAAACGGGGTTACTTTGTTGCAGAAGAGAGTAGGTGCTTATGGGTGGTATCCAGGCAATTCACTCGCGCGCAGTATGTTGATGCGCGAGATCGAGCGCGTTATTAGTGGTTCGATGGAAATTGTCGCTACGATCCGCGTGAAGGGCCTATTTCATGTAAAGTCAAGGTGGCGAATATCATCTACGACTTACATGAAAAAATTTCATGTGGAAGAGCGTTGATATATGGCTTTCCGTAGCGTCGATCATATCGACATGTCGGCATCAACTGTGATTTAGTTTGTTTAATGAAGGCTACTACACTACTAAGTCGTACTATGACACATGGGCAAGCCTTTTCCATCAATGATGAAGATGGTATTTACTCTTTATGATGGCACTATGATTGTACCACACAGTCAATGCGCGGCAAGTGGGCGTCCTAAATCAGCAACCGGTTGCATAATGAGAGCTGGATGTTAGGGAGGGAAAACCACACGATCACATGTGGGTTGTGCAAACAACTAGGTCACAATCAGCGTTCTGAACCATAAATAATTCGATAAATGAATGTGTACAAATATGAATGTGTTGGTCCATTTAGCTCTATGATTTAGTCCTCCTGCATTCTGCCACTTGATCGGCTAAAAGCTGAAGGAGAGGTATGTTTTTTCATAGTCCTTATGGGACCTGACCCCCGCTCTTCTTGGTTTTTGGATTTATCTGTGAAATTGTATGATAATGACGATGCAAAGGGTGTCAATTTTTTGCAGCGGAAGTTCCATTCCTTCATCAGTTACTTACCATCGTCAGTTCACCTCACCAAGACTCCCTCTTGGTCACGCTGCCAAAGATGCATTTTGGTTTTCTTACTCTTTTTTTTTAATTTTTTGCTTCTTTTTTTTGTATGTGTTGTAATAGGTTGTGTGATATGATATGTGGTTATTTTCAGGTTCTTAAGGTCCTTGTCGTAGGCCTGGGCTTTGCAGACAGTAGATTCAATTGCATATTTGAAGGAGAAATTACCAAAAGGGTTGGCTAGGGCTGCTCTTTATTCAACTATAAGTCGACGTCAATCGGGAGGAGATGTCCAACTATAAGTCACACTCTCGGTTTTTAAAGCCTCAGTTTTGCCTCAACCATAAACATCAAGTTTAGTTATTATATTATGTAGACGACGAGAGGCCTTAGTATGAACGACTAATTGAGCCGTGTCACCATTTCTCTATCGCCTTTTGCTATTTGAATACAATTTAATAGAATCGTTGCTGCGATGATGGATCCGGAAACTCTCAAAAACAACATCTCCTCTGGCAATAGCTTCCATCGTTATTTGTAATGCGGACCCTGTGTATATTGTTGCTACGTTTGAAGACATGGTTCTATCTAAGTTGTCTCTTTCTATAAGACCTTTCTTGTTATATATTTCTTGAGATATGTGTTCATTGCCATGCAGGCGATCCTTCACGCAACTCCAAGACGAAAGCACTTTGGTATTAAGAGGAAACCATCGCCTGTTGAACCTTCTACACTTTACGAAGCTAATCGCTATGGCTTTCTTTCGCTGAAATATGGTTGAAATGTTTGAAGGTCGTCCAATTATTTTTGATGGGTAAGAGAACATGCTCTAGTAGTAATAGTATTTTTATTATTGCTTTGGTTTGCTTGACAATAGTTTTCTATATCATAAAAGTTTTTAAAATTTTTTTGCTAAGTATTTTCATTTTAAAATACCAAAGTTCCTGGGTCAGGTGTTTCCTATGGTTCATCTAGTGGAAATCCCGGGTTCTTGGCATGCCAAACGAGGATATACAAGAACTCCTGATTCGCATCAGATTCCAAGACTGCATTCGCATGTCAACTGTGTTCTCGTTTTCTAAATCTTATTAATCGTCTACCGTAGTAAGAAGATGAAAAGCTCCGCTCTTTTCCTAATTTCATATCCTTATTAATTAGAGATGTATGTCTTTCTTGTTCCTGTTGCAATTTAGAAATTCCATCATAAAGAAGACCTTGAAGATCCCAAGATTTGGTTATGATAATTTCTGAAATCATTATACCTGGGTAAGTAAATGTGGATTTATTGTGAATGTTCTTTTTGTTTAAGCGAATATATTTTTGAAATGGCTTTATCTAATCATTTTGGGGTTCAATTGTAAATGACTAGCTTTGTACTTAACTGGTTGACCTGCATTACACACACTGAACAACCTCCAAAAAGAAGGAAAAAAAAAAGTATAAGAAAATATGAGAAAGGTACGATCGGCAAGGCCTCTTATTTTTTTAGCATACCAACTAGTTTTCACTTGAAATTGCTAGTTTAGACAACTCGCTTTTCCATGTTTATTTATTTTGATTTTTAACGCTACAGGAACACATCAGTCTCTAAGGAAATGAATTGATTCCTCTTCTGCAATTACAAAATCTTACTCAAAGTTGGTACTAAAAAAAGGTTTTGTCAATCTATATACATAGTTGGTGTTCATGAGGTGACTGGTGAGGGAGGTTGGTAAACATTAGCCATTTCATGCAATTTCACATTATACTGCTTGAATTTTTGAGTATTCTCGAGTTCAAACTGACGCTATTGCAATGTGTTGATTTTCTTCAATGATATCATATTTACGCAAAGACGTTTCCCGATTGAATGGGGGCAGCTCGTGATAATGTCGGAGGTAAATTGACCAACCTAAGGCCGCCTCTTAACTACAAACATGGAGAAAATCTGAAATTTTGGCACATGGGGATTTACAAGAATGTCAAATGAAATGTGATGTTTCAAAACTTGTTTTCCATTTAAGTGAATCCAGATGAAGGTTAAAATAGAAGAAAGGTAGGTAGTTTTCCATTTAGAATACCATTTAATAGAATCGTTGTTGCCGGGAGATGATGGATCCGGAATCTCTGAAAAACATCTTCCCCTCCAATAGGTTGGTAGCTTTGTTAATAGCACAATTTGATGATTTTTTAATTGTTTTTATTTTTTTATCAATTCCAAAAATTATCATATAAATTAGTCTCAAATGGGAGGATACTTCTAGCTCGATAAATGAATGTGGAACTTCCATCCCATAAATCGACTCTCATAAGATGCATATTTTGCATGTAAATATGATTTTCATCATGCCCTTCTCAAGTACTTCTGCATTTCCACATTTTCGTAACTAGAGCTTCGCTTTATTAATTTTGCATGACGTGCATTCAATTGAAAGCGTGAAACTCCGCTTCTTTCTGGGTCATCCTGGCCGTCGCTATATCATTGCCAAACGAACCACTCCGCGGACGTGGGAGCAAAACTTGATATGGGTGTTGTTTGCGGTAGTGGCTTTAATGGATGCCCGCATGTCGCCTATTTGGTCTTCATGTAGAAGGCCAGTTCTAAAGATCGAGTTTGTGGTTCTTAACTGCTTATCTAGATATGTACATAAGAAGTTCAGTCAACAATACAAAGCTATAATTGGTGCTGATTTCGTCACTAACGAGCTCCAAATAGATGACTGGCTCGTCACTCTTCAAGTAGGTTTGAGTTTCAATGCTTCTTCTGCAGATGCATTCTTTTTATTTTGAGTATTTTAAATGAATATGCTTTTGCTTAAATGATCAGATGTTTCCCAGATATGGGACACGACAGTAAGAAAGATTTCAGAGTCTCTGTCGCATTTTATGTGAGGAGCAGATTGATGTGTTCTAGTTTACGTGTTAAGCAGCAGGAGGTCATTTGACGCCCTTGACAATCGCATGAGTTTCTCAAAACAAAGTTCATGATGCTTCGATTCCTTTGTTTCAAAGCTTTTAAACATTAGAAAGAGTTATCTAATATTATGTCTTCCATGTAGATTTAGATGCGATGCCCAACCATTCTCCAGAGCCCATTTTCGTATGAAGAGGGAGGCCGATGAGGCAGAAGAGCCGGTACATTTTCACCACACGCTTGTTGAATGGTGATGAAATGCAGCAAGCAATCGATCCTCGAAGCAGGATGCATCTATACCGGTATAATGGCATCGCTTATTATATGTGTCAATTTATTTCAAGTACATCTCTCGATTATAATTGACACATGCGCATTCAGTACTCAGCAGAACTAAGCGCACGTCGTTGGAAGAACAGTAAAAACGATTCAAGAAGCAATGGTTCAAAACCGCCTCCATCCTGAAGACAACTCGGGAGCCGAAGGGCACAGAAAGCCAAGGGAGCCATGGAAGGTGATGCAGCATTGGTCCGGGTGTCATAAATCAGGAAACGTAGTCGAAATAAAATCGGGCTAATTTTTATCCCTTCTTCCAAATACCCTTTATACATCGCACTTTAGTTACACTTGAACAATTGCTATACTTCAAAGAACCAACAGCCTATCAACATTAGGGTTCCGTTTGGAACTCAAAAAATACTAAGAAAAGAAAATAGAGAGGAAAATAGACAGAAAAATGGAAGGAAAGATATATTGGAGGAAAATAAAAATTAAGTTTAAACTTAATAAATTATTTTTATATGTTTATTCATTATTTTATTTGTTTTTTTTTTGTTGTACAAGGACTAAAAAATTTAAAAATATGTATAATTTTAATTATATTTGATTTTTTTTTTCGTATTTTTCATTGTGAATCCAAATATGAGAAATTAATTTTCTTAGTATTTTTCTCTTTTCATAATATTTTTTGAGTTCTACACGAATCATAACTGAATCACAGCTCAACAGAAAAAACAAGGAGGAATGAGAATCTGAATACCAACCAAAACCAACCCAAATTCACCAAAAACTAGCCAAGATTGGGTATTCTTTATCTGCAATTTAATCATTTTATTTTTTAATATCCTTCATATTTTAAATTGTTTATCATTATGGTTCTGCCATTAATATAACAAAAAAACCTGACTTATTCACATATTTCAAATTTATAATATTTTCTAATAAAATCAAAATAGGAAATTTATTTTTAAAACCATGCTTTTTATAGAATATCCATTCGATAGTGGATTATTTTAACCCTGTTGTAAAATTTAACATTGACATCTCAATAAAAAAGAGACAGCTTACTTCCTTTAGCAAAAAATAATTTGTCAATAGTTGATGGAGAATTTGATGATAAGATACTTAAAAATTTATAATCTATTAAATATTTTAAATTTATTATTTTTTTCTAAATTTTAAAAATTAAAATATTGTATCTAACATTGTTTTCGTGAAAATGTTACTCTTTAATTTCCAGTGTATTCCTCTTTTTCAGTCGTTTTATTTTCCTAGATCTATTGATGCAAATGACAAACAAATTGCACAATGGAATGTCACCCCACCATAACTCTACCTTTCTGAGTCTAAAGTAAGATTGGATGTACCAAACATAAGGCCATTGACGAAAATGTGCCATGTCAGTTTGTCAAAGAGTTGCAAATTAAAAATAAGGAAGGGTGCTGGAAATTTGGCACAAGGCTTGTTATCGAGATTTTTTTGTTCCAATTTCTATTAACTATTGAATATTACGTTTTAGTACTCTATGTTCTTTGTTATATTCTCCCTATTTAAGGATCATGTGGTCCTGTTTTTTATGTATATATTTTGTTTGTTAGCTATTGCGTATTCGTCATGTCTACAGGGCTATGGCACCTTTAGATTTATCTTACTACATCCAACAATATTTACCTAAAACCCAAAAACCTTGAAACCGAAAAATTATAAAACCCTAAGACCCCAAAACCCTAAAACCCTAATGCCCTACAACCCTAAAGCCCTAAGACCCTAAAACCCAAATACCCTAATGCTCTAAAACCCTAATGCCCTACAACCCAAAAATCCAAAAACCCTTAAACCCTAGAACCCTAAAACTTTAATACCTTAAAACCCTAATCGATGACACCGAAAAATCCAAGATGAACATGTTTTGTTTTTTGAAAATCCTGTAGAATATAAAAAATATTTAATTTTAGAGAATACTAAAATTTCATTTTTTTATGTATTCAAAAACCCCATTTAAATTTAGAGACCGCTAAAATTGTGTTTTTTGTGCATTATTAAATTCTTATTAATAATGGTTTGAACAATCAGATTTCCCCTAATTCTAATTTTCTTATTTTTTATTGCATGCATTGTAAAAAAATCCAAATTATTATACTTACAATTTAGAATTATTTTTTATAAAAAGCGATACATGTATAAAAATAAAAATCCTATATGGCGCCTCATGCATAATCTTCAAAAAACATTGTATATATCAAATCATGCATATATCAAAACATTTAAATATAATAAAACATTTTATACAAATTTTCATATATAAAAATAATAACATGTATCAATGAGTCCCACAAGATGGCGCCTTAATAGTTCTCTCTTAGACTCGCCTGTAATAAATGCACTGCCACAGATCCCCACACTATTCAGATGGCAGCGAGGAGCTGATGGAACCGAGGGAGCTGATGGAGCCGGGGTAACTGATGGATGAAGTAGTTGATGTACACGTCGAATACGAGGTCGCCTAGCTGGAAGTCTACCCCACCCAGGTAAAAGGTCAAGGATGGTGTCATCCATGGGAGGCAATGTATGGGATGGTAGCGGCAGGACGATACGCGAGCATCTACCAATACGATGCCGGCTCCGCGACACAGATAAGGTACGTACATGTGCTTATGTAATAGGTGCGAACGTGTCAATGTGTGGGGTATGGAAGGTGATGTAAGTGTGTGGGGGTAGGAAAGGTGATGTGTCAATGTGTGGGGGTATGGAAGGTGATGTGTCAATGTGTGGGGTATGGAAGATGATGTGCAAGTGTGTAGGGTAGAATGATATGTCAATGTGTGCTGCATGCAGCGATGTGCAAGCGCATGTGTGAAACATCTCTGTGTGAGGTAAGTATGGGAGGGTATCAAGTAGGCAAACTCGATCAAGTGTACGATACCGTCACCGCCCACACCATGATCCGCTCCCACCATCTCCGCACGACCTGAGCTCAACTCCTCCGCTCCCTCTCCCTACCCTCGAAGGGGCCGCATACGTGAAAGAGCGATGACACCGAGGTCTACTCGATGGTCCATGTGATGTGGAAGCCTCCCGAAGGCATCGCGAGCGCGATGCCTTTCTCCGACCGTGTAACACCGATCAAGCAATATGGTGTATGTCGCACAACGCACCAGCGGTAGCAAAACGAGAGCGACCGACTATGTCAACCATGGCGGCGATCTGAGTGAACCAAATAAATAATTATAATTACATACTATATTGATTAAAATTAGGTAAAATTGTCTATAAACAAATGAGTCTAACTTACCAAAACATGCGTACTACCGGCTGTAGTATGGAACCTCATATCATCCCTATGCAGTGGTGGTGTCATAAAACGTCGTGTAATACGACGGCGCTCACTCCATGTACGGATCATAAGTCCATCAAACCCACCATGTGCGAAGTAATGATCCCGCCGATCGCGCATCCCATAATGCTAAGGTACGGAGCATGATATGTCGCCTAATCGGTCAGGTCACCCATGTGCATCCACTCAGAAGCCCCGTCGTATACAAGTAGAGCTATCTCCCGATGCAACCCAAACCGGGCGCAAGACGCTCCGACGATGCCACTCAACAATCTCGAAACATATGAGTGGTGACATCGTGCTCCAAATATCCTGATCAGCTAAGCAAATATCGGGAAGTTGGTCAACCAACTCTCCGACATACGGCTGCCATAAGACCTACACATTAACCATCGATGTCAAAGACTTTTATGTGAACATGAATGAAATTACTATAGAACCATACACTTTTACATATAATTACCGATCGGAAGCTCAGGCGCCTAACCGATCTCGATATAGGAGAGGACACCGGATGGGTTAGCACCCGTGTCAGCTGCACTTCCCACCCACAACCACAGCAGGTCTGCACCCGATGTGATTCGGCCAATATTTATAGCCGAACTCGGTAATCCATTGCGGCGCACTCGCCATTTACGCCATCGACATCGTCATCATGTAAGGCATGAGGCAATGGCGGAGCTGGATATGGCGCTGATCGCCCAAAATCAGGTCGGCCGACGTGAAGTCTCTCCCAAAACCATAGCTGAATATATGATAAACATAAATTAAGCAATCTAGTTACGTAGCTGAAAGTGTATGTAATTACAAAAATAAATTTACATACATGTATCGTCAGAATACAACCGCTAATACAAGACGGTGGTCCAAGCCGCCCGACATAACTCTATATATGTGCAGTACCGCACCACCCCAACTATAAGTCGATGTCCGTGTCAAATCCCTGAGTAACGGAGAAAGCAATGTGAACATGGACCCCTTCGCTTCTGGCCAACAAGAAGGATCCCATCGTACGCCAATATGAACCCACGTGCACCCGCTCCAAATCAACCTAATCAAGATCAGTCCCTGGGTCGATAACCACTCCATAACCACCTGATGGAGATAGCGCATCCCTCCGAGAGCATCACGCGGTGATCCGAACATGTGCTTACCCTCGAGCCCGGCCCTACCGACCCGACATGAAGTCCGAACCGAAACCCCTGGACGCTTGCTTTATTTCTTTTTATTTTCCGTGTTATTAAATTTGTTTTCAGTGTCGCGACCCGAATCCCTACTTGACCTTCATGGATTCAAGCCGAGCCCTAGCTTATTCCGACATTTTCAATTATCTTATCAAACATTCGCTTCAGGTTATTCATTTTAAATTTTGTAATTACGAAGCATTTTCATTTTCGGGGCGCTTCCATAAAACATTTACACATTCAAAAGGCTCATACCACTTACATTTAACAAGAAACATTTACAAAAAATAATGATCCGGGGAAGTTCAAACCGTTTTACAAAATGTCAATGTTCAAAAGAAATCTGAGTACGCATACGACTGAAGATACTCCACGCTCTTTCTATGACTCAGCCTCGTCTCGGTCTTGCTTCAATGTCTATCACTCTAGCACTGCGCATTGACAAACAATACGCTAAGCATTTTCATGCTTAGCGGTTCTATACGCCTTCTATTCCATTTTCGCTCAAGATAAAAATCATGCATTTATCAAAATAATGCTTATTAACATCGTAAATGCAAAGATACTAATACAAATACACTTTTCACCATCATTTCGCGGCTTAGGATTTCACATGCAGGCTATGAATCTCGACATCCACGGCGCATTCAGCTTGGTGAATCCCGCTCGCTTGCCATTCGCAGCAATGTGGTTTCACACTCATTACCGTCTCACATATGACTATAGAATTCGACATTCACGACAGATTCAGTTGGTGAATCCTGTCCTATTTGTCATTCAGTAGCAATGTGATTTCGCATTCAGTATTACCGTCTCACATAAGACTATAGAATTCGATATTCATGACAGATTCAGTTGGTGAATCATGTCTTGTTTGTCATTCAGTAGCAATTTGATTTCGTATTAGACAACACGGGGGTTACCTTCATGACGTAATTCAATCGTGAACTCCGCCATGTCGGTCATTCAATACGGCTCAAATCAATTTACTTTTATGTCAAATTCATTAGCTCAAATACACTCATACATGCCGATATTTGTCAAACATTTCAAATACTAATCATTCGAATCGATATATATGTATATTTCGCAAATAGAGAGCAATATGAGAATAAAGAACGTGTAGAGAACAAACTAGAATAAAGATCGAGTTTAGAACAAACAAAGAATAAAGAACGGGTATAGAACAAACCAATTATCGATTCCGTTTCTTTCGATATCAACTTAGTCGCTGTCGCCTTCACCCGCACCTAGTCAAATACAATTTATTCACCTCTTAAAGGGTTAAGCAATTAACTATACTAAATTAATACGAGGCGTGCGAGGTACGACGCTTTTACTTAGTCTCATTCTTATTCGAACCCTTATTATTCATTTCATAGGGTTCCTATACTAACGATGTTTGAATTTAGGCTTAAATACGCAAAAACTACACAATCTAGTCATTTTGGGCTCACATGTACCGGTACACCTTGGACCTGTACCGGTACATGTTGCATTCTGTTGACATGTACCGGTACATGTCGGGACATGTACCTAGCACATGTCGGGCCTCGGTGGGTGTAATACCGGTACACCCCCACTGCACGGCATGTTCTAGAAATTTTCCGCATTTGCTTCATTTTCCACTTTTGATACCAATTCCTTATATAACTTCCCCCCATTCCTTAATTCCTCAAAAATCATCATGGAAATCATCCAAAACAACTTCAAAATACTGTATTGGTGGTTCGAACCATGTACCACAAACCCTAGGTAAATCCTATGAATTCACTCCAAAGGTCCATCAATTCTTCTAACATCATATAATTTTGATGATTCCATGTTTATTTTCTACCATTTGGGGTTTTACCCACATACCTCAACAATTTAAGGGCTCAGTGATCTTTCCACAAAAAAAAACCCTAGACAAAGGAGGACAATTCCTCAACCAAAGCCTTAGGAAATCAAACACACTTGATCTTAAGATGCAAACATACCTGGGTTTTGGTCTTCCTCTCCTTCTCCTTCTTCTTTCCTCTTTCTTCCTCTTGTTTTCTTTTCATTTCTTCTTCTCCTACTGCTTGCTAGGGCAAAATTGAAGATCTCAAATTATGAATTTTAGTTTTTATCTCCCTCTTTTATACTCCCCTAATTCTCTTAATTTCAAAAAGGTCCTTGATCATTTAAATATTGAAAATCAACTTATTTTATTTCTCTTATGGCCCATCTCCACTCCCTTTATGATTTTTATATCCCTTATGGTAATTAAATTTTTCCCTTGTTGTAGTGCCACAATTTTCGGGTTCACTAAATTTATCATTTCATAATTTGTCAATTTATCAATTTTTCCCGGAAAACACAAGTTTGGCTCAATTCATACCCGTATCACAATAAAATTATTATAAAAATTTAGGTATTCATGCCACAGAGTACCACCGCATAACTCGCTACATTCCAGCACACATGTCCCAATGACGGCGTCCGCCGACACGGCTGGCTGACGATAAAGAACATCCCGTAACGCGATCGCCATCTCTCCGACCGGGACATGGAATGTAGTGTCTCGGCCGCCATCTCGACGAGACAAGTAATAAGCGTCAATCTATGATGATGTGGCTAAAGCAAAGATATACCGTAGGACCCCGCGCGATCACGTATGGATGCACGCGTGATCCATCCTCCACCGGGCCGAGGAAGGCTCTCATCCGTCATTAGGGCGGAGAACTTTCTGTAACTACAATTAATGAAAAAACCATGTTTATAATTGAATATATATAGATTAGAGAGTAAAATTGTAATGTTAATTCATGAAAAATAAAATACAAACCTGCTCAGTGTCAACAAAGTGAGACTAGTGTCTGTCTTGCAATAGCAAGACAGATGGATCCAATGGATCAGCGTCATGAAGCCCTCTGAACGCCATATATATAACCTGGATGTCTAAAAGACAATATACATATTAGTAAAACACATTAGAGAAAGTGTATCTGTGACACCCCAAAACTGGGGGTCCATTGACCACCCGTCAACCGCGGAAAATCTATACGTCTCGTATCGCGAGACCCATACCTGAGTGAAAGTGGCCACTTGGGCCCATACCCCAATACTCATCACAATACACCCAACTATATTTCCAATAGTTCAAGAGTTATACATTACTCTTAATACAAATACATATTAAAATTTACAATTCTAATACATATTATCCCAAAACATCACACAACCCGATTCTCTTCAAAATCGCCTATGATGAGCCGTCTTCAACGCCCATGTACCTGAAATAATATTCCCTCGACAGGGTGAGCTATCGCCCAGTAGTGGAATTACCCTAATGGGTTACTCCCCACCTAAGTGCATATGCAATGATCCAATGTAAACACACACTCAAGCAAATTCGTGATCCTACTTGAATGTCTAAATGCCCATTCCCATGTCTCGAGTCCTCACCGACTCCCTCACACTTGCCTAAGCCATGTATGAGAAAAATAATCAGTTTTCAAAACAAAACTTGTCAGTTTCGAAACACTACCGAAGCTTCAAAGAAAGTATCGACTGGTTTCCTCCAAGCGAATTGGTTGGGGAACTTTCCTAAACAGTCATGGTCCTCATCCGAGATGATCTATTGGACTATCTCCCAACCCAATTCTCCGGAAAGTCATCCTGTGAAATTCCTTTGCAAATATGTTTGTTTTTTAGAAAATTCATGTCATGCACTCACACCTAATTTCTAGGTTACCCGGTGCATATGAAATGCATTATGCCATTTCAACACATTCATGCTAATATATTCACATGCATATATATTAACATATTTAAATCACATACAACATGTCATGCAAATTCAATGCAAATTACACCAATATATCATTCATGCATATATTCTCAAATTTGCACTCACACCACTTGTTATTCAATTTTGGTCAACCATCACCCACAAATTAAATTTCACTGAGCTAATCCCAATTTCCATTTCCAAAGGGCCTACACACCTAATTATGTTTTATATAATTATGGCTTGTTAACACATTAAGTTTTTATGCATTAACCTATTAATTTCTACACACAACACAAGCCATTCAATTCAAAAACAATTCTGCTAATACAACACACGGACGTTGTCCAATTCCCATAAACCCGAGACTGCTTTAACAAATTTAAACATAACAAAGGCTGTCCGTGGGCAGCCCATCACACACACGGCTCCACTTTGCGGAACCCACTCCATGACCATCTCCTCCGCCTCAACACACCAAAATACAATTTATCAGACAAATTATGAAACAATCACCCAAAAAAGTCCCTAAAACAGTTCAAACGGGTTCAACCCTTTCTAAGAATTCTGTCCCAAGTTTTGGGACCGATCAAACGGCCACTCACGGCCTCAAATCAACTCAACCATTAACAAAACACTTAAACAAGGTTTAAAGCAAGTAGGGTAAAACCCCTACCTCACCTAGCTCACAAAACCCGAAACCGCTCATGCGTAGTCCTCGATGTGTGTAACCACTTCGCTTCGCCCGAAGAAACTGACTTCATCCGATTGCCGAATCCTAGAGAGAAGTTGCACACTCTCTCACTAAAAATCCACCATTTTTGAATCTGATCTTTCTCCTCTCCCTATTGCACGTTTCTTGCCCAAAAATGGAGAAGAAGCTCTCCTTTTGTCTCTCACTTTGCCACTTATCACCTTATGATTGGTTGATAGGATTTCTTATCAACTCAACCCAACTAATTAATTTTCCCACCCAACAAGACACGCCATGTGTCAACATGGGCCCCACCCCGAGCCTGCTGACTGACCGATGCTTTCTGACACGTGGCACCCCAGGTGCTACTCAAATGCGCCATGTGTCCTACACGACGCCGTTCTCAAAACGTGCAACCCGATCGGTTCTCGACCCGACCTAAAATCGACGTGGTAGCTAGATTTCCTCATGAGATCATATCCAACTGCAAAGTCCGCTTTCAATATCCGAGATCTAGAAAATTTTGAATTTTTACCGAAATTACGATTTTGCCATTTTTCCGAAAATTGGAATTTTTTCGGGTCTTACATTCTCCCCTCCTTAAAAAGAATTTCGTCCCGAAATTCCACGCACATACGCATCTAACTCCAAGACCGTGTCGGGTATGACAACCCTGGGCTTAAGGCCGACACGACAACCCTACAAGGACTGGACATCGACAACCCGAGCAATGCCAACTCATCCATATCGTGCTATTAATGACATCAATACCCAATATGTCTACCACCCTATGGTCCACCATGAGCAAAATCACTGAGATTCCTGACTCACGATCTTGACACATCTGACCAACTCTCACCCTATATCCTAGGGAAGAATTTCCCATCACCTCTCTAAAGGCCTCAACCTTTAAGCCCAAACCTATCACACAAGATGCATTAATGAATGAACATGATGCATCCAATTCAAACGCTACTCTAGTCAACAAGGCGAGTAGAAACGACTCGTATATCCAAATTTAATCTACATGCCCGCTCACACCACGAGACCGCCTCCCAGACAATCTCGCCTCATATGCACAGGCCGGCGACAATGGTAACACGTCATCCACTCACTCGACCGAACTCCTACCGCAAATCCTGTCCTGCACTCGACTCGCTCCGCTCGGGCCTATGTGACCCGCTCGCGGCACTAGGTGCCGGTAAGACTCGAACCGATACTCAGTTCCCGACTCCATACTAGGGTGGAGGAACAATCGTGTCCTCTTCGTCTTCAAACCTGACCGGGACCGCACCGCCCCCAAACTTCGGATCCCCGCCTCTGCGCAATCCCTCCTCATGTCCGGCTGCCGCAATGGTAGCACACCATCTGCCCATCCTGACTGGCGACCCTAACTCGTCTCGTTGATGATTGGGACTAAGGTGTCCCATAACCTGGGGGATTTCGCTCCGTGACACCCGCCGAAAGTGTCCAAAGCATCTAGCAGCAAATAACACATCATCTGCCCTACCTGACTAAATGTCCCATCCTAGCCTTGGTCCTGATGACCTCGGCCCCATCCTGGATATCCTTGCGAAATAGAAGTCTTCTCTCGCTTTCTTTCCGCCGAAGAAGACGGATCTTTCTTCCCTCTAGTACCAACACCCCTAGCTTGGATGCCTCGTATGTCATCTACCTCTCCCTCTTTCGCTTTAACGAGGATGATGTGCTTTCTAAGCGTCGCAGGTCGTTTTCACCCGCCTGGGATCACTATTGCACATGTCTGTGCGATAGCGGCAACTACAATCCCTACGGCCCCAGCCCGCCGGTCAAACACCGGTGGTGCCTCGACCAGCACCGTGGACGCCTCCCACGCCTTCCGACTAGCCATCTACACAGCTCAAATGGCAAGTTAAACTCAATGCAAAGATTCTAAGGTATAAACACACTCGGTGACACTATTCATACAATCGAAAAACATTTCATAAACAATGTCCCTGCATTTATAGGCAATGCAAGACAATTAATTCAATATATATCAAATCATTTTTTTTTTCAACAAAATTTTATTTTAGAAAATTTCATTTTTTCAAAATTTTATTTTATTTTATTTTATTTATTTATTTATTTATTTTTGAAAAAATCTGGTGAACAAGTTCATGAACAAAGGTTCATGAACAAAGTACCATGAACAAAGGGTCCAAACAAGAATCAAACAAAGGTGACCGAGTCCAAAATAGGTCATGCATAGTGTGCACACAAACACCGTCACGCGCATGGTGCGCCTGGGGAAAGCGCCAAGAAGGCGCCAGATCGCACAAGCCGTGTCATGGCCGTGTGTCGCAGCCCTCGTGGTCGCCCGGTCGCACCGAGGCCGGCCACGTGCTGCGCCCAGCGGCCGTATCGCGGCCTTGCCGCTAAGGCTCGCACA
Organism: Tetrastigma voinierianum; assembly: GCA_016808115.1. Taxonomy (NCBI): domain Eukaryota; kingdom Viridiplantae; phylum Streptophyta; class Magnoliopsida; order Vitales; family Vitaceae; genus Tetrastigma; species Tetrastigma voinierianum. Next base: position 746,895 of record JAEQBH010002623.1, read on the forward strand.
AGGCCGTGCTCGTGGCCCCGTGTCGCAAAGACAACGCCCTCGCTCTCATGCCCCTTCGTCACGATACACATTTTGTATCGCGACCTAGCCCCTGCCTAGCCTCCTGCTCCCTTGTCACGATACAATTAATTGTATCGTGACACGCCCAGCCAAAGTCCGCTTGTCACGCATACGTAGATCGTGATCGCGACACGCCTCCCCCGTACCGCAACCTCAACCTGTCATGATACAAAATCTGTATCGTGACACACTCCCTAGCAGCCAGCCCTTGCTCCTGTCACGATACAATTTGGTGTATTACGACACAATTTCCCAACCATTCAAGCCTCCGCCTGTCACGATACACTGATTGTATCGTGACACTCTCCCAAGCTAAATCAAGCCTCCGCCTGTCACGATACAACTGATTGTATCGTGACATGCTCTTCCCCAGCCAACCTGCACGCCTAAGACCTGCTGTGTCACGATACAATTTCCCATTGTATCGTGACCTAGTTGGGCAGTATTCTTTCCTTTCTTTTTTTTTTCGTTTTTCACACACACACACACACACACACACACACACACACATACACACATATATATATATATATATATATATATATATATATATATATATATATATATATATATATATATATATATATATATATATATATATATATATATTTTCTTTAGCTTCAAGTATCGAAAACGACTCAAAAACATATACATACATTTTTTTTTCTCATTTCCCAGTACACCCAAATAAATTTATAAAAATTTATTCTATTTAATTTTCTTCAATTTTACACACTGTAAAAACCTTAGAAAATTTCTTCTCATCATATTATTTTTCTTTTTTTGTTTATTTCTGGACCAGTTTGTCCAAAAATTTCTCAACCTCCAGTTCTCACACTAACCCTAGTGTTCAAAAAACAAATTTTTTTTTTTTTGCATTTAATTTTGGACCATTTTGTCCAAAATTTTTCGAACACCTAAGGTTTTAATTTCTCGACCCTAGTGTTCACATTTTTTTCCTATGCTATTCACCAAGCATACAATTTCAATCACACAACACATAACAATCAACATGTTATACACCCAATCACGCATAAAACACAGTGCATGCAGTGTTTTAATCCTGTCCCGTGATTGTCTAGGTAATCACATACCTAACCCTAACATCGAGCCACACCAAGTGGTGATGTTCTTACACCCAATAACTATGGCCTCGACCCAAATCCCTCAAGCCCCTGTGTAATCGTGATACCTAACTTATCAACACTGCTTCCAGGTATTTATAAACCTAGGCTCGACACCATACCGTGAAGCCGGTATCGACTAAACTTATGATACCCAAACCCGAACTCCTAGTAATCACCTAAGCCCGATACCAAGCCGCGACGCCCCAACCGGTGTCCGCTGATCACCGTCAACCCGTGAAAATCTATACGCCTCGCACGCGAGACTCATACTCCAGTGAAATGGCCACTGGGCCCATACCCCAATACTATCACAATACACTCTAACTATATTTTCAATAGTTCAAGAGTTATATTACTCTTAATACAAATACATATTAAAACATACTAATGATATACATTCAAAACACTAAGCTATTGTCCCGTTTTCAAAACTCTCTATGGATATCGCCTTTCAACTTTCCTGGTATTCGAAATAATATTCCTCGGGACAGGTGAGTTATAGCATAGTAGTGGAATTACCCTAAATGGGTTGCTTTCACTTTAAGTGCGTATCTGTGATCCCGTCTCTTGGCTCCCGACAAATTCGTGATCTGCTTGAGATGTCTAAATGCCCATTCCATGTCTCGAGTCCTCACCGGCTCCCTCACTTGCAAGCCATGTATATGAGAAAAATAATCGATTTTCAAAACAAAACTTGTTGTTCTCGAAAACACACTGAGGTTTTGGTAAAAGTATTGAGCTACCCTCAGGAGGTGGTTGGGAACTTTGAAGCAGTCATGGTCATATCAGAGATGATGCATTTGAATTTATCTCCCGACCTTGATTCTCCGGAAAATCATCCTGTGAAATTCCTTTCGCAACCATGTTCGTTTTTTAGAAAATTCATGTTATGCACTCACACCTAATTTCTAGGTTACCCGGTGCATATGAAATGCATTATGCCATTTCAACACATTCATGATAATATATTCACATGCATATATATTAACATATTCAATTCACATACAACATGTCATGCAAATTCAATGCAATTTACACCAATATATCAATCATGCATATATTCTCGAGTGCACTCACACAGCTTGTTATTCAATTTTGGTCGACCATCACCCCAGTGTAGCTCGCAGGCCAATCCGATTCATTTCAATGCTTTACACACTATTATGTTTTATATAATTATGGCTTCTTGTTAATACGTTAAGTTTATGCATTAACCTATTAATTTCACAGCAACCACAAGCATTCAATTCAAACAATTTCAAGCACCGCAACACATGGATGTTTTTGGTCGATTCCATGAAGCAGGGGCTATTTTGCCAGTCCCCAACCAAACTGATGGAGCTGTCAGTGGCCGACCCACTCACCACCATCGAGTTCCACTTTGTGGAACGATTCCATGACCATCTCGGCCTCGAAACACACCAAAACATATAATTTATTGTATAAATTAGCAAAACAATCACCAACAGTCCCCAAAATAGTTCGGCAGGTTCGACCGCTTTTCGAAATTCGGTCCCCGAGTTTTGGGATCGATCAAGCGCCCATAGACCGGCCTCGAATCCCGACTCAACCATTAACAAAACATAAACAAGGTTTTAGAAGTGGGGTAAAACCCCCACCTCACGGAGTTTGTCGAACTCGGCAGGTCTTACGTGTAGTCCTCGTGTGTAGAACCACTTTTTCTTTTGGCAGAAGAAATCGAAATGATCGATTGGCGGAACTAGAAGAGAAGTTGCACTCTCTCACTAAAAATCCACCATTTGAATACGCTCTTTCTCCTCTCCTACGCATGTTCACCTTTGAAAATGGAGAAGAAGCTCTCTTTTGTCTCTCGCTGCCCACTTGTCACCTTATGATTGGTTGATGATTTCTTATCAACTTCGGCTTGCTCTCGCCTTACTTTTCCACCCAATGGCATCATGCCATGTGTCAGCGTGGGCCCCACCTTGAGCTCGAGTTGGCCGAATCGATGTGACACGTATTGGCACCTTGTGTACTTTCCCTTTCAAAATGTAGAAAGAAAATGATGATACACGGCGCTCGTTCCTCGAAAAACGTGCAAATTAGTCTCGGAATTAGGCGAAAATCGGCGATGGTAGTTCAGTTTACAGAATGATTCAATGATGAGAGATCTTTTTGTCATCCGAGATCTATAAAAATTCTGGATTTTTACCAAAATTTCGATTTTGCCCTTTTTCCGAAAATTGGAATTTTCTCGGGTTTTATAGTATCACAATAATTCAAGGCACTAAGGTTTTAGGGTTTTAACATTTCAATGTTTTAAGGTTTTATGGATTTAGGGTTTTTTAAGGTTTCAAGTAGTTTTGGGTTTCAAAGGGTTTTAATATCAAAGTGGTTATAGGGTTTCTAGGTTTTAGGTTTTTACGATTTTAGGGTCTGAAGGTTTTAGGGTTTTACGGTTTTAGGGTTGAAATGTTGTTGTTCTAGGGTTTTGGGGTCTTTGGGTTTTAGGGTATTACAGTTTCATTTTTTTGGGGTATTAGCGTTTCAAGGTTTTAGGGTTTTAGGGTTTTGGGTTTTAGCGTTTCAATGTTTTAAGGTTTTATGGATTTAGGGTTTTAAGGTTTTGCGTGGTTTTAGGGTTTTAAGGTTTTAATATCAAGTGTTGCTTAGTTTCAGGTTTTTAGAGTTTTACGGTTTAGGGTTGAAATATGGTACATTCTGGGTTTTGGGGTCTTCGGGTTTTGGGAGTATTCACAGTTTCAGGGATTTTGGGGTATTAGCGTTTCAAGGTTTTAGGGTTTTAGGGTTTTGGGTTTTAGCGTTTCAAGGTTTCAAGGTTTTAGGGCTTTAGGATTTTAAATATTTAATGTCATATGGTTTTAAGCTTTTATGGTTTTAAGGTTTTGGGGTTTTACAGTTTGAGGGTTTTAATGTTTTAGGGTTTTAGGGTTATAGTGTTATAGTGTTTTAAGGTTTCAAGGTTTCAATATTTGATGGCAGGATTGCAGGGTTTAGGGCTTTAAGGTTTTTAGTTTTTTAAGTTCAAGGTTTCAAGGTTCAAGGTTTAACGGTTTGAGGGTTTTTGGGTTTTGGGTATTAATGTCATGTGGTTTTGGGTTTCAAGGTTATGGGTTTACGGTTTAGATTTTTGGGTTTTATGGTTTAGGGTTGTAAGATTTAATGTCATATGGTTTAGGGTTTCACGTGGTTAGGGTTTGCGTTGTATGGGGTTTTTCGCGTTTTGATGTTTGAAAGTTTCCAAGGTTTCAGGTTTCAAGGTTGTAGGGATTTAGGGTTTAGGATTGTATGGTTTAGAGATAGGGTTTAAATAAAATTTAGGAATAAAAATTTATTGTCAAGAGTCGATGAACATAAAAGTTAAAGAGGAAGAAAGAATAATGATAGATTAACTTAATGCTTTTATGACTATTGTTAATTAGTTAACTATTGTAAAATGGTCATGGATGTGGTGAGATCTGCTTATTTCTTTCCAATAATTTGGGAAACTTTTGTTGTCGCTCATTGCTTTGTTCCCAATGGTGCATTATCTATGGAGGTTGTAAAAACTTGATTAATTGAGACTAGAAAAGATTATGAGACAAAATATGCTGAGTCCTTATCACCAAAAAGTAGAAGAAGAAACTTCATGAATAGAGGATGGATATATTAACTTAAGTTGGAGAGGGAAGGTCTTGCTCCGTAAAAAATCAAAGTGTTTTCCATAATTAGAGAAAAATAAGATGTGAATCGACGAAAAATGTGGGATTTAAGTGTTTTAATATGAGTGGTTGCATATAGATTATCAAAGTCAAGTGAATTGTAGACATTGCAACCTCCTACTATGCCTCTGTAACCTCTCACTTGGAGTTGTTTTCTAATTATAGTTGAGGAACTTTGACACGCTGTATGAAAAACTCTAGTTACTCAGAGATGATAGAGATGAGTGATGGTTATTTTAAATTAAGTCATTATGGATTATATTGTTTAAATTCAAGATTAGCCTTAAATAAATGGGTGTGACACCACACTTAGTGTGGAATGAAAAAATTGGCTGTAATAAAATAAAAAATTGAAGGAATGCACTTTCCCATAAACTCTCGAAAAAAAAAAGGGAGGAAAATCTTTCAAGCTTTTTTCTCTTCTTTTGTTTGATAATTTTTTTCCATACCTCTTCTTATAGTATGTATCCAAAAGTCTTTGCAAAGTATTTAATCTCTTATTTAGGAGCCCACGACATATGCCCTAAAGTTTAAAATGAATTATTGTAATCAACCTTAAATGAAGCGGAGGGGTTCATCCTTAAATGCAACCTAGCCTAAACTAGCATTTGGGGACACGGTTTATTAAGTAGTTGTGACAATTTTTTCTTTTATTTGAAATTGGTTCGAAACATGTTTTCTGAAATAAACTCGTAAGAATAAGATGCCTTTATTTAATTTTGTATTAAAATGTTATGAGAAACATGAAAATGTTCTTTGAAATCTTCTGGGGAGAATACAGAGTTGTTTATCAAAAATATGTTTGTGTTGTAAACTATTTCCAAAAAACAACGTAGCAAGCCCTGGAAAATTATAAAGAGAAATTAGGAGTTTGGATAAATTTAAACATAAATAAATAAAGTGCGGAGTCCCTTATAGTAGAAGTTTGTTACAATTTGGGGATGAAGTGCAGAAAAACCCGATTCTGACCGACAATTATACAGGTTTTCTCTAATGTGAGTATAGTTTGATGTTGATATTTTGGCATACATTACTAAAACTAATATCATCGGTATTTGTTGGTCTTTACTGATTCTCTGTTTTTGTTTCTATAGGACTTTGATGCTGCAGTTGAGGACATAGCAATTGTCCCCATTGATGTGGACATTAAACCTTAAAGAAAATACGCCTACTATACGTAAAGAAAAATAGTCCCCAAGCATTAAGCACGTATGACATTCTAATGGATGATAGTAGAAAGTTCATAAACACAAAAAGCCCGTCCTACAGCCATTGTTAAATGGTTTGATACTCTGAGAATCAAACACGTAAACACTTAGAAAACGTATACGAAATGATAAAAAATACCTTACCAAATCCAAACAACACAAACATATCCAATCTTCGGAGATAATTTAAGAACACATACGGATCACAAAGCAAATCGTATCATCATTGGTGGGACGACATTGGGCGAGAGGCGTTGCACAGAAGGGCGAGAAAAGCCAGGCGACGGATGGAGAGAGAGGCAGGCCAGGAATCGGACCGATGTAACAACAGGGCGGGGAGGGAGAGGGAGGGAGGGAGGAAGAAAATGGGAAAAAATCTAGCGCGCAAAATTTAATGTTGCCAAATCTTCAGATTGTGGGCAGCGACATTTGAATTAATTAAAATGCGCCATTAATGGGCTGTGACATTTTATTTAATTCAAATGTTCGTCGTTGTGGTCGACGGCCGATTGATTTAATTCAAAATGGCACTATTGTCGGAGTGACGACAATTGAATTAATTAAATGTCATCGTCCTACCGTTCTTGGCTTTAGTAGGAATCGAATGTCGGCGTTCTAGTTACGACATTGCGCGCTCTACTTTGGTCAATACTTTCTCCGTGGTAGTTTATCTTTTTATTTTCAAACACCCTATTTACGTACAAAACTCTAGGTTTTCTGACTTTCTTCTCTACACATGTGCTAATTTGGTTGAGTTTTTAACGGAAACGATGCATTTGGAAAAAAAAATTATCAACTTAGTTTGTCATCCAAAATATTAACCAAATTGCAATATCAGCACATTGACAGCGTTGGCTTGATTTGGATGTATCTGGCCGTGCTATGGTTAGTGACATTTGAAATAAAAATGTTCATTCTTACACGCCTGTCATAAGACGGTGATAGTGGCTTCATTAAAAACATTTAGAACCTTTTTCCTATTTTCCTCTTCCTCCATGGCAGTTCTTGCTCGTTTGCCTCCCTTAGCCGTCGTGCCTCTCAGGTAGCCCCTCTCTGAATCACCACCGGACACTTGTAAACCGTGCCTCTCGGCGCATGTGGTGTCACAGATCATCCTAGTTTCACCGCCGTGGCCTGTGCCTCTGTGCGCCGCTCCTGTCTGAATCACCACTGGTTCCTTTGCCATGTCGTGCCTCTCAGCCCCGTCTTGGCTCGTGCGAAACACCTTGGTTTCACCGGGTTTTCAAGTAGTTATTTGATTCAATTAGGTTTATTTGGTTTCTTTGTGGTCCAGTTGTTTCTGTTTTTTATTTTTGTTTGTGGTGGAATTTGGAGTTTAATGTTGTTATTTTGTGTTCTTTGATTTCTGTTTTAATTTGACTTGTCTTGCTAATTGTTTCATTTTCTTGTGTTTTGAGTTTTGGGTTTGGCTTCGGTGGTTGAGAAAATTAGGGGGAAGGAACAAAAAAGAGAGAAAAATTATGGGTTTTGTATTTACTGGGTTGGTGGATGTGATAAATGGAGAAGTGAAGGAAAATGGGTAGGATGGTTTTTGGTTGACATGTGAAAAATTTAGGATATAAGGTATTGATTTAATTTATTTTTCTTGGAGTTTTTGTTCTGCATTACATAGTATAAATTGCACTAGTTTGGCGGTAAGGTTAAGCCTAATCCGGGGTGACTGATCTCAATCAAACCTGAGGCCATTAATAGTGATCATCGGCTCGATCACTTGGAAATACGATGGAATGATGCTGTGAGGGTGAGGTTACAGCACGGAAAGCTTCGATAAACAAAGTACATGCACCTTTAGAAGGCAACTACCCTTGAGTTTGGTTTGTTTTACAGTTTAGCTTTGTCTTTGTGACTTTGTTTTAGAGCTTTGATTGTGTGTGTGTGTGTGTGTGTGTGTGTGTGTTAAGATTATTAAAAACTTTAAAAAAAAAAAAAAAAAAAAAAAAATTAAACTTGAGAAGAAGTTGATATTTGGAAAGACACACTATCCTTTTACTTATACGCTGGGTCGTTTTTAGCCTTTCTTAACTAAATTTAAGTCTCCATTCACTGGTGTACTCAAACGAAGAAGGTAATAATATAAGGGAGATGTTCCCAGCCCGAGAAGGAAGGAATAATGCCTTCCTTTTCCTTGATGGGTAAAATTGTATGGAATTCCCCAGTTTTTTCATAAAGAAAAGAAAGGATAAAGTCGGAATCTCTTTGTGTGAAAATATGTGTGCGAATCCCTGCATAAAAATAATTCTAGGCCTGATAGTCGATTGTGCGAGCTTACAAATTAATACCTAGGGCGTAACCAATAAAGATCCATTTTAAAACTCCTTAATATGGCGGAAGCTTGATTCGAAAAGCCTTAGGGAATATGCTCATATATTATTCACATGCATAGATTGTTTATATGCATAGATAGATTGTTCAAATACGTGATAGATTGTTTACAATTGACCACTTGACCATTTCACCAATCTTGAGTTCCCACTACTTTGGTCTTTCACTAGTTAAAGATCTTAAATGATTTACCATATGAGACAAGCAATTTGCCCTGAAAACCATGGCGTGAATTATATTTATACGAAATAAGTATTTGGTTGGATTGAGTTAGCTTGGAGTAGTGAAAACATAAATTTTGATTTTTTTTTTTCAAGTTCTATAGTACTAAAAATTAGGTTGCAAGTGACCAACAATAGTAGTTGTAAGGTAGAAGAAGTGACATGTAACTTCTAGTGAAGATTAAATTTTTAAAGTTGGCCCTTTTTTACCATGATTATTCAGTTCTCAGTTTTGGTTTAATGGAAGTGGGGGAAGTGGTGTGGAAGATAAGACTTTGCTATAAAAAGATACAAAAATGACCAAATTAGTGATTTCATTTGCAGTTAAAGGTCGTTGTTGTTTCGAGTTCACAGTGGGTTGCATGTGATGGCGAGATTTGATTGACATGCGAGAGGCTATTCAAAGTAGCACTACCTTATTATGTTACGAGTTAGACTACGGATAAATAAAAAGACTTTCCTTGATTTTTCTTGGCAACCAAATGGAAGGTAGGATTTATTGAGTTATTGTTGATCACAAATTGCCATAAAAGACTTCACGTAGCGTAGAACCCAAAACCCCAAAAACCTATATTTATGGCCTTTAAACCACAAGGCCTTGAAATCTTGAGCCATAGCCCAAACCAAAAAACACAAAAACCCAAAAACCATAAAACCATAAAACCATAAAACCCGAAAATCCTAAAACCCTAAAACCTTAAATCCTAAAACCCGGAAGCCCTAAAACCTTAAAGCAGGAACGAAAAGGCCCATCAAACTAAAACCCTAGCTGATTACCCCGAATACCATAAAACGAATACCTAAACCCTAAAACCATAAAAACCGCAAAACCCTTAAAACATAAAACCAGATAATACAAAACCTAAGACCACTAAAACCACCAAAACTGCAAAACCACTAAATTTGAAGCTGAGGACACTTTGAAATGTTTAAGTATTTTATTTTAGAACATGATTGTTTTTCTTTATGATAAGATTGATGTGATATCAGGATAATGACTCTCATATTATTTAATTCATTTGGGATCATTTTATCACCCAGATCGATTGTATCTTTTGTTTCAACTGTTCGTGATATGTTACTCTGATGAGACAAATATTGGTGAAACAGCCTGTCAAATATGAAGGGAGAGAAAAACATTATTTTGCCTTTGGATGTACTGGTTGAATGCACGTTTGAACAATTGATTGATATGATATACTCAAAGACAACCATTGACAAACGAAGGTTCAAATTAGTACTCAATTGTAAGTATCCCCTTATAAGTGGAAATAGGTTTCCAACCTTTTCCAATATGGAATGATAGTAGTGTGTGTCGAATGTTGAACCTGGTTAACACAAGAAGCACAGGAAATCGAATCCTGTATGCTGGAAGTTGTTCTGAGTCATGCACAATTGAACTAACTGCTGGTGGCCATGTATTTATCGTTCTGAACAATTACAATAAGCCGCACAATCTGACTACACCAGTAGTGTTTGACGTCCAGCACCGATAACGGGACCAAATGGAGATGATGAAGATCGCGTGTATGGTTACTGTACGATGAATATGATGAAGACGTTGATGATGAATGTAATGGAGTTATGTCGTCGATGGATACGATCATCCTTTTGAAACCCTTTGAATCCAAGTTTCGAGAATGAACAAGGGTTATATGTCTTCATTAGCCGCAATTCATCTCAGGATGCATCAAATCCCAAGATGATGACATTAGATGAGTCATCCCCTATTCATTATCACTTACCACCAACACTTCACTCAACATGTTGAAAACCCGGATAATGCCGGCCAGAAGTTGTCGACTCCACAGCAAAGATACTACCGGTTATTCGAGTGGAGAATTTGTAATTGGCCAAGTTTTTAATTAGAAATCTGGGTTGCAAGAGGCTGCAAAGATTTACTAAATTAAAGCACACCAAGAGTTTGTCGTTGTTGCGTCCTCAAAAAAATTGCTTGTTTTAAAATGTAAGAAGGCGAAAGAATGTCATTGTCCATGGAAGCTTCGTGCAATGGTTGTGAAATATACTTGCTTATTTGTTATCAACAAATATACAGTATCGTGAGCATCAGGCAATCCGCTCGAACAGGACCATCACTAACTCGGGACTCGAACTCGTTGTCGCTATATAAAGGCAATAATTAGCTGCACAAATCATATCGACTACGGCCATTCAAGCAAGTGTGACGGAGAAATCGGGGTATGAAATATCATACAAAAAGGCGCTGGATAGGTCATAAAGCAATTAGATAGTTATTCGTGACTTCTCTTAGCTTTATACGAGTCGCTTAATGCTTCGTTTTCGTCATAGAGCAATCAAACTTCTGGGATGTGTCAGAATTTGGAAAATATAATATGTCAAACACTGAGATATTCCAACGCGTGTTTTGGTCATTCAAGCCATCTATTGAGGGGTTCGAACATTGTCGTCCCGTAATGAGTATTGATGGTACACATTTATATGGGAAATATAAAGGCAAGTTATTGATTACTATGAAGTGTGATTAAATAATCGCTTGTTCCTCATCGCATTTGCACATAAGGTGAGAATGCTGATAGTCAGACTGGTTCTCGCATGTATAAGAAATAAAGTAACCTCAAATGCATTTCGAATTTGTGTTATATCTACCGCATATCCGTGCTCTACGGCAAAGAATGACTAATCCCCATCTCGTCAGGGCTACACCATCCGCCTATCACAGATTTCAGACAAAGGCCATCTTCTGCAAAGAATTTTACGACCTGGTTCAAATATAACTTTAAGAATTCCTGCATGCAAAGCAGATTAGTGGAGTATAGAAACACAAATTCAATAAGCATATGACTACACTATTAATTAATTACACTACAATGGCTAGGAGGCAATCCCTTTCCGGGCCATGGGTTTCTTTCACACGACGGAGGTCGAAGATATGGGATAATGACAACCAACATTTCTGAGTATTTAATTGTCCTTAAAGGGAGCTCAGAACTCCACCAAGAATCGCATTAGTACACTTTCAGCTACTTAAGGTAAGAAGGAACTAGGTGCTAATGACGGCATCCGACAGGCCACTCGTATGTTGATGCTCGATTCGTGGTCGTTGTTAAGGCTGGTTCGATGGAAATTGTGCTTTACAATCACGTAAATGGTCGATTTCATGTCAAGTCAAGGAGTGGTCGAACTCATCGCCAACTTCATGGGCAAGAAAAAATGCACATGTGAAAGACACCCGATATATGGATTTCGTGTAACCATATCATACAAAGACGCCAAAGATCGGCGTTGATTTTCACTGCGGCAAGCACATACTATGCTCTATCATGATACATAAAAGCCCGTCACCATACACATGGGGAAGAGATGTCTACACATCCATGATCAGCTGAGATTCGTTTCACTGAATGTGGTAAATAGATTCAATGAACTACTGACACGTGAAACAGATTTGTAAGATGAGAAAAACAAACCATTTCCATACGCAAGGCAAACAATCAACGCAATCGTCTCATTAACAGCAAAATCCAGTTGTGAACACAAAATAACAAGAATGTAGTTGTTTTCAGATAACACTCTTAAATTGTACTGTATGCGTTAGTAAATCATGTATGTGTAAATGCGACATCTTTAAGTAAATGAGACATCAATTATGTATGTGTCTATTTTAATTTATTGTGGTTGTAATTAGTACTTGCTTTAATTATGGTGATATAGTCTCTCCAATGTGTTTTACTAATATTTATAGCGCCGTATTATCCGTGTTATATATATATGACATTCACAAGGTTTCATGATGCGTATCCATTTGATCCATCCGCTCTCGTATCAAGAATTGAAATAGAGCAAGTATGTACTTTATTATTCATCAATTAACCTTCCAGTTTTACCCTCTAATTTGTATATATTCAATTATAAAATTGGTTTTTTCGTTACTTATAGTTCCAGGAAGTACTCCACCCTCGCCAGCAGATGAAAGCCTTCCTTAGTATGTGGAAGATGGATCCACTTATTCGTCCATACGTGATCCAAGTAGGATTCTATGGTATATATCACTTAGGCCACATCATGATAGATTAACCACTTATCACTTGTCTCGTCGAGAGATGGTGGCCCGAGACACACACATTTCATGTCCTAGTCGGAGAGATGACGATCACGTTACAGGATGTTGCTATCATCCTTGGCCTTCGTATGGATGGACCAGTCGTCATGGGGACATGTGTGCTCGATGTAGTAGAGTTATACGAGGAGTTGCTCGGTGTCACCCCACCAGTTGATGCTCTCAAAGGATCTGTTATCTCCATTCGGTGGTTATGTGACCAGTTATCCACCTCAACACCTGATGTAGATGAGGTCGCTTTAGAGCGGAGTGCACGTGGGTTCATCTTAGCGCTGATGGGATCCTTTTTGTTTGCGGACAAGAAAGGAGTGCATGTTCATCTATGCTTTCTCCCACTACTACGAGATTTGACACATACAACGACTTATAGTTCGGGTGGTGCAGTACTAGCACATACATATCGGGAGTTATGCCGAGCCAGCTTGGATCGTAGACGCGGTATTAGCGGTTGTATTACATTGATACAGGTATGTAATTTTGTTTTTAATTACATACACATTCATATACACAACACATCATTAGGTTGCTTACTTTCTGTTTATTTTATATTCAGCTATAGTCTTGGGAGAGATTTCACGTGGGCCGACCCGATTTTAGGTGATCAGCAGCATATCCAGCACCACCAGTCCCTCATGCCTTACATGATGATGATGTCGATGTCGTGGATGGAGACGTTGCTGAGGCTCTCGATGATGGATTACCAGTTGAGCATGCCGTTGAGCGAGAGCCAGAGCTAGCTCTTTCGTTGGGGTGTAGGTGGAGAGTACCTATGACACGGGTGCATAACCCATCCTGTGACACCCCTTCTCGTCAGGCCCGATGGTGATTCAGAGCCACAGGATCCGGGATGCTACGTCTTGTGGCGTGACTCGGCATAGGTTGGTTGTCAAGTGAGGGTCATTCTCTTTTTCTTTATTCACTTTTTTTTCCACGTATAAACTTTATGCTAGTTCATTCATATAATGTTAAACATTTAACTTGTATTATATTACATGCGACGGATTACAAAATATATATACAAGCTACATATATGGAAATGTTCAACATTTACAATATTATTACATTGTTTATAAAATTTCATATCTAGTAAGCCTAAAGGTCTTCTAGTGAGCACCTATTGATGCGTGGCCTTTATTGATGTGGATTGTCCAGGTCTTGGTTTCTCTTACGGCCTGCAGGATTGAACACAGTGCTAAACTGCAGCTTAGTGGAATTAAAACACATGGATGACCTCATTAAGGATCTGCCATTACATACAAATGCGTATAACACATATAACATTCTGATTCTTATCATTTCTCATATATATACTTTTCATAACAAGTTTCATTTCTTGTCATCTTCCATATACTTTTCATGTCATCTTGTACCTTACTTCTTATTCTTGTAACTGTATACTATCGTTGCATAGCAATGCTATGCTTCTCATATCATGTCATATATTCTCTACATTTCGTTTGCATATACCTGTCATTTTCTTTTATGTTTCATGTCTGCATAAACCTTAGAAGTGGATCACGAGGAAACTATAAGGGCGAAGGCGCTGTACTCCTTTGTGTGAAGCAGTGGTCTATAAGGGCCGGTATTTGTTATCATTATGCGAGACAATGACCATCTATAAGGGTTCGAAGAGAAATTGTGGGCTTTCGAGGCCATCGTGATCTAAAGCGGGATCTATCTCATCGACCAAACGAGGCCTCGATATCGAGAACTTGTATCTTTGTAGACTTGTTTTTCCCTAATAAGGCATGCCCATCTATCCACTACACGGGTTCATGAATGATCGATATATATTTTGTGTTAAATTATATCTCATATTCAGAATAATTGTCATTCGGTAATCATATGTGATATATATACAATCATTTATTCATATCTTTTCATTTTTCATATCTCATTATATATAAATAACTATACTTACCATGTATGTACCAGGCTATTTATGAATTCATAATGGCGTTCATAATATGGATAAGCATGGTTACTTGTGAATTACTGTGTTTTTCATGATTTCCGGAACTAATATGAGTTCCAATTTTATCAAGATGTCTATGGATGAATTCTTGACTCAATGGGATTTCCATAAAGTCCAAGTGTCACGCCCGATTCAGTCGGGCAGATTGGCAGTCAGGCAGGTTTGGTCTTGCGAAACCATATACTGGGACTCTTTATTTATTTTTTTATTTTTTTTTCAGAGCTTAACTTATACCTGTGGGTATACAAATAATTTTTTGTATGTAAGTCATTCACATATCTAGAAAGACTACCCTTTGAGTGGTATCCATTAAATCTCTACACATATGCTAAGTCAAAATTACTTATACAATTACTTATACATGTACATATCTAATCTGAGCATCGGAGATTGCGGAAAAGTGCTGGTGAGCACCTATCTACGAGATGGCCTATCTGCGTGAATTATTGGAATGTCACAATCCTCTTTATCTCCTCTTCAGTACCTACACGGATTGAACACCCGTGCTAAGCTTTACGCTTAGTGGGAACATATAGACAGTAACGACCAATAACAATAATCGTCGTCACTATCTTTTTACATTTACTTATGCATATAACAAAGCCTATTCTTATGTGACTTCTAACTCATCTCATATTATACATGTAGATTTTATTCTTTTCAGATTCCTTATCATTATCTTGTTCATATTACTTTCTGTGTCATGTATTTTACGAGGTTGTAACTCATATCTACTACATGTATGATAGATCAAAATCATATTCAAAGTAATATACGTATACAATGGCAATTCAGAACAAATCAAATCATAACAATTTCATACAGGTTCAAATCAGACTAATACCAATACATATTAGACTCTTTATCACTATCACGACCGAAGCCATTAATCAATTCCCTTTAGAAATTACATTTCGTGATATGGGATGCCCGTTAAATCATTTTAGTTTTCGTTTTATTAATTTTCATTTCAAAAGTGTCAGCGACCGAATCCCTACTTGACAGGATTAGGATCAAGCTGGAGCCAGTTTACTCGGCGTTTTCAATCCAGCCCATTTTATTGCGTCTTATTAAATTTTCTTTCAAAAGTGTCGCGACCAGAATCCCTACTTGGCCGATTGGCGGATCAGGCTGGAGCCAGTTTACTCAGGCGTTTTCAATCAAAACGTATTATTGTCTTATTAAAATTTTCTTTTCAAAAATTAAAGCCATGACCGAATCCCGACTTGACCCGGTTGGCGGATCAGTGGGCGGTTTACTCGAGCATTTCAATTATCTTCCCCGAAACATTTTTGTTTATGTTATTCCATTTTAAACTTTTTAATTACGAAAACACTTCTTTAAGGGCGATCCTGTTACCATTTCAAAGATTTATGCTTCACACTTAATATGCATTTTCAATGCAATAATTCCAATTCAATTCAATTTATGAGATATAAGCATACATAAAAATCCATTTTACACTTTCGTCATTATTGGTTTATTTCACTTTGACTATTTAATTCACATTTCTGACAGTTCCGTTTAATGAATCCCGCTCTTATCATTATTCGGTAATGTGCCTACACATTTTACAATTCGGTCTCCCATCATGCCGGATGCTGTTTGGTGCACCCCGACATGTGGTATTACTTATTCGGTTCTCCCGTCATGACGGATGCCGTTTGGTGCATCAAACGCGTGGTATCAATTACTTGGTCTCCCGTCGCAGCGGATCTTTGTTTGGTGCACCCAGGCATGGTATCACTTAATCGGTTCTCCTATCATGACGGATCTTGGATTTGGTGCATCCCCGTGCGTGGTATCACTTGTCGGTTCTCCCGTCGCAGCGGATGTCGTTTGGTGCATCGGAGCATGGTATCGATTAAATGCCATAAGCCATCAAGGCGGATCGATTGGTGCACATCATGAAGTGGGGCGTTTCTTGATACCATACGCCATCGCGCGGATGCGATTGGTGCATCCGCCCAGTAGGGCGTGGATAATTTGAGGAGTGCCGCCGTGACGGATGCGATTGGTGCATCCGTCGACGATTAATTGATATCATTCAATTCACATTCACGGTCCGTTTAATGAATCCGAGTCTTTATTGTCCAGCGTTCATTCGGTTTTCGAATATTACAATTCGATTTCATATTCACTTTCGTATTCACATTTATGAAGGATTCCGTTTGATGAATCTCGTCCTTATCATCATTCACATTTATTCGGTTTTCAAATATCAATTTCAATTCCATATTCACTTTCGTATTATCTTTTCAAAGATATACTCAATCACATACTCATTCATGTGATCATTTATTTATACTCATTCATATGCTCATTTATGTATACTCATTCATATACTAATTCACATATTCAATCATGTGCTCATTTCATATACTCATTCACATATTCATTCACGTATACTCATTCATGTATACTCATTCATAAATACTCATTCACGTGTTCATTCACGTATACCCATTCATAAATACTCATTCACGTGCTCATTCACGTATACTCATTCATGTATACTCATCCATAAATACTCATTCACATATTCAATCATGTATACTCATTCATGTATACTCCTATCATTTGTTATCATTTTCTGGTTATATGTGATAATAATCATATATCCTTAACCACATTATGTATTTCATGACATATTGCCTCATGTTCGCAATCATGTTTCAATTCCTTTTCATTTCATTTTCCATAATCATTTTTCATGAACACATCTTCTGAGTCTTCATTTTCTACATTTTCCTTGTTTCATACCTGTACATATGGCACTTCCTTATTCTTATGAAGTATGATGTATGTGGAATCACACCTCATTCATATATTCTTATTCCTCTATGAATCTACTTTGCTTAGGAAGTGGAATCAATCCAGTGGATAGATCCAAACTAAAGTTATGGCATTTTCATGCCAAACTAGTCAGTTACACAGGATTACACTAGAAACATTAGTATTACTAATTTTTCGGGATCTTAACTTCATGTTTTGACTCTAGGTCATTGTATTCTTTTAAGGATAAGGTGCTAGGGTTTCTATTCCAACTTGAATCACCTAGTGAGACAACGAAACTCAAGTAGCGTCAGAAACAACCGGGACTACTCTATGTTTCAAAGCTGGAACAAATTTGGCTTCATGGTCCACTTTGAGTGAATTTTAATTATAGGGTCAAGAATTTGGCAATTCCTATTCTTTAAGTTTTGTTCTCCTTGAAGTCTACTTTATGTAGCCACTTGAATCACTCAAATCGGATAGAATTGAGCAAGTTATGGCAAAATACGAAGCTGGTCAGCTTGGAAAACCAAAGCGGTTGTACCGGTACATGTCTAGCATGTCTTGGTACATGTGCCAAAAACGACCCGAGAACACTAGATAATGCCGGTACAAGTTCAAAGTGTACGGTGGAGTCTCGAAAAGTGCCCGAATGTGTATTTTCTCCATTTTTTCATGCACTTTTCCATCCCAAGGCCAAATCTATACTTCACTTATACACTTGAAATCATTTCAAATTCATCTTTTAACCTCATTGATACTCAAATCTCATCTTTCAATGGATATCTTGCTTCCAAATTCTTTCATGAATCACCTTCAAAACCATTCTAATATGGAGTTATAACATACCAGCAAATACAAGGATTTGTTAAGTTTGTTCTAACTTGACTCTTTTTACCTTCTGATTAATCAATGAATCCAACCTCGAAGGGAGGATTCCATGTTTTCTTTACATTTGGGGTTTTACCCATCTTACTCCCCATTAATCTTTTGGGTTAGGATGAAATTATATCCAAACCTAGAAGAAATCAATTACCAGCGAAACTCATGTTGGGATGAACTTTTATCAAACCACAGGTTTGGGGCGACCATAAACGAAAGCAAAACCAAGGATCGTACGAAAAAATCCAAGTCCATACTGAAGTTAGTAGTTCCATACCAGCATCCATACCTTGTTGGCTTGATCTTGGCTCCTGCATCTTGTTCCTCTTCCTCTTCTCTTCTCCTCCTCCTTCCACGATTTTTCTCCTCCTTGAAATGGGACCCGACTTTGGTCTTTTTAAAACCCATGTTTGCCTAAGGCCTTGTTTGGCCCTCGAAGCCCATTTTTGGGTTAAGTTCATTAATTGCTTTTAAGCCTTCCAACTCTTGGCCAATTTGTATTCCAAGTTTCCTTTATTTCATTTGGCCTCAAACTCATCAATTCATGTCTTTAGGCCCCTTTTGGACAAATTACATTTGTCCTTAAAGTTTGTAACTTTAGGGTCTCGTTTACATATTTAGCATTTATTTCACAAAAGCAGGTTAATTATCTTTACAAAATACCCTAAACATGTCGAGCGACTAGGGTATATTTTGGGGTGTTACAAAGAGAACACTGACGGAGTTCGAACTGAGGTATGACCTTCCAAGTTGGAGGTCGATGCAGATCCGCATGGCGAGGCGACTGAATTGGCGAGGCGACGACCTTGGTAAACTCAGTCTAACACCTCGATCTGATGCCTTCTATCCTCCTCAAGAATATGAATGGATTCTTGACTCAATGGTCTTTCCATGGAGTCTAAGAACACTCGAAACGGAGTTCGGACGAAGGAGTTATGACCTTCCGAAGTTGGAGGTCATACATAGTCACACCAGTACAGGCGACAACCTTCGCGAGGCGACACGGCCTTGGTAAACTCGGTCTAACACCTCAGTTTGACACCTTCTATCCTCCTCAGGCATATGAATGGATTCTTGACTCAATGGGATTTCCATAGAGTCCAAGAACACCCGAAACGGAGTTCGGACGAAGGAGTTATGACCTACCGAAGTTGGAGGTCATACGTCGTCACACCCAGCCTAGCTGACCTGAACTGACTGAGCTGACCTGACCTCAGTAAAATCGGTCTAACACCTCGGTCTGACACCTTCTATCCTCCTCAAGCATATAAATGGATTCTTGACTCAAAGGGCTTTCCATAGAGTCCAAGAACACCCAAAACGGAGTTCAGACGAAGGAGTTATGACCTTTCGAAGTTAGAGGTCATATGTAGTCACACCCGACCCGGGCTAACTGAGGCCGACTGAGCTCAGGCTGACCTGCGGGTGGCGACCTTTGGCCGGCGACCTCAGCAGGCGATCTCTGAGGCGGCCCTCGGCCCGGCCTGTTGGTGACCTTTCTTTAGAGCCTCTACATGCGGCCTCTGGCACACTCCCTACGGGTGACCTCTGCTTGGCCTCGGTAGAGGACCATAGTAGTCTCTGAGTGCAGATTAAGAAAATTAAAGCCTAACATCGAGTTTATTGAGTGTGGCTACAATTCTTCCTTCAGAATTCCGCTTTTATTTCATGCAATCAGCTCTAGGTCAGGCTAGTTATTAAGTGGTCGAACTAACTGACAGACCTAGGGCGACCTCGGTAAAATGACCATAGCAGTGGAGGTCAATTGAGAAATTAAAAAGCCCTAAAATCAATTCATTATGTGAATCTGATTTACCGAAGGACTCACTACCAAATTCCCTTTATTTCTTAGCCAAAATAAGTTCTAGATTAGGCTAATGC
This sequence comes from Tetrastigma voinierianum, assembly GCA_016808115.1. Lineage (NCBI taxonomy): Eukaryota > Viridiplantae > Streptophyta > Magnoliopsida > Vitales > Vitaceae > Tetrastigma > Tetrastigma voinierianum. Next base: position 767,149 of record JAEQBH010002623.1, read on the forward strand.
TTAGGATCAAAATAAATTGCCAGTTGAAAATTGCATCCGATACGTCTGAGAAACATGACTATAGGAGCCTTAGAACTTATCCCAGCTCGACCCTAACGAGAAATAGGTTTGAGAGTTTCCAAACCCTAATAACCATACACAAGAAAAGGTTCCAAACCATGTATCTAACCTTTCTAGACCAAAACTACAAATCCATTACTATTATACAAAAATCGACACTTTCCATACGGAACTTAACTTAAGTCCCATCTGACCCAGACGTAATATCCATACACCTTGATCTTCTTGCTTATTTCTTCTCTCTTCCTCTTATCAGTGTTTTCTTTCCACTTTCTTGAGGCGAAATGAGATATTTATTTTGTCTTATTCTTATTCGATCTTATCCACTTTTTATTTCACTTTGGTCCTCCCATTTCTTGTGTTGCAAATCGATTTATGATATTTTTCTGATAGCGCCGTCTCTTAACATTATTTGTGAACTTATGCATATTCCTACTTTTGTTTTATCTTTATTTTATTCTAGGCAGATATCTTTACCCACACTTTTATTATACCTAAACATATTTATCAAACGTTATGGTATAATTTGGGGTGTTACAACTCTCCCCCCCTTAAAGAATTTCGTCCTCGAAATTCATATACGGTCGAAGAGTTCGAATCCTTGTGCTCTCATAGTTTGCTGGCTCCCAAGTAGCTTCTTCTACACCATGGTGTTGCGAGCACTTTATGCGGTACCTTATTCCTTGGCTTGTTTCCTCTCGAGCCAGAATGGTCTTTGGCTCCTCATCATATGAAAAATCCTCTTGTACTTGTATCTCTTGCATTGGTAGTATGTGCGACTCATCAGAGCGATATCTCCAAAGCATCGACACATGAAACACATCGTGTAAGCAGCAGGAGTGCCAATCGATAAGCCACGGGGCAATCGTTCCAAAATCTCATATGACCTATGGACGAACAGAACTTGCCTTTACGTCGAGCCAGGTATAATTTTCCTCCACGGTGATACCTTTAAGAAGACCTTGTCTCACTTCATATTCAATATCTCTCCTCTTTAGATCGCGGCATATGACTTTTGTCGATCAACTGGCGATGCTAACCTCACGCGAACAACTTGTACTTTATCTTCTGTATCTTTTACTATGTCTAGACCAATCACTTTCTGCTCGTTCAATTCTGTCCAACACATAGGAGTTCTACATTTCCGGCCATACAAAGCTTCATATGGTGTCATACCAATGCTTGACTGAAAACTATTGTTATAGGCAAATTCCATCAATGGAATATACCTATCCCAACTTCACGAAAATTCCATGACACAACCTCGAAGCATATCTTGAGCATGAATCAATCTCTCTCTAGCACATCTGTATACGTTTACGGATGGAATGTTGTACTAAACTTATTTTATTATTGAGTGGCTGCAAATCCTTCAAAACCTTGATGTAAATCGCGGTTTCTATCAGACACAATAGACAACGGCACACCATTCTGTCCTTTTAATCTCATCCACATATAACTCAACTAGTCGATCCATAGAATAGTCAATTCTGACTGGTATAAAATGGCCGACTTTGTGAGCCTATCTACAATCACCTAGACAGAGTCATGTTTTTGTTGTATAAGGGGAAAACCCGACACAAAATCCATGGTAATGTTATCCCACTTCCATTGAGGAATTGGAAGGGATTTAACAAACTGTAGGCACTTGAGGGTGTTCGACGACGACACGTCAAACACCTAGACACATACTCAGTCCACATCTCTTTTCATTCCTTTACACCAATAAAATTGTTTCAGAATCTGTTACATCTTATTCCCTCGGGATGCATAGGTAAATACGTATTATGGAGCCTCATATAGCAACTTTTTGCTTTAACTCTTTATCATCTAGTACACCTGATCTATTACGGAATACAAACTTCGACTTCTTTCTCTAAAGCTTGATGTGTCACCATCTCTAACCATACGTAGCACACGTAGCTCTTCATCATTTTCTGCCCATCTAATCATTTGCTTTAAAGCGAGTTGCGCGCTTCTAGTTGAGCTAACAGCTCCATCATTTGCTAGTCTCGATCTTTGTCTTGTAGTGACATTTACTACCTTGTTTTTGACTTAAAGCATCGATACTATAATCTAGCCTTTAAGGTGGTAATCATGATCGGTCGCAAATCCTTAATAGTTCTAAACACCTCCATTTGTCTCAAATTTAACTCTTTGCGTTGCAAGCCTTAAGACTCTGTGATGGTTGTAAGAATTCTACACTTTCCCAGGTATAAATTAGCGTCGCCATATTTTAAAGCAAACCACTTGCATGACCCAACTCTAGGTCATGGTGGGATAATTTTGTTCATGTGGCTGTATGCAGACGCATAAGCCACTACTTTCCATCTTGCGTTAACACGCATCCTAAACCCGATGCATGAAGCATCGCAAATATACAAAGTGTATACTCTTTCCCGTAGGTTGCGTCAATGTTGATTCATGACCGACATTCCTCAATTAATTCAAAACTATTCAACATTTGTGCGTCCTCAGAAGCTTTGTTCGCTTTCTCACAGCATTAACTTGGCGGCGGGAAGGCTGGCGAAAACTCTGCCAAATCTTCTATAACTGCTAGACCCGAGAAACTTCTCGCCTCAGTTACATTTTGAGGTGGTGCAGTCTATTGCTTCAATCTTGTAGGATCAGCTCTTATACCCTCAGCCCCGGACACAATATGCTTTAGGAATGAAACTTCATTGTAAAAATCACACTTCTTGAGCTTAGCATATAACTTCTTTTCTCTTAGCATTTCAGAGACTATTCTCGGAGTCTTTATTCATGTTCTGTGCATCCTTAAAATACGGATATATCAATAAAGACACAACAAATTGATCCACATAGAATTGGAAAACCTATTATAATAATCCATGATGCTGCGGTGCATTAGTCATGGCATGACAACTCATGGCCATATCGGGTTCTAAATGTAGTCTTCGGCACATCACTTCCTTCCTCTCAGCGTGTACCACGATGAGTCTGTCTTCGAAAGACACCCGCTCCCTTCAGCTTATCAAAGATCTTCAGATTCTCGGTAGAATTGGTACTTGTTTCATATCACCTTATTGATCTGCCGATAATGGAGTGCACATCAGAGTAGAGTGCCATCTTTAACTTTCTGCAAATAAACGAAATTTTTAAGGACTGTTTGAGTCGGATAAATCCTTTATCAAAGTTCTTGCACAATTGACTCTTTAACTCTTCATTTCGGTGGAGCCATCCTCTGAGTGCCTGACATAGGGATTGTCAATAATTTCTATATGATCAAAGCTCTCTCAAGTGGAATACCTGGTAACTCTTTGAGACAATATGAGAATTCATATAATGGGATCTTTTCTGCATCAGCAACGACCTCTAGGAGTTGATGTCATGAAGTAACAATGTGCCATAACTTATAAATCTTAACACATAGTGAGTCCCATTAGACATTACATGATCCAATGCCTTGTACTATTTACACTCGAGAAGTCTGGTCCAAAGCATCTCAACACTACGTCTTTTGTCCACAATCAACGATAGCTCGATTGCTTAGACAACGATCCATGCCTAAAATCCAAGTCAAATTCTCGGAATGGTAAATTATTAAATCATGAAACTCGTGCTTGTATAACAATGGGGCAAGAATTTTATATTATACACTATTCTTATTCATCATTGTTGCCCTAATGATTGTCCCATGCATATCTTGTATAAGCTGTTCCTCTTGGTGGTATCTTATCGAACATGTATCAATTGTACATGAACTAGGTGGATCAGGAATTGATCAATGCATGCATCTACATATCATATAAAGAAAATAGCACGACTATAACCGCCAGAATCTGATCCTCTGACCTTCATGGCATATGCTCGTCTTTGTGCGCAACTAGGGCGATCACTTGTCTGACTATACTCCTACGAGATGGGCCATTCTGTTGATCAGCGAGTCGAAAGTGGTGCCGATCTTCCTACGCCACTTCCTTGTTGACTTCTATTATCCACGACTCTCGGGGACCTTTGTGCTTTCACATGCTCGAGGCTTCCACAGCGAAACTTCCCTCACATTTAATATCCTGCAAACTCCCAAAATGCCTTCGATTGCAATGAGGGCATTCGAGATTTCTCACGTCCCAGCGACACCCTCTACATACTACGTGCTACATTGGACCTTTGTCTTCTACCTCTACGTGGCAGACTATTAACAGTTAATTTGGAGGTTCTCTGGCTCTTTCAGGAGGAGGATGAAGCTCCTCTATTCTTTACCGAGAATCTCTTTTCTTTTCGTTCCCAGTCTCTCGCACAATTACTGACTTGGACCAGCGTACAAATCCACGTTGGAGAGAAGTCATTGTTCAAAAGCCTCTTAGTGGAATCATCTGAGTCCATCCTCAAAATTGCCTCCTTGTACCTCGTGAGGACCAACTCCGATTTTATATTTGTAGATGGCTAAGGTCTTTTCATATTGACCAAGATAAACTCTTTTCAGCTAAATTCAAGCTGACTCACTTGGAATCTGATTAGAGTACCTGGTAGAATTGATCAGGAATCAACAAAATTTATATCTTATACTCTCTCACTATGATGAGTGAAACTCTTTGCCGAGTATAGTAGTCCCCAGGTGAACCACTGAGGATGGAACAACCATTTAAATGATAGCATTGAAGGCAAAAATTGGTGAATTAAATTTGGATTTTTAAGGTTTGGTAAAAACAGGGGGGTTTTGGGTGTTCATTTGATAAAACAAAGAGAAAAAAAATGTAAAATGCAGACGCCTTGAAGTGTTAGGCCACTAGTTTAGGGTTTTAAGGTAACCACATGTCCCAAGGTGTTTTCTCGGCGTTGGGAGCATGACATATAGTCATTTCCCGAACGGGATGTATTCCAGCTTTTTAAAAAAACTAGCCTATGATTTTCCCTTTGAAACATAGCATTTATTGACGCCAAATATTCCTAACGGTGAAAACACATCTAAAACCTGATACGATAACTAGCGGGAGACAACTAAAGCGAGGAGAAAGCGCAAATGGATCTAGTGAAGTATCATTGAACCCAAAAGCTTGCCAAATACATTAAAGGCATGTTTGCAAGAGATTTTAACTAAGTGAGAACCGGGGTGCAAACAACGCAAAATACGTGCGTTAAAAACGAGGAGCCAGGTGAGTTACCTCCACTAACCAGCAGTAAGTCCTCTTGAGGAGGAGGGTCTGCGAACATCCTACGAGTTGTCATCTCAGGAGGTGTTTCAACGGCAGAAAAATGGAAAGAAAAAAGAAAGAAAGAGGAAAGGATTTGCGGGAGCTGCTCCAAACTACTTGTATATCAGAAATTCAAGTACATTAGTTGTGCAAGCGAGACTTATATAGATGCAGTGAGGAAGTTACAAAAAAAAAACCAAAATCGGAAGTTGTGGGGTAAAATGGAAAAAACCAAGCAAAGCAAACGGGGTGTAGTGTGAAAAGGAGCGGGCGCGGGGAGGCAGTCTTGGAGGTACGGGAGCAGTGCTCGCGAGGAGAAGCTTTCTACTGATGGTGTGCCTCTTCACATTTTGCTCTTCTTTCAGCCGATCTTTGATATATTATTGAAGTTGACTTGAATTCTTAAGTGCTTGGATCGACTCAACAATTTTGGCACATAGTGCTTTAGCAAAAGCGCAAATTTGCCACAAAATGCGATCATTAAAATAGTAGGGACCTTAATGTGCAAATCGGGTAAATTAGAATGATTAGTACACAAAAAGCACTCAAAACCTATAATAAATAGGGCTCAAAATAGCACTTTTTGGGCACTAATCACACCCCCAACCTACACATTGCTAGTCCCTTAGCAATGAAAGAAAGAAAGAAAGAGAGAGCATAGCGATAACAAATAATGTTCACAAAATTATATTTCAAAAGGTTGTGAATGAGTAATACTAACCTAAGGAAAAATCATCGAAAGTGGAATTGTCCAATAACTATCATGAGAGAATGAATGCCACTTTACAAAATTAGTGTCAAAGAGCTTCCTTCTCGATGACTCAGCAGAAAACTTCCACCAAAATCTAAGTGTTTATTTGATTAGCTACGCAACAATAAAAGCTGTCAAAGCGCACTCTCCACAGCCTAGCCACAACCACGACCTAGCATGCTAACCTTGACCTAAATAGATCGGACCCACCTCTTGTTCCACAATTCTTTTTGGGTTGTAGGGTTACCTGTCTTTGAAGAATCGACCCTCACCAAAGTCCATGTAACGGGGATCTGGGGCTGACTCCCAACCCGATTAAGGCAGGGCTTAAGTCATAAGGATCTTCGACCACAAACTCTTGAGTTTCACCGGACTTAGATGATTTGAGACTCCCGGCACCTACAACTTGCTAAACTCCACCATCCCACCCATGTAGCAGACACTAAATTGGTGACTCCAACCCGGTGAAGGTTTAGGAACTTGAGGGCTTTAAAGGCTTTAATATATATACCCCTCGGATCGTGTTCGGGTTTGAACAAAGTGTTGCAATTTTTATTCTTTTTCTTTTCTTTTCTTTTTCTTTTCTTTTCTTTCGTTTTCTTTTCTTTTTCCACAGGGTCCATAACCTATTAAAGGCGGTTAATGAAACTAGGGTAGGTTATGCCCAGTAAAGAGGAGGTTCTTGATTCTTGATCTATCATTAAAACCCTAATGTGCTGGGGTGTGTGGTTAGCTAAAGATTGGAAGAAAAGATTCGAATCGATAAGAATTCAACTAATCATTCACTCAACCAAGCATGGAACCAATCTAACATCAATAGAATTGGACAAAGTTTCAATTTTTCAAACTATAAGCTAGGCAAAACACACAAAATTTTTGGTTACAAAAACGGGTCCAAATTTTTGAAAAAGAAAGCTGCATGGTATAACGACATAGAGAAAGGGGCCCAACAAGCCACTAAACATCGTGGGCTTGAACAAAATAATAACAAAACATAAATACAAAAGCCACTTCCTTTGCTAACTCTCCCCCACGACGAACATCTCGGTGTCCGAAATGGGGCTCGGATTGGAAAATTAGAGAAGGAAGTGTTACCTCCTTGATGAGATGTGATCATTGCTGAATAGGTGACTTCACAAGCTTTCCATCGACACGTTATTCACTCCGTTTGGGCTTCAAATAAACAAGTTAGGAGAAGAAAAGAGAGAAAAAAAGTGACCAATTGGACCATTTTTAAAATTACACTTTCATAATAATCTCAAAAATGTTCTTACAATACATGTTGGTTTTCTACACTCTCTAAGCTTTCAAGGTACCAGAACGCCTAAAGCGGGTTCGGATCAAAGTTGAGCGAAATAAAATTGGAGGTGGCCCATGTGGCGTAGCGAAAAATTTTTCGCTAACTAGCGAAAATTTAGCTAGCTAGAAAATTAGGCATTCGCTACGTTCAAGAAAATTCGCTATGTCTAATAGCAAATTTTTTTGATTTTTTTCAAATAAAATAATTAATAATTAAAAATAAAAATAAAAATAAAAAACTTTTTTTATATATTAAAAAAAACGTTTTTTCAAACTATATATATATATATATATATATATATATATATATATATAATAATTTTTTTTTATATATATAAAATAATAAAATAAAAAAAGCAAAACAAAATAAAAAATAAAATAAAATAAAAACAAATGGCCTTGTAGAGAACTTTGTCTGTAGTGGATCATTTATTGATTTATTTGAATTTCGCTAGCTAGCGAACTCACTGTTCCTAGCGAAATTCTTCAATTATTCGCTGTCTCACAAGATTTTAGCTAAAATTGTGAAATTTCGCTGTAAGCGAAAATTCCCATATATAGCGAAATTTTTCGCATTTCGTTAAATTGAAATTTTAGCTATAGTACGAAAAATTCTACCTTTATATTTAGCCTGCGATTTTCAATCCAGGAGCTTCAAAGAATTTACCTAAGCGCAAAAAATTAACACAAGAAAAATTAGGAAAAATTGCGAGAAAAGCAAATATTAATTTAAAACATAAATTAATAAAAATTAGATAAAACTAAGAAGAAAAAATTAACGAAATCAAAATAAAATACAATAAAAAAATAAAATAAGACAAGAAAAATTAAAACAAAGGTAGAGTGTGCTCCCCCATACCACTCCTTAGGCCTTTAGAAATTTCTTGGGCTAGCGAACTCGAATCGCGAGGGTTCGGGTGCTCCAAATCCCGGCCGACACCGAACCATCAACCTGCCACACCTTGGTATGAGCCGGGCGCCAATTTTTCGATGTAGTGGCATGCATGAGCAATGGCCACTAGCTTCTTGAGGTTTTGTAGAATGAGGCGGTGATGAGTTGGACTTTTTGGTGTGGGTGCTTTAGGGATTGGTTGTCTTTGCGAGGCAAAGGGCAATATGTACCTTTGTGGGTGGGTTTTGGTTGCTTGGGCGTGGCACTAGGATTCAACTTCATGGGGATTGTTTGAAGGATAGGTTCTTGGGGCTCTTCCATTTCTTCCTCTCCATTACCCTCCTCAGTCAGCAGTGGGGAGGTTTCTTCTTCCTTTTTCCATGGCCCATATTCTACATATAATTGTGGGGCACCACAGTTCCATCGGAGGATCTTCTCTTAGTTCTACTTTCAATTCCTCCACGAGTTGCAATTGAGCTGTTCACCCACATTGAGTGTCGAGTCAAGCACTCTTCCTCGATTCTCCTCCTCTTGTTGAACAAAGCTGAGTTGGTGAGCTTTGAGATGGATTCTGCGGGATGTCGATTTTGATCAATTTAAGCTTTGGAAGCCATCGATTCCTTGTTCGGGAGCCTCCCTTTGTCTCGATTTCCCTGTGCTTTGAACTTTTGTTTCAACGCCACTGTGTCCTCTATGAAATTGTCCACTTGTTTGCTCAAATTCGGGATGGCTTGTTGACGGGGGATAAGGTGGTGGTTGTTCTTTGCAGAGAAATGGGGGCATAATAAAGAGGTTCGGGAGTGCTTATTGTGGGGTTTTGGGTTCCCATGAGGAATTTGTGTGATTCTGACTATGGTTGTAAGTACTACCATATGGTGAACTCATCAGTGGTCTCTGTAGTCCCTCATGGACATGCTTGTCCTCCTAGAGTTCCCCTCCGTAGAATCTTATTTGTATTGTTCTCCTACAAGTGTTATTTGGTTCAATTCAAGTTCAATCCAAGTTCTTTAGGGAGATTGACTTTAAGTAGCACCTTCAGTTTCTAATCCACTGAGAATGGATTCCTGTAGCCAAAAACAGGGCAACACAAAAACAACACAAACGATCCTGCTGCACTGTTTTTTTTTTTAACAGTGAAATAAAACTAAGAAAAAATGACTGTAAAATGATAAAAGGAAATTCACCAAGACTTGTGATGAGGATCACAAGTGTTAACATCTAAGTCACTTGCCTTTAGGCACCATCCGCAGCGGTGCCATTTGATTCGATGCCCGCAGTAGGGTGATCGAATCGTAAATTTATATCTATACTCCTCTTGCCGTGGCGTCAAACTCTTTGCTTAGTATAATTAGTCTAGGTGTTTCTGAGGATGGGTTTTTCTTCGTGAATGACTAACGGTGAAGGCAAAAATTGGTGAATTAAATTTGGATTTTTAAGGGTTTGGTAAAAGCAGGGGGGTTTTAAGGGTGTTCAGAAGGCTAAGCGAAAAAAATGTAAAATAGAACCCCTTAAAGTGTTAGGCCACTAGTTTAGGGTTTCAAAGTAACCACATGTCCCCGGGTATTTTTCCTCGCGTTGGGGAGCATGACATATAGTCATTTCCCGAACCGGATCTTCATTTAGCTTTAAAAACTAAACCCTATGATTTTCCCTTTTGAAACATAGCATTTAAATGGGCATAAATGTCCTATGGTGAAAACACATCTCAAAAACCACACAATCCACGATAACTAGCGGGGGAGACAACTAAGCGAGGCCTCGATGGATCTGGTGAAGTATCCATTGAACCCAAAAGCTTGCCAAATACACATTAAAAGAGAGCATGTTTAAGAGATTTTAACCTAAGTGAGAACCGGGAACACAAACAACCCATAAATACGTGCGTTAAAAGCAGGGGCAGTGAGTTTTCACGCTTCTTGACCGACGTCTCTTCCAAGGAGGAAGAGTGTAGTAGAACATCCTACGAGGTTGTCATCCTCGGAGGAGTGTTTGCTTGACCGAGAATGGAAAGAAAAAAAAAGAAAGAAAAAGGAAAAGAAGGCTGAGCTTGCCTCCCGAACTACTTGTATATCCGAAATTTCAAGTCTGTTGATTTGTACAAACTGAGACTTATATAGATGCTCAGTGTAAGGGAAGTTACAAAAAAACCAAAATCGGAAGGTTATTACAGGGGTAAAATGGAAAAAAAACCAAAAGCAAAAGCAAACAGGGTGTAGCGTGAAGCGAGAGCAGGCGACGGAGGAGCAGTCTTTGGAGTACAGAACCACCGGTGCTCGCGGGAGAAGCTTTCTGGAGTGGTGTTTTCTTCACATTTTCTTCTTTCCTTCGATCTTTGATGCACAATGTTAGAGTTTGACTTGAATTCTTCGTGCTTGGATCGACTCAACAATTTTGGCATAATTAGCTAGCAAAAACTGCAAAATTTGCCACAAAATGCGATCATTAAAATAGTAGGGACCTTAATGTGCAAATCGGGTAAATTAGAATGATTAGTACACAAAAAGCACTCAAAACCTATAATAAATAGGGCTCAAAATAGCACTTTTTGGGCACTAATCAAATCCCTATACATCTCGGTAACATACTTTGCCCTGAACTCTTGGACAAAGAACTCCCAAGTCATGGGATTTGGAATCCTTGGACTTCTTAACGCTAGTTTCCACCCGATCCTTATGCCTCATTTCTGTAATAGTGAGGCGCACATGACACTCACGATCCGGGAGGACATCAACCTTTATAATACCCTTTCCTGGCTTTTCTAACGATTGACTTTATTTACATTTCTTCCATGCTCGACCCACCGATTCCTACGCTCTATGTCTTCTTCTGCGTACATTGGGCTTTAGGATGAGTCGATCTATCAAAATTCGAGCCATGTCTTGTGATATTCTCGACAAGGCTTAGTGGGTTTCATTGGTACATTACTTTAGAATGCTCGAGGCGAGTAACCCTTGTTACTTGGGTTAACACTCGGCAACTTCTTGAGGATGATCCATCCTTACAAAACATAAGGACATCCACATCGAGGCTGACACATTTACTACACCCACGGGCTTTTCTATCCCATATATACTCTATTCCAAAGCCGCCTAAACTAGGCTTTCCGAGAAGCGCTAAATCCTAGGCTCTAATACCAGCAGCTTGTAGCGCCTTCTCGGAATCCGACCGATCGGCGGTTCGAACTGAATCGGGATAATACGATCTTTGTGGCGCTGACTTCGGCATAGGTTGTAGTGGTCATTCTTTTTTTTTTCCACGTATAAACGTTAAGCTAGTTCATTCATATAATGTTAAACATTTTAACTTGTATTGCTTATATTACGTAGCAGTTACAAAATATATATACAAGCTCTATATATGGAAGTGTTCAACATTTACAATAATTACATCGTTTACAAAATTTCATATACAAAATAGACCTAAAGGTCTTCTAGTGGGCACCTATTGATGTGTGCCCTTTGACTGCTGATGTGGATTGTCCGGTCTTCTGGTTTCCTCTTCTGTACCTACACGGATTGAACACCCGTGCTAAGCTTTATGCTTAGTGGGAATTAAAACACATGGATGACCTCTATTAAGGGTCACCCCGCTTCTATACAAATGCATATAACACATATAACATTTACAGATTCTTATCATTTCTCATATATATACTTTTCATAACAAGTTTCATTTCTTGTCATCTTCCATATACTTTTTATGTCATCTTGTACCTTCTTATTCTTGTAACTATATACTATCGTCGCAAAGCAATGTTATGCTTCTCATATCATGTCATATATTCTCTACATTTCGTTTGCATAGACCTGTCATTTTCTTTTATGTTTCATGTCTGCATAAACCTTAGAAGTGGATCTGAGGAAACTATAAAGGCGAAGTGGCCCAGCCCACTCCTTGTGTGAAAGCAGTGGTCTATAAGGGCCCGAAGGCGTACATTATCATTATGCGAGACAATGACCATCTATAGGTGAAGTGTGGTGACCCTTCCAGACACCCAAGTGATCCAAACGGGATCTATCTCATAGACCCAAACGGGGCCTCGATATCATGACAGAACTTATATGTTGCAGACTTGTTTTTCCTAATAGGCATGCCCATCTATCCCTCTACCAGGTTCAAACGAGACGATCAATATGTATTTTATGTTCAGTATATATCTCATATTCCCGAATAATTATTGTCATTCAGTAATCATATGTGATATATATATACAATCATTTGTTCATATCTTTGCATTTTTCATATCTCATTATATGCATAAATAACTATGCTTACCATGTATGCTTATGAGCTATTTATGAATTCATAATAGGCGTTCATAATATGAATAACTATGGTTACTGTGGTTATGACCTTAGAAGTTGGAGGTAAATGCGTGAGTCACACCAATGGTGACCTAAACGGTGAGGCGGCGACCTCGATGGCTGGTCTAACATCTCGATCTGACACTTTCTATCCTCCTCAGTCATATGAATGGATTCTTGACTCAATGGGATTTCCATAGAGTCCAAGAACACCTGAAACGGAGTTCGGACGAAGGAATTATGACTTTTCAGAGTTGTTGGAGGTCATGCGTAGTCACCAGTAGTGACTGACGGCGAGGCGGCGACCTCGGTAAACTCGGTCTGACACCTTCTATCCTCCGCATGCATATGAATGGATTCTTGACTCAATGGGCTTTCCATGAGTCGAAGGCACTCGAAGCAATTAGAGACGAAGGAGTTATGACCTTAGAAGTTGGAGGTCATGCAGTAGTCACCTGTTAGGGCGACACGAGGCGGCGGGCTCGGTGACCTGGCTGGGCGACCTCGGCCCTGGGCCTCCTAGCAGCTGACCTCTACAAGGCGACCTCAGTGACCTCCCTATTGGCTGACTCTGCGAGCCTCCTACGGTGACCTCTGTGACCTCTGGGCTAACCTCGGTAAAAGGACCATAACTTGGTCTACAGAGGTCTGAATTAAGAAATTCAAATGCCTAACATCAAGGTTATTGATGTGGCTACAATTTATCATAAGGACTCACTTCCAAATTCCCTTTATTTCATACCCAAAAATCAGCTCTAAGGTCCGGCTAGTTGACCGGCGCGAGCCCGGCTGACCGGACCTAATTTGGCGACCTCGGTAAAAGGACCATAACTTGGTCTACAGAAGTCCAAATTGAGAAATTAAAAAGCCTAACATTAAGTTCATTGATGTGGCTACAATTTACCAGAAGGACTCACTACCAAATTCCCTTTATTTCTTACCCGAGTTAGGTCGGGCCCAGCTAATCGTAGAAGTAAAAAATTCTGAAATTTACTTGGTTCAAATTGCATCCGGGCTGTCCCAAAACACAACTATAAGACCTTAGAACTTTTCTCAACTCAGCCTAACAAGAAATGAGTTTGAGTTTCCAGAGCCCAAACCATACACAAGAAAAGTTCCAAACCATGTATCTAACCTTTACATGCCAAACTACAAATCCATACTATTATCTGAAAAATCACACTTTTCCATCTGAACTTAACAAGTCCAGCACAACCCAAGACATGTATCCATACCTGTGATCTTCTTCTTCCTTCTTCTTCTTTCTTTGCTTACTCTCTTATATGCTTGTCAGAGTGTTTCTTCTCCCTTTCTTGAAGACAGTAAGGATTATTTATTTTGGTCTCTTATCCTTATTGATCTTATCCCTTTTTATTTCGCTGGTGCTCCGACTCTTACAATATTCTTGAATCGATTTATGATATTTTTCTGATAGCCTCAAATCTTCTTTATTATTTGTAATTTGCTTATGCATATTCCTACTTTTGTTTTATCTTTATTTTATTAGGACAAATATACTATTACTTTTTATTATACCTTAAACATGTATCAAGCTAGTTTAGGGTATAATTTGGGGTGTTACGTCAGGTGTACTCCTCCTATATCGAGATCGAAATTTAGATCTTCCAAACTTTTGATCAGGTAATTATATGTAAGTATATGATTCTATGAAGTAATTTCATTCATATTGACATAAAGTTTTTATGTCAATGGATTTAATAATATTAGGTCTTATAAACGGCCCATTACATTAGAGTTGGTTGGCCGACTTCACGATATATTCTTAAACGTCGGGAGATCTGGTGCGATGTCATCGCTCATATGTTTCGAGGCCCCATTTGAGTGGCATCGGTAGGCGAATCTTGCGCTAGTTTGGGGCTGCGTCGGGAGATCATAAATGCTGGCTGCATGACAGCGACTCACATCCTGATGGATGCACGTGGGTGACACCAGCGAGATTAGGCGATGTATCATGCTCCATACATAGCATTATGGGATACATGAGCAGGTAGGATCATCACTTCACCCCCTATGGTGGGTTTAATGGACTTCCATGATCCATACATGCAGTGGTATCGTCATATTACACGACGTTTTATGACACCACCACTGCATAGGGATGATATGAGGTTCCATACTACAGCCGGTACTACTCATGTTTTGGTAAGTTAGAGTCATGTGTTTCTAAAGTGTTTTCCAAATTTGAATCAATAGATTATGTATTTATAATTATTTGTTTGTTCACTCAGATCTCTACCATGGCTAACATAGCCAATCGCTCTCGCTATGCTACCACCAGTTTGTTGTGCGACATACATCATAATGCTCGATCAGTGTTACACCAGATCGGAGAAGACCATCACATCGCCGACTAAGCTCAGGAGGTTTCTACATCACATGGACCATCCATTAGACCTTCGGTCTCATCCACTCCAGTACATATGCAGCCCATTCGAGGTAGAGGGAGAAGGAGAGTTGATCGCCGAGGTCGTGGTCGAGAGGGTGGGTGAGGTCATGGTCTCGATAGTGAGAGCGGTCATGAACCCACTGGCGGAGCTTTACCTCTTCGATACCCCCCATGCCACCCCTCACAGGATGTTTATACCCTACCTGCTTGACACATCACCTTCCATACCCCCGGACACTTACGTCTTTACCATATCCCGGATTTGTCGCGGAGCCGGCGTCCATAGCAATAGATATCACCTTCTCATCCACCACTTTGTTGTCCCCCTACATTGCCTCTATTTGGTGACACCATCCTTGACCTTGTGCTCTGAGTTGGGTCCGCTTCGGCTAGGCGACCTCGTGCTCCACGTATACGTCGAGTACTTCATCCTCCGACTCCCTCGCTCCCTCGGTCACGCTCCGTCGGCTCCGTAAGCTCCATCAACTCCGTTTGAGATTGCACGGGACCCTATTGCCCAACAGGCTGTTATTCTAGGCGCCTTCCTAAGAGAAATATAAAGACGCCATCTTGTGGGACTCATTGATATATGTTGATATTTTTATATATTGATTTTTGTGTACAATGTTTTAATATATTTATATGATTTGGTTTATACATGGAGGTCATAATCGGCTAGTGTGGTTGTCTATTATGATTCTTTGATAATCAGAAAGCTGGTATCTTTGCAAAGATCTTAGTGCATGGTGCTTATGTTTTTTGTTGCTTTTGTATAAGTGCAGGGGCACACATTTGGCCTCACGTCCCTTAAACTCAGTTTGGGTTGCTTTCCTAATACAATTTGAGATGCTTTCCATTTCTGTTTCATTGAGCTCCCTATGCTTATTAGGTATGTACAAAAACAACCATCCATCACTGTGGATGCTCCTCATGCTTCATTGAATTATTAACTAATTGTAAAAAAAAAAAAAAAAGAAGAAACCAGTCCAACCTCAACCACTGATCAAATTCTGAGTTTCCATCTCAATATCAAGTTCTCTTGGAAAATCCGAAGAAATATTGAGAAATTAAAGATAAAGAGGCTAAAACTAAAAACAAGAATATTAAAGTTAAACCATGTGTGGTTGCCTAGAAGATGGAGTTCAATACAAAGCAACTGAATTTTTTGTATTTAATGTTCTCTGCTTCTTCAAGGTGGAATTGAGAAATGACCAGATTGGTAATTCATATTCAAAAATCTTGGCCACCTGAGTCCAGGAGAGCCTGCCATGTAATCCCAAAAAAAAGGTTGTTATCTACTTCTGCTATAACCTCATAATGAAAGCCAATTTGGTCATTTGGTATCATTTTCAACTGTACACATTTTAGTTTTGGGTTTTAACTTGCATTTTTAAGTCAAAAAATTATTATCCTCACAGTTATTTTTGTTTTCTAGGATGCTGAGCATGAGTTGTTTGATATGGATGGTGTTTCTTCTTTGGTGATTTTTCTTATTTAATTTACCATGATTCATTTATGAAATTCTATATTATATTTTCATATTTTGTTCTTTTATTTTTGTGTTGAGTTAGAGAATGTTTAGTTCTAATGGCATTTGAGTGCATCAAATTTCTTTTTGTTGTCCTGTTAGTAACTTTGTGCTTCTTTTAGGTTTGTATACACAAAACTCTTAGCTGATGTGGTTATATATAAGAAGAACTGGAACACACTCCTTGAACCTGATGTGGTTATATTCAATGCTGTAAAAAAGCACTACTATCTTTTGCAGTCCACTTAAAATTCGCTGCATATATTGATAAGCATATTGATGAAATTAACCACTCCCTCACATTAATATCAAATCGAAAAGATGGGTAGAGATCTTAAAGTGAATGTTCTTTTCTAAGAATAGGCACCTAATCACTAGTCATAAATGACTACTGCAGAAGTTAGAGAACTTCATTACAAACTCTTACATTTGTTAAATATATATTATCCTCATTAATATGCTGACTATATTGTCTGTCTTGGAAGAAGAGTACACAAGATTGATTGGAAGCCACATGTTGGGTCAATTTAGACCTGAATTCCCCCGTTCAGCCATAAGTTTTAGCATAATTTTTCATAATTCAATTTGATGAGCTGAACAATTGCTGACAAGCCCAGACAAAATAGCTTGAAGCAATTGCCGCTGACTGGAATAGCGGTAATTGAAATTGCCAGAAATGCCGGCAATTCAATCAATTTCTAATGCCGTTGTTGCGGTTTGCGGAATATCCCCATTAATAGTTTGTTGTGTAAACTAACTTAATCATTTTTTATTTCATATACATTATTTCAATCAAAAACTCAATTTGGTTCCAAGGGCACGTGTCAACCACAATTGGAAAAATTTCTAATGATTGAACCAAAAAAATTATCGGTTTAGGATTTATGAACTGAATTAATGATCAAATCAAATAAAATAAGGATAAAAAAAGTCATCAAATTAAATCGAGATTGAAAATATCATAAAAACAATGATTTTTCTCTAGTGAAATGTTGTGCCTGTTTAGCTTTTTAATAAAATCACCTTTTAGAACAAGGGAATGGATCAACGTACCAATCATTAAGACTTGATGTTGGTGGTTTTATTTTCCACAAAGTTATCATCGTCTTATTATAACATTTTAGTCTGTATAATGTTTTTCATTGACACTTAATTTATACGAGAATGATTCATAAATATAAAACATATTCGATCAATCGAATATATCAAATTATGATCATTAATATATTAAATAATCGGAGTCGTAGATATTTTAATTATATTAACCCGAATATTATTTCATCTTTTAGGATTTTTAAAGATTTATATTTTAGATTTATTCAATCCTTTTAATTAATATATATATTTTTTAAATTTAAAAAAAATAAACATAAACTAATCAATTCGATCCACCATTTCCTAAAATAATAATAAAATAAATAGAAAATAAAATAAAGCTATTTGTGTCAACTTATTATTCCGAAAACTAAATTTGAAAGTAATCAAAAGCAGGAATCAAATATAGGGGCATTGGAGGTAGGAAGTAAGGATGGAAGAATATTCGGGTCCCTTTTAAGTATGGCCGTAACATTAATAGTTTCAATCCTAGAAATGGCGCTCCTTCCTCGTCGGAACCCCAAGGTATAAAAAACCTCCATAGTTCGAAAAGTTGAAACCCTAGAAATTATGATTTTTCTTACCAATTCATGTGCATGGTTTCTTCGTTTCGATGGTTTCAGAGGATCTCGATCTCTCCTGTTGTCCTCCCTTCAGGTTCCTCCTTCTCTATGTGTAATTCCTGTATTATTTTCGCTTAGTTATTGTTTTTGGTGTTTTTTTTTTCCGTGGCTAATTTGTGCAATAGTTTGATTTTTGTGCATTTTCTTCTGGTTTGATTTTCGCTAGGCTGGAAATAGGAACGCTGTGGCCTGCATCCGGATGCACGCGTGTTCTTTTTCTTCTTCAGGTACCCTCTTTCTTTTTTGTTTATGTATTTAAATATCTGTGATGATGTTTTGCTGTGAATCTGGCCGCAGAGAAAGTATTAGGGGAGAAATCCAAACAACCACTTTCACACCTGCGCTTAGGAACACATATGTAATCAGCATATCTTCATTAATCTATGCATATTCTAGCTACCTGAAAATGGTAACTGTTAATGCACCCAAACCGTATTGTAACAGGATGTAGAAGGGTTGCAATGGAAGATATTGTTAGCGTGGTAATGGTACATAGGAATATAATTGATATTGATAGCATTTTAGGGTTTGAAGTAAACTGAACCGTGGTGTCTGTTCTAAATACAACCATGCTATGAAACATAAGCAATGCTATTCTTTTTTTTTTTCTGATAGGTTTCCTGATGGATCATCCAAATGTGAATTGGGTAGAAAGACATTGTATCCTAAATTTGCAACAATACCTTATTGATTATGTTCTCATCTAAAGTTATAACAAGTCTCTATCGTCCTTGAAACTTCTTTGTGGGTTTTGGAATGTTGTAAAAATGGTGAAAAAGATTAACAATTAATCTTGTGTAGGATACAAAGCTTCTTAAATGTCTACATAGTTTAGCGTAGTCGACAAAGGTTCTACGTAGGCATAAGTTGTATCAGCTTAGTTGCTAATAACTGTCATCTAGAAGTTATCTTCCTATAGGGGTGGTGGCTAGTTTATTTATTAGTTCTGATTTAATCTAATGTGAATTTAAATGCTTTCTTGGTTTCAGTTGAGCTTTTAGAGATTGAATGTGATGAATATAGTAACGATGTAAAAACAGCAGAGAAAGATACTGCACTACGTCTAGCTCTCTCCAGACTTGCAGGTGATTTTGGTAGAGAGTCTATGTTGTCACTGCAGCGCTTTTTTGTCTCACGACATGCACCAGTGATATCAACAGGATCATTAAAACTGGATCTAGCTCTTGGAATTGGAGGATTACCAAAGGTGCTTTTCTTATAAAGCTACATTTTCCTAATTACCCATGTCTGGTGCATACACGACCCTTGTTCACATAGACCAGTTAGGATATGCTGGCATGCTTATCAAAAGAAAAAAAAAATGCATGATATGCTGGCAGATTTCTGGGAGCATGACATAGTTGTTGGGAGGGATGATACATATACAGGCCTAAGTGTGGGCTATTTAATAGCGATATGAGGTAAATAATGAATTAACCTATGATGGTTCAACAAGTTAATTCTCTCCCCCTCTGCTTCTCTTGAAAAAGCAATGCCATATTTTTTCTAATGATTCCATTGTTTACTCATCTGTCTTGTATACCTCACATATTCTTGGGCTTTGGCTCCTGTTTTGCTGTGGTTTAACTATGGGCTTCTGTTTTTGTCTTAATCTGGTCTGTGGTTAATGTTAAAATTAAATAAGAAAGAAAGATATTATCCTTGGCATTACTAGTTGGTAAATTGCACAAACTGTGGAAGTGTGATCTTATTTGGTAGAAAAATATTATTTCCTTTTTTTTCAATAATAAGCAAATGATGTCAAGACCACCTGATGTGCCAAAATTGTAACCCTGGTACACAGGACCATCAACTTCACCATTATATTTTTAAAAAATTCCTAATTTTTCTTTTAGATCCTTTTTTTCAGTTCCAATCATCTAAAAAATATTCTTCATTTTGGGGGTCTGATAATTTTCAGTTGCTGTATTGTATGAGGGTCCTTGCTTATGCCCAGCTCAAGTTTTTGAATTTGTTTATCACTTTAAGATTTACTTTTGAACTGTAATTATTAATTTTATGGAATTTCCTGATGGCATGCTTGTTACTAGATTCACAAGGCTTTTAAGATAAATGTGAATGCTACACTTAAATGATGTATAGCTGATTGGTTTCTATCTTTCCTTCTGAAGAAAGATTGGTATCTATCTACTTATCTACTTTCTGTTAATGATTTTTATATGGAAATTTATTCTAATATTTGTAACCTGTGTTTAAGTATTAGCTGCAAGTTGTTAAAGTAGTTTATGGTACAGCCTTAAACGAGGTATCTACTTTATATTCTGCAGGGAAGAATAGTAGAAATATATGGTCAAGAAGCATCAGGCAAGACAACTCTTGCCCTTCATATTATCAAAGAAGCCCAAAAGCTTGGAGGTAGATACAATCTTCCTTCTTAACCTGTTGTTTTTTAGTCCCAGGAAAATGTCACCAGTTAAAACAAATCCCAATTATAATGCCATTTCTTTCACTATTTGTGCTGTTATTTATATTTTTACTATAAGATTGTAAAGTTTTATGTTTTTCTATCTCCCGCAATGAGCCTTACATACCTCTAGCTCATGTGGAATCCTTTTGTGTCAATGATGCTGAATGTTTAACTTCAAGCACGTGCATACTCATTTTTGAGAAGCTTTTCCTTGAATTCGTAGAAAGGAATACGATATCTATTACATTCTTTGGAATTGTTATCTTGTTATATTAATCAATGTCCAGTCACCTTATAGTCTAAGTTCATCTCTGCCTTACTGCTTTGTCTCTTTGGCAGGATATTGTGCATATCTTGATGTGGAGAATGCAATGAACCCTTCACTTGCAGAATCTATGGGTATAAATGTAGATAATCTTCTAATTTCACCTCCGGATTCTGCTGAAAATTTGCTGAGTATGGTTCATACACTCACCAAAAGTGGATCGATGGATGTAATTGTGGTTGATAGTGTATGTGATCACTTGCTCTTTTAATATACACATATGCACAGTACACTGACCAAAACTCTTCCGAGTTCACACCTTGGTGTCATCTTTTTCCCCTAAATATTTAGATTTTTCATGCTTTCAGCATTCTATTCTGTCTTTGCACAGGTGGCTGCTCTTGTTCCCCAACGTGAACTTGATGTTGTGATAGGTGGCACCTACCAAGATGTACAGTCACAACTTATGGCCCAAGCTCTGCGAAAAATTCATTATTCATTATGCCGGTCTGGAACTCTTATCATTTTTGTTAATCAGGTTAAAATCTGGCCAACTCAACACTTCTAATCTCCTAAGCATGAGTTATTAAGGAAAAAATGGGAGTTGTTTTAAACGAAAAAGGTATGAAATTTTTATGTTCACTATTCACAAGATGTAGAAAAGCTAGATACAAAGGGTCTCAAGTGCTCATCTTGTTTGCTTTCATTCTCTGTTTCTCATTCTTCTCCTTTTTCTTTGCATCCACCAGGGTTGAAATTTTCAGAATTCACCAGCCAAAATTGGCTGTTTTTAAAATTTAATGGAGGTGGGGTTGGACCCTTGACCTCTAGGAAGAAATTGGTGGGCCTTCACCACCTAGCCAATTTTGAATCTGATATTGCATGTGCACATGAAATATATACTCTGTAATTTGTGTCTCCTACACCTAAAACATTGGATATCATACTCATGCACAAATTAAAATATTTAAAATAAAAATTTAGTATATAGATGAATTTTAATTATCTTATTATCAAATTTCATTAAATTAATGTTTGAAAATATAAAACCATCATGAAAATCTTCAATGAGTTTGTGTGTATTATTATTTTTTTTTATCATCATTTTAGTATTAAATGTGCTTTCAAGTGCTATATATTGTTGTTTAATGTCATAAATTTTTATTTTACGTATATTACTATAGGAAAAAAACTTAAAAAAAAAATTAAAAAAAAGAACAAAGAGGTTTGAGATGTCTTCAAAGGTAAGCTTGGGAGGCGGGAAAGGTTATCTTTAAACCTTGGGAGGGGATAGAGGTTTGAGATGTTGAGGAAAAAGGTAAGCTTTGAGGTGGAGAAGAAGATGTTTGATGTCAGTTTTGAAGGTTTCAATGGAGGAACTTGGGTGTCGATTGCAGAAAGAAGTCGAGGCCAGATCTCTGTTGTGGGTTTGGAGAGAGGAGATAGTCTGGATTACTGGAATAGTTGAAGAAGGCTGTGGAATTGAAGGCTTTCATGGGTTTTGTTAGAAAATTTAGGGGTAAAACAAGTACTCATATGTTGGAAATATGCTTCAATAAGAAAGGGAGATTTATTAAGATTATGGAGTTTGCAACTAATTAGAAATGCTCATTAATAGTAGTACTAGAAGGTGAAGAACGAGGTGGGTGGAAGGCTTTAAAGGAGGCTTTACTCTTTGTGCACGATACCAGTATCCAAAAGGAGACACCTCAACAACCCAATTTGCTATATTCGAGGGGTTTATGTTCTTTTGCAGAGATAGTTGCAGAAGGTGGGATAAGGAGAGAAGCTTCAATATCGATTGGAAAATGGGAAAGAGCTGTAATGTGTGAAAGATCAATTCTGGGTGTGGATTGGTCTCAAGAAGGGAAGACTATTGCAAGATTTTTGGGAATAAAGGGAATGATTTCTATAAAGCCTTTTTTAGATTACAAGGGTTTCTTCTTCGTAGAGTCAAGGGAGAAAGCAGAATGACTTTGTGAACAAGGCTTGTTGAAGGTAAATGGAGATGATATTTTTCTAAGGAAATGGTTACCAAAGGAAAACTCCATAGTCCTTGGAAAATTCCGCCGTGGATGGTTAGAACTGAGAGGGTTACTTTTTCACCTTTGGGATGAAACACAATTGAATTTTAAAGCAATGAGGGAGAGTTACAGAGTTGGCAAGGGAGACTTTGAGGTTGATGGATTTGACGAAGGCAAGGTTATGGGTGGAAATGAACCATAACGTGGTGTTGTTTGCATTGATCGAGATCATGGATGGTGATTTGGCTTTCACAGTTACGGTGACAGTTTAGGATTTTGTAGAAGGAAGAATCCTACAGAGGGTTGAGTCGACTCGTTGCAGAAAAGAGTCTAGGGTGGAAGGGGATGGTGTTTCTGCCAGGCCTAGGCAGGTAAGGTTGGGACGTGGCTCGTGTGGAGAGAAAGAAGGCAATAGCTGGAGGCCTCGTTCAGATTTAAATTCAAATCAAACTCGTAGAGGGTTGGGTAAGTAAACAGAAAAATGAGTCGAAAAGGGAATAAGAAAGGCCTAGATCTTAGATCCCAGAGGAAGCCCACGAATCCTTTTTCAAAACCAAACATTTTCTTAAAGCCTAAGGTCTTTTTTAAGCCCAAAGTGGATATTGTGAGGCCCAAGAGCAAAAAGGAGTCATTTGAAGAGGCCCCTTCTCTTGACAAGACTTAATTGGTAAGAAAGGCCGGGTTAGAGCTCTCCATACAAGATCAAAAAAGAGAAAGCCCGCCCCATTCTCTCTTCTTTAAGTCCAACCCAATTTGATGGTTGGTTCTCTCCACAAGGTCGACGAAGAGCTGCAAGTTTGCCTTAGAGCCTAAAGTCGACGAAGTTATGTACCTTGGAAGTTGGGCGAAAAGATGTTTCCAAGGATTATGGTTCTAGAATAAAGGGAGTTATTTCGGCGTTTGGGTTTTCTCTTTTTGTTTTGGCAAAGGAAGATTTTATGGGGAGAAAGGGAGACGAAGGAGCCTCATGTTGTGGCAGGTTGTCCTCGGTAGACAGATCCTTCCTAGGGTTCTCCAAACCAGGTGAGTGCCTTCCCTCAGAGGGGATTCAGGTTCTTCCTTCCTCTTTGATTCCTTATGTTTCTTCCTCTCCTCTGAGTTGGCGTCCTTCTTAAGATGTTGTTCCCATGTCTTTCCTCCCAAATTCATGTAAGGAGTCCCGGTTGGACTGTAGTGCAGTTGTCTTCAAAACTGTGGTTGGCATCCCCATAACGGAAGGTGTGGAGTCCCTTAAGGAGGCTTCTAACCAAAAAACGAAAGAAGATTTTGACTATGGGAGATCTTAGAGCAACCCAGAAGTTTACAACATCTCAAATAGATTTTTTAATCAAGACTTTGAAAAATGCCAAAGTACATTCAGTTTTGGAGTGTTTGGGAATTAGAATTGTTAAGGAAAATTATGAAGGTTCAACTTTGGGAGAAAAGGGTGCGGAAACACAGGATAAGGCGTATGTTAGGAGGAAACGGTTGGCTGGGAGTGGTAGTCCTAGGTAGGTCTAATTTTTGGTTTGGGAGTGTACTGGGTTCTCGCAGTTTTCATGAAAATTATAAGTTGGAATGTATGAGGTCTAGGCTTAAAGAAAAAGAGGAGTGTGGTCAAAGGTTTTTTAAGGTCTCAAGATCCAGATATTGTGTTGCTTCAGGAAACTAAGAGAGGCAGTTGGGACAAGCGCTTTTTGGTAAGTGTGTGGAAAGGGGGAGAGAGAGATTGGGCAGTTCTTCCAACATGTAGGACTTTAGGAGGAGTTGTGATCATATGGGATTTAATTAAGTTTGAGTGTAGTGATAAGGTGACCGAGTCCTTTTTTGTTTCAATAAAGTTGAAATTTGAGGAAGAGGGTTTTTTTTGGTTAACTTCAGTGTGTGGTTTGAATAAGTCGAGTTGGAGGAAGGATTTTTGGATGGAGCTTCAAAATATTTATGATCTCGCTTACCCAAATTAGGAGGGGATTTTAATGTGATAAGGAGATTTGATGAGAAACTAGGAGGTGCTAGGCTTACGTTGAATATGAGATACTTTGATGAGTTGATAGGAGATTTAGAGTTGTTTGATCCCCCCTTAGAAATGCTTCTTTTACTTTGTCAAATTTGCAAGATGTTCCTGTTTGTAAGAGATTGGCAGAGTGGGATAGTTTCTTCCCTCCTTGTATCCATGAAGCTTTACCAAGATGGACTTCTGATCACAACCCAATTTGTTTGGATACCAATCCTTTAAAATGGGCTCCTACATCTTTCAGATTTGAGAATATGTAGTTACTTCATCTTAAGTTTAGGAATTGTTTTATCACATTGTGGAAAATCATGAGGTTGGCTGGGAAGGGCATAAGTTTATGAGGAAATTAAAGTATGTGAAGTCTAAGTTAAAAGAATAGAATAAAACTGTATTTGGAGATGTGAGGCAAAGGAAATTTGCCATTATTTTGGACATTAAAAGAGTTGATCTTCTAGAACAAGAAGGGAGTCTTAACCAAGAGCTTTCCGCATTAAGGAGTTTGAGAAGGAAAGAGTTAGGGGATGTACTGAAGAAGTACATTGGAGACATAGCTCTAGGTTTAAGTGGATCAAAGAAGGGGACATCAACTATGAGTTCTTTCATAGAGTGGCAAATGGCAGGAGGAAAAAGAAAATGATCAAATCGTTGGTGTTTGAAGAGGGGGAGAACCTAAGCAGTAGTGATGACATCTTAGAAGAGATTAAGAATTTCTTTGGGAAGCTCAAAATCAAGAAGGAGCTCTTGGAGGGTAGAAGGCTTAGATTGGTCTCCTATTTCCGCACAAAGTGTTGAGTGGTTGGATAGACCCTTTCTAGAAGAGGAGGTTGGTCATGCAATTTTCCAATTGAGTAGGGATAAAGCCCCAGGTCCTGATGGTTTTTCGTTGGCATTGAATCAAGAGTGTTGGGATGTGATCAAAGGGGATCTAATGAAGGTTTTTCAAGAGTTCTATAGCATTGAGATAATTAATAGAAGTACCAATGCTACTTTCATTGCTCTTGTGCCAAAGAAGAGTTAGGTTCTCAAGATTTCTGATTTTAGACCTATTAGTTTGGTTACAAGTCTTTATAAGATAATAGCTAAGGTCTTATCAGCGAGATTGCGCAAAGTGATCCATGAGACTATTTCTAGCTCTTAAGGGGCTTTTGTCGAAGGGAGACAAATTTTGGATGCAGTTCTAATAGCAAATGAAGTGGTGGATGTTCTAAGCAGAATGATTTTCAGGGCAATGGAGAGTGGTTTAACTGAGGGCTTTTTGGTTGGGCAAAATAGGACTAGAGTGTTGATTTTACAATTTGCAAATGATACCATTTTCTTTTCTAAGGCTTCTTTGGAACATCTGCAGAATCTCACGATTATCCTTCTGGTTTTTGGGAGGTATGAAAATAAATTTAGAGAAGAGTGCTATTTTGGGTATTAATACAAATTAGGAGATTGTTTCTAGGATGACCTCAATTTTGGATTGTAGAGATACAGATTGGCCATTATCTTATTTGGGTTTACCATTAGGTGGGAATCCAAACTCGAAAGGCTTTTGGGATCCGGTGATTGAAAAAGTGGCTCGAAGGTTAGACGGATGGAAAAGGCCTTTTTGTCACTTGGGGGGAGGATTACTCTAATTCAGGCCAATTTGACTCACATTCCCAGCTATTTCTTATCTTTTCAGGATCCCAATTTCAATAGCTATAAGGCTTGAGAAGTTACAAAGAGCTTTGGTCGAGGACAGGGGAGGGCACAAAGGATCACTTGTTAATGTGGGAGGTTGTGTGTGCAAATCAAAAGAGCAAGGAGGTCTAGGTTTTGGAAAGATCACTTTGAGAAACCGTGCACTCCTGGGAAAATGGCTATGGAGGTTTCCAAGGAAATGGGTGGGCTTTTGCATGAGGTTATAGCCGGTATTTATGGGACACATCCAAATGGATGGGATGCCAATATGGTGGTTAGATGGTTATAGAAAAATAGGGAGCCT
Source organism: Tetrastigma voinierianum (assembly GCA_016808115.1). Lineage (NCBI taxonomy): Eukaryota > Viridiplantae > Streptophyta > Magnoliopsida > Vitales > Vitaceae > Tetrastigma > Tetrastigma voinierianum. Next base: position 793,943 of record JAEQBH010002623.1, read on the forward strand.
CCTCCCTTGGTGTATCAATGACTACAGGGAAACAAACAATATCCAAGAGAAAAGAGAAGATTGAAATTCTGTATTAATCAATATGGAAATCAGAGTCACCAAACTTCCTCTTACTACCAGAAACATAGACAAAGGACAAAGAAATACTGAAAGGCAAAAAACAAAGAAAAAATTATCTATGCTCAAAATCACAGCCCAGGGGCCCAGGGACGAGCCCCACTTTCCTGCCACAAGCTGCCTCCCCCTCCTCCGTAACAGATTCTCCCTTTTGTGCAACCAACTCTGCTCCCATCCTTTCTAGCTGGCCCTCTTGCTGTCCCCCACGTGTCCCTCTCTTACTTCTCGAATAAACATGCCAAATAGGTTGATCCTGCTTGGGCTCTAGGGATGTCTTACCCTCCTCTCCTCCTTTTGCTCTTTCTTTATCACTGCTCCCTCAATCAAAAACAGTCTTGCCCTCAAGACTGAAGGCTGGAAACCTGCTTTTGAAGACTAATTCTTCTTCCCAAGATGCCTCCTTTGCTGGTTTATTTTGCCAGTGAATCAAAACTAGTTTAACAAGTTCACCATGTTGCCTAATGGAGCGTTGAGCCAAAACCTTATGAGGCAACAAGAGGTCAGCTTCCTCCAAGGTTAACTCCTCAGGTAAAGCAACATTAGTGGTTTGGGTGACCACTTCACGTTTTAGAAAGGAGACGTGAGAAACTGGGTGTACATTGGAAGCTATTGGGAGCTTCAATCTGTATGCCACGCTCCAATCTTTTCCTCAATCTGGAAAGGTCCATAATAGTTTGGGGCGAGTTTTTGATTAATTTGTTGCACCATGAATTGTTGTCTATGAGGCTGCAGTTTTAAACAAACCAATTCCCAACTTCAAAATTAACATCCCTCCTATGAGTATTCGTTGTCCTTTTCATATGCTCCTGAGCTCTAGTGAGATGGAGCTTGAGCTCTCTTAATGCTTTATCTCTGTCCTTTAATTTGCGGGTCACCACCTTGACCTTTACTTCACCTGGAATGTGCTGCACTATGGTAGGAGGTTTCCTGCCATAAACAACTTCAAAGGGAGTAGTCCCAATAGATGTATGGTAATAGGTATTGTATCAAAATTCTGCCCAAGGAACCCATAAAGACCAATGCCGGGGCTGCTCTGTAGCAAAACATCGCAAGTAGGTCTCTAAGCATCACCACTTCCGTTTGATCATCAGATTCCAGGTGATATGAGGAGCTCATATGTTGTTCAGTCCCTTGCATGTGGAAGAGTTCTTGCCAAAGTTTGCTCATAAAAAGGGGGTCACGGTCACTAAGGATTGATTTGGGGATTCCATGGAGACGAACTACTTATTTTAATAAAATCTCAGCAATGTTCCACGCCTTGTAAGGATGTTTCAGCAAGGTAAAATGACTGTACTTGGACATCCTATCCACCACCACTAGAATTGTGTCATGTCCTCTAGACCTCGACAAGTCTGAGATGAAGTCCATAGATACTTGTTCCCAAATGATGTTTGGAATATCTAGGGGTTGTAGTAACCCACTAGGAGCCAAGGTGCTTGACTTGCTTCTCTGGCAAATTTCACTTTCCTGAACAAATTGTTGCACTGTAGAACTCATGCCTACCCAATACAAATTGGTTGCCAAGCCAATTTGTGACGGATGAGGAATGAACCTTGAAGTGGAAGAGATCACCAACCGCCCTTGTGATACAGGATTCCATTTTGCAATGCAAATCCAGGTCGTGATAAAGGGTCCATAAGTAAGGTAGCCTTGATTTTCTGCAATACTGTATCTTGGTTGGTTTCTTGCAGTAACTAATATCTTTCCTTCCATGCTGGAAAAGAAACTAAGGAGCTGTATGCGCCTTCTTCTCTGCGAGAGAGAGCATCAGCAGCCCGGTTCTCCTTTCCTGGCTTGTAACAAATTTCAAAATTATATCCCAGCAGTTTTGCTACCCAATTATATTGATCTGAGGTAGAAATCCTTTGTTGAAGGAGATAACAAAGACTTTTTTGATCAGAAAATACCCTGAATTGTTTACTCAACAAGTACGGACGCCAATGTTGCACAGCTAAAGCTAAGGCCATGATTTTCTGTTTATAAGCTGATTTGGCCAAATTTCTTTATAAGAGAGCTTTGCTGAAATAGGCAATTAGGTGTCAGATTTGCATCAAGACAGCCCCAGTTCCCTTATCGGAAGCATCACATTCTATGTCAAATGGTTGGGAAAAATCTGGTAACCTCAAAACTGGCGCTGTGACTATTGCCTTTTTCAGTTGCTCAAAGGCCATTTGGGTTGCTTGTCCCCATCCAAAGTTCTCTTTCTTTGTCAGTTCTGTGAGTGGCCTTGCAATGTTGCCATACCCTTGAATGAACTTGTGGTAGTATGCAGTTAAACCCAAAAATCCTTGGACACCCTTCACATTTTGTGGAATTGGCCAATTCACAACAACCTGAATTTTATCAAATTGCATAGTGACTCCTTGTTCATTAATGGCGTGACCCAAATATTCGACTGTTGGCTGTCCAAAAGTGAACTTCTTCCTGTTGGCATAAAATTTTTTACTTTGCAAGAGTGCTAGGACTGTCTGAATGTGCTGTAGATGATCTTCCCAAGTCTTGCTGTAGGCCAGAATGTAGTCAAAGAAAACTAAGACATACTTTCGTAGCATTGGACGAAAAAAATCATTCATCACCACTTGGAATGTTGACGGAGCATTTGTGAGGTTGAAGGGCATAACCAAATACTCGTAACGCCCATCATGAGTCCAAAAAGTTGTTTTCTCTACATCAGTCAGCTTCATGAAGATTTGATGGTACCCGGATTTCAAATCCAATTTAGTGAAGTGGCGTGATCCTTGTAGTTCATCTATCAATTCTTCTATGACAGGTATTGGGAACTTGTACGGAATTGTGACCTTGTTAACGGCCCCATAATCAAGACACATTCTCCATGATTATTGGACTAGAGTACGCACTACAAAAAAAAATCCTTCTTTTTCACCAAAATTACTGGACTAGAGGACACACTCTTGCTTGGTCGAATTATTCCTATGGCCAACATATCCTGCACCTGTCACTCAATCTCTTCCTTTTGGGCATAAGGATACTGATTGGATCTCACTCACATAGGACCTTGGTTGGGTAATAAGTTTATGGCATGGTCATGAGAATGATTGGAAGGTAAGCTCTGTGGTTCAGGAAAGACCTTGTCATATTTCTCTAGCACGACCCTCAATTGTTGTTGCTATGCATGATTCAGGTTGTGGTACAGGTCTGGTGCTATACACAATGCATTTTTGGCGCTCCTCTATTCAGAACTCCCATTTTCTGTGTGGCCAACCATACACACAAGGGGACTTGCTGATCTTGAATTGAAGAACTCGCCTTCAACTCTACCTAGCATTCCCCCTGTCTGAAATGCATAGATTGCTCTTTCGAGTTATGGAGTACTTCGCCCAAGGTTTTCAGCCACTCAATGCCTAGCACCATGTCTAATTTCCTAAATTCAAACCCCAAGGCTGTCAACGAACAGGAGAATTCACCCAATTTTACCTCAAACAGCTCACATTTTTCTTGTACCCAAATCCTATCTCCATCATTCAATCTGATGTTCAATCCTGCAAACGATTGTGTAGGAAGGCCAAGAAGTGATACCAATTTATGAGAAATAAAATCATGGGAAACACCACTATCTACCAGTACCTGAATGGGGATTCCCCTTAATTCCCCCCTTAGCTTTAAGGTCTTCGGAGACTGAATCAAAGGGCTGACGATACCATGAAGTCGAGAATCTGGCACTCTCCCTCTTCGGCCTTTTCCTCCCCCATGTCCTTGTTCATTTGAGTGATTTCCCTGCTTTCATCCAGGTCTTCATCGTCACTCAACAAAAGAATTTGAAACTGGCCTTTTAGACATTTACGGTGAGGAGAGTATTGTTGCCCACACTTGAAGCATAGCCCTTTTCATCGTCTTTTCTCTAGTTACGCTCGAGACTTATACTTGATCCCTTTGTGCTATGGTGTCGGAGCTAGGTTAGAAGGAGTGGTGATTGAATGCAACATTTCAGCCATGGGTCAATCGGGGAGAAATAACATGGGTTAGGGCTTCCCCTTAACCTGGTTGAGTTAGGTTTTAAGAAAACCATATTTTTAAAAGAGGGGGTTCTGGTCACGTGACCCCTTTCCTCGAAATTCCCATTTTCCCTAGCCCAATGGTTTCCCCCTGTGCCAACCTTCTTACAGATGGCCATTTCCACATTTTTGGCAGTGTTGAAGGCGTCGAGGCATGTCTCCGGTCCTAGTAAACACACCCAATTCTTAATCTCCTCCTGCAACCCATTCATGAACTACCCCAAGTATAACGCCTTTGTTTCCCTTGGGATCATGAAAGCTATGAGTTCAAAATCGTTGATGTATTCATCATCACTTCCACCTTGCAGGAGAGCCACCAACTGCTTATAAGGGTTGAAGTTGGTCACCCCACCGAAACGATTCAGAAGTTCTCCCTTAAAATCCTCCCACGATCGATTTTTCTTTAGTCCATGTACAATGGAAAACCAGTGGACAACCACACCCTCCATACAAATATGGGCCAAAGGTATTCTGTGATGTTCAGGAGTTCCCTGGACTTGAAAATAGGTTTTTGCCTTGATTAGCCACCCTCGAGTGTCTATTCCGGAAAACGTTGGAAGTTTCACTGTGAGCCTTGGTCAAGTGGAAAGGTTCTGCAAACTCAAAAGGTTGCTCAAACCCATGGGAGGGAAATTCATTTTCATGGGTATGGTGATTTGAAGGGGATTGATTAGGGACTATAGTGGAGTGACCTGGGCCCAATTTGTCAAGTGGGAAGGTTTTGCAAACTCGAAAAGTTGCCCAAACCCAGGGGAGGGAAATTCATTTTCATGGGTATCGTGATCTGAAGGGGATTGATTAGGGACTACAATTCAGTGATCTAGGCTCTCTTTGTCGGCATCAACAAGTGGTTGTTTCTCTATACATTTCATCCACTACATTACCATATTTTGGAGTTTATCCTGATTCTCTTGAAGTATGATGTAGTGGCATTCCTGATTGTGGTGTAGAGCCTCAAGTTGTTTGGTGAGAGTTTTGATGTGATCGTCTTGTGCATCCAAACCGGATTGGGTTATGGTCTCCATACTACCTTCGGTCTTCCCCATGGCATATGGCAGGTCGGAACATTGATAGAAAAATAGGGAGTCTCCCACCTTGGTGTATCAATGACCACAGGGAAACAAACAATATCCAAGAGAAAAGAGAAAAGAGAAAAGAGAAGATCGAAAGTCTGTTTGTATTAATCAACTATGGAAATCAGAGTCACCAAACTTTCTCTTACAACCAAGAACATAGACAAAGGGAAAGAAATTCTAAAAGGCAAAAAACAAAGGAAAAATTATTTGTGCTCAAAATCACAGCCCAGGGACCTGCCACAAGCTGCCTCCCCCCTCCTCCTTAACAAATTCTCCCTTTTGTGCAACCAACTCTGCTCCCTTCCTTCCAGCTGGCCCTCTTGCTGTCCCCACGTGTCCCTCGCTTTCTTCTTGTAATCAGAATTAATTGAAGGAAAAATTGTATCTTTCATTGATTACAAACAACCTATTTATATATAAGACAATCCCAAACCAAATAGGAAAGAATATGAAGTTTCCTAACTCTACATGTTTCCTTTTCCCAACTAGTTTCTAATTCTACAATACTATAACACTCCTCCTCAAGTTGGAGCATAGATATTGATCATGCCTAACTTGTTACAAAGATAACTTACTTGATCCTCACTCAAAGGTTTTGTGAGAATATATCTATGAATCCTCCGATCACTTTGTTTCACCCAAGTAAATTTCTATGGGACCGAAGTCCCTTCAAGGTTAAGGCACCTTGTACAGTAAGCTCATGGAAGGTAAACACCAATGAAGCTTTCACGGTTGAGGCAGAACCTAATAGATCCCTTAATCCCTAGTGGTGTTCTCTGTGTAGAGGAGATGGAGAGTCCATCGAACATCTTTTTCTTCACTTGCCTTTCACTATTGGTTTGTGGCACAAGCTCTTCATTTTAGCAAAATTGGTTTGGGTGTCTCCAAAGAGTATAGAAGATATGTTCATTGCCTTTAGAGGTTTTGGAAATTCCACTAGGGGAAAAACTCTATGGCAAAATGTATGTCTCTGCTTGATTTGGTTCGTTTGGCAAAATAGAAATACAAGAATTTTTGAGAACAAAGAGAGATTTGAAGGGGAGTTGTGGGATCTATTTCACTTTTACTCATCTTTACGGGCTTCTTATACCAAAGCTTTTAGAGGGGTTCCTTTTTCAATTTTACTTATAAATTGGGTAGCGGTTTGTAATTCTTCGATATGTCTATTATTTCTTAGAGCATTTTTTCAACATTTATATGAATTTTGATCAATTTTTGTTGTGTCATTTTTTGGGAACTTTTGGCCAATATTTTGTTGAATGTTTGATATTTTCATCCTTCACTTTTTCTTCATCAAAACCAAGTTTATCCAGGTTGTATTCTCTTTTATCCAGATTAGATCAAGTTTGAAATCAAGTCATGTCTTTGGACGCTTGGATGAGGTTACTTGTGGGGGAAATGCCTTGAGATTTTATGCAGCTGTACGGTTGAGAATTATGAGAACTGGATTGCTAAAGACTGAGGACAAGGTAAATCTTAGAGGTTATGTTCTCTTTAGAGAAATTTAGAAGTCCATTTGATAAGTGCTTTTGGAAACGACTTTTGAGAATAATTTTTGTAAAAACTGTTCTTGGATGTTTTGGAACAAAAATTTGTTTGGGAATTTGAGCAAGTGAAAACTATTAAAATATAGTTTTGGAAAAAACCATGTTTTTTGTTTCTTAGAATATAAATTTGTTTTTTGTTTTGTGGCATTGTGCATGTTTTCTTTCTTTCTTTCTCTCTTTCTCTTTTTTTTTTTTTTGAGAATAGAAAACTGTTTTAAAAATAGTTGTCACATAGCCTTATTGATTTTCAATTCTATGTTCTCTTATGTTTCACGTCAACTAATATTGATGCAGATACTGTTATATTGGTTTGTTTTCTTTGTTCTTAGGTTTTGAGGTTGATTTCTGAAAGTTATTGGCCAGTTTTGTGATTCTTTTCTTTTTGATTCATGTCCTTTATAGTGGCAGAACAGTGATGAGTGATAATTACTGGGGTACAAAATGAAAAAGTCCAATTCAATTTCTTGTTGCTTGTTTATTTTCTGTGATTGTTCTAGAGGCAAAATCATAGGTACAACATGCGTGCATAGGCTGATATATTTTTGCTTAGCGGTGGCTATGGATGTGATGTTAGATGGTCCTTTTTATGTTTTTTTTTTTATCTAAGTAGGACAAAGGATTTCTGCAGTGCACATTTTATTGTTCTGGCAATAAAGACACTGCCTGCACTCTGGTCTTGGTTGCGGTATCATCCATCCCACATGGATGGTCAGTGCTATCATGTTTGGGGAAGTGGTGGTCTCTCTCTCTCTCTTTCTCTCTCTCTCTTGCTGTTGGTTTGGTTTGCGATACCTTCAATTTTCAAGCTGATCCATACCTGCTTTGGCATGGAATCCCATGTGTGGGTTTCCTTTTCAATTGTCCTATAATGAACTCTTGTCTGCTGGTTGATTGATTATAATGAGTAATTAGGGGTAAGAGAGAAACCAGCTCTTTTCTTTTCGTTAAATAACTTTTTTGATTATGCTGTCTCCATATCTTAAAATTTGTTGATTTGAAGAATCATCAAGAAAGATACTTGCACCTTACACCCGCATGGGCTTGCATTAGACAATATGGTTAGGGTGCTGGAAAGGAAGAGGAAGAAAAAATCAGGAGAGGAGTAGAAAATGTGCTTGAGCATTGCACTAAACTACAGAAAACTCCTATACTCACGGTGCCCTTTTCCTCAGATTGTGCTCTGTATATTCATTCATTTGTAATCCTTTTCACTCTATATTGTATTGTAGACATTGGTAGTCTGAGGATACTGTTCTTCATTTTTCCATGTTCCCAATCAAAAATTCAATCTTATGTTTTGATAACTAGCTCAATTAAATGTTTTCTGTTGTCATTGAGGTCCTGTTTTTCAATGTTTATTTCTAGGTTACAGGACTCGGAGTCTGTGTGCAAGTGGTAAAAAATAAACTAGCTCGTGCAACAAAAAAAGCTGATCTGGGAATACGGTTTGGACGAGGCTTTTGCTTTGAATCTGAAGTCTTAGAACTGGCTTGTGAACATGGAGTCATATGGAAAAAAGGAAGCAAATATATCATAGAAGGGGAAGTTTTCAATACCAAAGAGGAAGCTGAACAATATATGGCTGCAAACAGTGAGGTTCTAGAAAGGACAGTCTCATTTCTCAGAAAACATTTGTTTGATTGGGAAATATAAACTATATAAGGTCCTTGACGCAATATACTCAAATTTGCGTACATCTGTACTGCGAGCCATGCATATTCGAGACTCTATGACCTGAAGGATACTTGTGAAGGAAACTGCGAGGTTGTTGCTTCCTCTCCAGGTACTATTAAACATTGCTTTTGATGCTAGACAATGAGAGCATGTCAATTAATGTTGCTTGACCTCTCATGTTTTAATCCTACTTCAGGATGGTTCGTATCACCTATCATACTTGTTCTGCCTTGCTGTAAGGCAAAACAAAATGTGTTGTAGTCTACCCCTTCCCTTTGGTTTTAGCAAATTATTCCCCCTCCCCCTCCCCCTCCCCCTCACCACCACCACCACCCCTTGGCCCTTATCAAAGATGTAAAATGTTGGCATCGGATTTTTTAGTTAAGAAAGATATTTATAATATTGATTCTAATATTTGGTGGTCAAACTTTCCTATGGATGTTATAAAATTTATGTTTTGAAGATTATTGTGGTACATGGATTAATAGAATTTGCAGGAATTAGTCTCCTTTCACCAAAAAAAAAAAAAAAAAAAAGAAGAAAATGTTGGGATCAGACTTTGGGCCATCTTACTTACGTTACGCTCCTAATCAGACAGCATGTGATTAGATTCTAGTTATTGCATTGAGGGATGGCGGTAAGCTAAATCCATGGGATGGAGCTGGTACACAAGAATAAGGAAGTGAATCAACATGTCATTAATTTTCTCATCTATAATGAAGCCTGAAGATGAAGGCAGGGTATTTGATTTCTCTGAGATATGAAATGTTATATAGTGTACCGTAAAAGAAGATAAAATCATTAATGGATTTGATATATATGATACCATCACTCTAACTGCAGAACATTTGGAATGGACACATGTGTCTCTACTGACTCTACTTTTTAGGATTTTAAAAATGTATTAATTACTCCATGATTTCTTTTCTTTTCTTTTCTTTTCTTTCCCTTGATTCCTAAATACAGAATTACTTACTCCATCCATCCATGCCTTTAAATTCGATATCGTTGTTGGTTTTTCTTCTAATCAAAATGACAGAATATTCATCTAAATTTAGCAACAGACAGGGGACACCAGCAAGTGAAAAACTGAAAGTCATGAGTCCCCCATATCATACCCCAGGGAACAAAAGATGAAGACTTTGGGCCAGGAAATACCAAAAAAAAAAAAAACAAAAGATTAGGGAGGGAGAGGAGAATACATTATTATTATTATTATGTAGTAGTATTCCATGTTAAAGCCAGGGCATCTACAACTCCTTCAAAACTATGAAATCTGGAACTGACGAGATCGACAGCGACGCCCAGGCTCTCAGCTCCAGAAGCAGTGACGGGGCCGTGCGCTGCCACCAGTAATCCGGGGCATCTTTCCTTGAGCATCCTCCAATCTAACCCAAGCTCTCTCAAGCTTTTAAGAAGTCCTTCGACCTCTCCTGTACTGGTAAACACGATGGCGTCCAAGTCCAAGCCCTCTTCTTCTTCGCTTCTCCTGTGTCTCCTCTTCACTGATACTACTCTCTCTGCGCATCTCGGTCCCGCCCACCGGGTCTCGTAAGCATGAACCTTAACCGGAACCCAGTCCCGCAAGGCCAGGTCACTAAGAAACCCGGGGATCACTGGAGGTTCTACAAGGTCCACTACGAGTGGTACTGGACATAGAACCCTACGCCCTCCTCCTAATCCCAGCGATTCGACTAAACCCGTCGGCGTCGCCGCACCGGGAACTGTAACTCTGATTCGATCCGGTTTTTTGCAGAGCTTCGAGAGGAAATCCTCGTTTAGAAGTTCAGCATCTTTCCCCAGAGCAGACACTGTGAATGTGAAGTTTTCGGCGTGTGCCTGTAATGGGGTTTTCTCCGTTTCCATTAGGGTTTCCCAGAAAGCTAATATTCCCGCTCTAGAAGTGAATGCAATGGCGGAGAAATCTTCCAGTGGGGTGGTTCTTTCGTCGTCGTCTTTTTTCGAGAGGAAGAATTGGATGGAGGCCTTAGTCGGTCGGGACGGTTGGACTATGATGGTCGGGCACCAGAGTGGATTCCATCCCTTGAGCTGGAGGAGGTGAGATAGCCTCCCTGCGTAATTTAGGGGTGTGGTGAAGGCAACCGTACGCTTATGGCTGGAGAGGAGGGGTGGTGAAATTGGACTCAGCCCCTCCATTGTTATGGTTAGAGGTCATTGATATGTTCATCCTTTCAATTCAGGACTCCTATATCCCCTATTTGGTGGCTATTTGCCAAACCAAAATTGAAAATACCCCCCATATCCCCCTTTCATCCATGGCATCCAAAAAACGGAAATCAAATGCAACAACCCTCAATCCAAAAGTATTTTCTTTTCAGTGCACTCACTACCAGATGATTTGTATTTCAATGTCCAAATTACCCTTGTTTGTTCCCAATTCAGGGTTTGTCTTTTCTGGTTGAAGGTTGAAGGGATTGGGGATTTTAGGATTTAGAGTTTTTGGGAGGCTTCCAGTGTTTGTTTTCTTGTATCTTTGAATATAAGCTTTTGTAATTTGAATGTTGAATAATTATTTAATAAGCGTTAATTATTAAGTTGTTGTTTTTAAGCATTACCATTTATCAAATCAGTAGTAGTAAGTGGTGTTATAGTAATTCTGCTGTTGGAAATGATAGGAGTTTTTACTTTACATTTTTATTGAAAATGACTTTTAAATTGAAAAAGCAATATATTTTATTTTTATTAGGAACTTGTTTAAAATTTATTCAAAGTAGCGAAAATTTAAAAAATAAACGGTTTAATGTTGAAGAATTGAATTAGTCGTGGTGATATGGTCAAAAAACGAAAGCAATGCTTTAGACACTCTTTTCTTTGCATAAGGCCCTTCTATTTGTGTGTTTGTATGATACTAACTCCTGGTATCACCCATGAGTCAGTTTTTAAACGATAAAAGGAGCCATTCTTGTGGCTGGTTGGGACATTACAGAAATCATTCTTGATGAAAAGCCTGGTACTTACTGCAGTCATTGACGAGCATGAGCATCTTACTTACATGGTTCGTATCTATCAGTATCACTATTGCAAGAAACGGGAAACTAAATTCCATTTGGTTATAGCCATAAAATTATTCCTTTGCTTTTTGTACTTTGCTTTTACGCACCTTACCCACCCTTTTACTTTTACCTGCTACCCTTGCACTTTACACTTTTTACCTTTGCACTTTTTTTGATAGCAAACTCAGTTTCTTTGGAATATATTTAGAATAAAAAAGAAAGAACCAGTTGCAAGCATTTATCCTGAAATACATAGATAATTGGGTTATATATATACATAAGGCATACTCCTACAATTTGTCTTTGCATGTCTAATAAAAAATCTCAAAGAAAATCAAATGTAAATAAAATTGATTAAAAACTTATGTATTTAAAATAGATTAGATGTTAAGTATTGAAAGATAAACGTCATTTTGGATCTAACTCAAATTTTTATTTTATCAACAAAAACTAGTTAAGTGGATAAGAAACTAATATAGAAGGAAGATATTAAATTTAGTTGATGTAGAAACAGATTTGCAGAAAAAACGCAGTCTTTAATGACCCTAATAACATGCCATGCCAGTTGTTGTGTTTATCTGTAAATACGATAGTAGAAATTTAGAAATATGTAAAATTTTGATTATATTTTATATCTTTCACGATAAAATCAAAATTAAGAAAATTATTTTCCTTAATATTTTTTCTCAAAATATTTTTTGGATTCTAAACGGATTTGAAGTTGGATCGGGCCCGGCTCCGACCTAAGCCACACAACCCATAACCAGGAAGAGATTTAAGATGACTGGGCCTTCTCTATCTGTATATTGACAAGTACTATTGGTCGACTTAAGTACTTAACATACATCATTGGCACACTACTAAAATCTAGCAACTTACTTGGAAGAAGCCAAGGCGGCTAGAAGCATTTCCTATATCTCTAAGCATTCTGATTGGTCAGCTTCTTATTCACTTTCACTATCTCCAGCCACTTTCACACATGGTTTTGGTAGGACTGCACTATTTCTTATCTTGTGATTTCTTCATCACTGCGTCGCTCATCATTCATTGATGCCTTTTTTGGGACACCCCTTGGAACGCTTGTTGAAATACCCTGTGAAAATGTAGGAAGTAAACATCCCTCGGTGCGAGTAGCAAGGGCTACAAAGTCATTGAACGAGTCTTCACACTTCTTGCTTCCTTCTGAGTCATCATCACTCCAGGTTGGAATGATCATCAAGGGCTTTAATGAACGCTGGAATGCATGCTTACCAGTAGGCGTATTTTGTCACGTCGAGGAGTGGGGGACGTCCTACCAAGTCTCCTTTCTTCGAAGAATTCATTTGGACTTCACCAAAACAAACAACTAACAATTCCACAGACCCCACTTAGTAAAACTGAGTGACTCGCTTTGATACTAATTGAAAAAAATGTGTTTGTTAGTGAAGGTGTTCTAAGCGTTGTCACAAACCCCCCTAATTTAGCCAATTGTTAGTTCCAAAGCATAAAACTAATGAAAATTTGGAGTTTATGTGTTTTTGCAAGTAATTTGGTGCAATTAGAAAAGTTTTGAACCTTTGAAGGTAAGCCACAGGTATCTCGAGGTTGATAGCATGCATTGGACATGTTTGGAGATGAGCGAAGATCAAATCGAAAGCATGAGGAAGCCCTAGAGTGATTTTTCAATCACTGGGAGTGACTGCGAAAATCTCACAGTGCAACCAGGTATTCCCTGTTTAGTTTTGTAGTGACCCCTAGTTGCTGTGAAAATTTTGCAATGTAGTTGGGCAACCTCTGGAGGACTTTGCATTGACTTCTAGTCACTATGTAAATTTCGCATTTTAGTCATTCTCCCCCTAAACAGTTTTGCAGTTGCTTAGACATGTTGCGAAAATTTCTCAATCACTATTAGTGACTTTGAAAATTGCGAGAAAGATAGAAAAATGAAAGAAATTATTGGAGATCGATGGGAGGAGTCCTTAGATGATCAGGAATGGAAAGGCACGCGCAAGGGGATATTCTTGGAGGCCCTAGAGTGTTTTATAAAAGGAGAGGAACATGAGAGGGAGAAAAACTATTTAGTGACGTATTTCTCAATCCCCCTAAATAGTTTTCCTTTTATTTTTGCTAGATACTTAGTTTAGTTATGTTTTAGTTTCTTTTGTCTAAGGCTATGAACAATGTATTATGTTTTTAATTTAACCTTTCAACACATTTTCTTTTATTATATTAAGTGTTTCATTATATGATTAATGCTTGTAGGCAATTGACCATTTTTTGCATGATTTAACATTTGACTTGATGATGAGAGGAGATGGAAGAATGGGAAAGGGAATGGAGTATTGTGGGTGATCATAGGATAGTGATACCTATGGCTCCACCTGGTCTAGAGATTAACTAAACCTAATGCCCTCTATAAACATGGGGTTTGAGACAGAGATGCGATAACCTAGTTTTGTGAGTAGGGTGTTGATGCTCGAGAGAGATGTTAGAATGATCCATATAATTTGAATTTTAAATTCAAATTTAAATCTCCCATAACACCTATTCCTCAACCCTAACACCTCTTGGGGAAACCAATGATGACTTGGTCTCCATATAAGGAATCGATGATAAGATTTTCGGCCCTGCCCTACCTCGTATATACAGAGAAAATTCAACCTCAACTTATTTTGAGAAGGGTTTAGAATAACCAAAAGTGTATTCCAGTTTCTCTGTTTCTCAACAATGGCTAGAGGTATGTACATCCTAGCATTTTGCTTCCGCATATGATCTGATTATGTTGTTAGTATTTTCATATGATCAGATTACTTGATTTTACATTTGGTATTAGAGCAAGTATAGCCTCTGCCTTGTTTTAAAAAAAAGAAAAAAAAAAAGAAAAAGATTCAAGAAGGTTTATACTTAACCAATCTTGCATCATGTTTAGCGTAGAGACATATAATATATGCCGATCCTATATATGTTTAGTGTAGAAACATATTCAGCTTTTGGAAATCATTTTTCATGATTTTAAGGGCATAGTTCGATCAGAGATGCTTAAACTCCACATTGACTACGTGGCCAACCATTTTCACTTATTGAAATGGTTTTGATTTTGTGAAAATAACACTGTAAAAAAAAAAAAAATTTATGGTTTTTTTTGGGTAGAAAACAATTTTCGGAGGTTGAAGATGACTTGAATTATGGGCTGTTTTGAGCCATAGGCTTTGTATTTTTTGCAGGCCTCAAAGCTTTAATGTGGGCTGGGCTGGGCTTGGGCCTTATTAAAATTAAGCAAAATAATGTGGAATGGATTGGGCCTTAATAAAATTAAGCAAATAATGTGGACTAAGTTGGGCCTTATTAAGATTAGACAAAAAAAAAAAGAAGAAAAAAAAAGGGGGTGATGGAATGGATTCTATGGGTTTTAAACCCATGACCATCATATAGAATTAAAGGTAGTCAACCACTAGGCTTCATACTTGGTTGATGAATCTATGGATATCTCGTATCGTATTTGTCCGCTTCATTCAAGTGGACTATTCTGGGTGACTTAACATCCCACGTGTTTGGTTACAGGATAGAAAATCTCATATTTGGATGCTGCGGCCTCGTTTTAATACAGAATAGCCCGACATCCCCGCCCGTTTGGTCATAGGGATAGCTGCATTATTTGGATGCAGGGACATTCAAAAACTGTTTGGGATAGCTTATTTGGTTTTAGGATACCCCGGTATGGTCACAGGATAGCCACTAAATTCCAAATTCATAAAATGGTATCTAAAAGACTTGTGATGAGCTATGTCATCTATTTTCAGTCCATTTTTTTGATTATTTTATTCTAAAAAAGGTCGATTATAAAAGTGTGAATATGAAATACTTTCACCAACCGTCAGGCAAACAGGAATTCAAAAGAAAGGCAATCGCGCAAAGAAAAGGAGCGAATGTGGCCGAGCGCACTAATGTAATCGTCAAGGGAAATTGCAGCAGAGAGGTGCAAAGGATTAAAGGATTTGATGTCGTGAAGCCTTTACAAAGAATTGAAATACATATTAAGGTTGCAACTACAAAGCTCCAATGCAAATGAAGCGTAATTGAAGACAAAACGAGCTGGGCGTGAAAGAAACTCAAAGTCAAGCAACCAGGAATTGATGAAGAAGAAGACATGATGTCGCGACATCAACACTGAATCAGAAGCAGTCGCGACATCAGCTTGCAAGGAAACTAAGGTCGCGACATCATCGCCATCGAGAGTAAGGTCATACATCATTCAAATGGTCGCGACATCAGCCAGACCGAAGAAGGTCGCTGATAACACCGTTGTCGCACATCAACTACACAGAAGCGGTGTCGCGACATCACCACCGCTCCACAAATGCTTGTAAGAAAAGAAGGTCGCGATTAACACCGGTTGTCGCTGCATATCAATTGCAAGACTCGAGGTCTGACACTTCGCCGCTGGGCGCCAACGTAAGTAAGAGAACAAAGGTCGCGACATCATAAAGTGGTCGCAACATCCGCTGCAAGATTCAGAGGTCGCGACAACATTGAGTTGTCGCGACATCAAATACAAAGAAAAGAGGTCGCGACAAGATCAAGCTGTCGCGACATCAGTTCAACCAAAGACATGCTGTCGCTACTCAAATGAAAGGCTTCTCTCTTCTCGCGATAAAGACCGGTGACAATGAGAGTTTCATGACAAAGAATCGATGTCGCGACATCAACAATCAATCGCGCGAATCGGTTCAAAAGAGGTGCATCGAAATTAGGCCCAACTCGTAACCCTATAAATAATATGTAGTCAAGCACCGGCGAACGCAATGCCTTCGCTAATTAAAGAGAGACTGGTCACGCCAAGGCTCCCGTGATTTTAATTTTCTTTTATTTCTTTGTTTTTATTAGATTAGTTCAGATGGTTTTAAATTGATTCGAACGCTACCTAAAGTTTTAAATTTAACGCAGCATTTATATTTCTTCAATACCGTCTGCTGTTTGAATTCCGCATAAATTTTGGATTTCAACTACCGCTCGATTTGATGCTGGTTTTCGACAAGAAGTCAATTATGGTGTAATCCAAAGGATTTAGAACCCAAATCTTCCATTGAAATGACTCTCTATCGCGAAATTATCTTTCCTGCATAATTTTATTCATCGATGCTGAACTTCGCCTTGTAAATCTACTACCGGGTTTACTTATTTTGCGGACTGATCCCAATATCGCTGTCGCCACCCATAAACTGGATTGCCTCAAGCCTCGATTTCCAGGAGGCCCTCCGAGTGACACAGGAAGGCATTCCCGAGAGTGACGAGCACCGTGGACTCGCATGTTAACCCGCTATTGAGATTTAATGTGCTCAGGTGATTAAATTGATAAATCCTCTTTTCACTTGGAGACGGGAATGAGTTGAACGATTTATCAATTTAAACATGCAGAGAGTTCACCTCGATTCGAATGGTGAATTCAATCCCGTGTTAGCAAAGATCTAATCAAGGAAAGAATGAGCTATTCAAATTTTGAGGAAGAGAAACCAGTATAGTGTAAATCTGTGCAATGACTATAATTTGTGGAGCTCGTGTTTACGTCTGTGTCATTGCATGAAGTATCGAAGTTAAAAATACCTGCATCAAGAAATTTCGCATTAAAGGTAGTTATCTAACCCATCGTCTTCGAGAGAAATGCTGAAGGTGAGATGATGAACGGGGTTTGGAGAGATCCACTGCACTTTCATACTCCTCGACTAGTTTTAAATCATGGTTCATGAAGCAAAAATTACAAAGCACCAAGGAATCGATGTCACAATAGTTTTATTTTCAATGTTCCTTTATAGATAATCGTCAAATTTAAATTTTTCATTTCATTATTTCAAAGATTCACCCATTTGTTATTAATTCAATTTCTTTTTAGTTTTTATTATTTGTGGCTTTCAAAATCGATTCAAATCGTTTATCCCAAATTCAAATAAAAGATGTAGCTCGGTGCAACAGAAGTTGGATCGAAAATCTCGAGATCTGCGGGATCGATATCCGACTAAAATCCACTTTATTATTTGTTCGACCGTACTGCATCATTTCGATCAAAAAACCGTGAAGAAATTTATCCAAATTTTAAGGAAACCATTTTTAATCAGTATAATTGCAAAGAGTATAATTAACAAGTTTCATGGCATTATTGCTGGGGATTAGACAATAGTCCTTTGGAAATAGTGTCATAAATTTGTATATGTCTTTTGGTCCAACGAACAACTTGAACCTAAGACCTTATAGTCTTAAGGTAAGTCATCTACCACCAAGCTAGGTGTAAAGTTGTTATTAGTTTTACATTGGTTTTTTTTATAGAGATTGATGGCTATTAGCAAAATTTATGAAAAGTGTTGCCGGCTCAAATTAAACACAAGTATTCGGACTTAATCGGCACACTCTACTAATGAAATGCATGTCTGATTGATATTAGATGTTAATCATAATTCGATTTTATGTTTAAAATATGTGAATTAAAATTTCAATATATTAAATTTATCAGGATTATTTCAGAGGTATAGTTTTACATACAAAATTGAATGATAATATTATTGTTTAAATTGCTTTTTAAAAGTTTTGTAATAATGTGGGAGTGATTGGTATAATTTTAATTAATTAGGGAATAGCCACAACATCCTTAATCAGTTAAAATTATATATTAAGTTTTAAGATCACATTTGATTACATTAATTGTAATTAATCATATGAAATGTGATAAATCTGTGACACCCCATTTCCCGAGGGTCCGTTGACAACTCGTCAACCCGCGGAATACTCGTGGATGTCGGGTAACCCAACACCACTCACTAAAAATCAAGGTAGTCTCCTTTGTACGGAGCTCTACCCAAAAGTACAATCATTCCAACATTTTACAATGACCACACCGGGTCCACGTGCGAGTAAAAATGGCCACTTGGGCCCATGCATCAATACTCACAAAATATATATCAACTATATAACAATAGTTCAAGAGTTTTTTTTTTTTTACATTACTCTTCATTCAAACATATATTAAAATTTACAATCTTAATACATGTTATACAAAATGAATACCAAAGCCACAATCCCATTTTCTAAACACGGCCTAGTGAGCTAAAGGTCCCTCCCGTACACTCCCGCACCGAAATAGTGATCCTGACAGGCGCAGCAATGCCCGTAGTGATAATTTCCTACATGGGTTACTCCCCACCTAAGTGCACATGTCATGGCAAACAATTACACTCAAGTAAATACATGATCCTACTTGAATGTCTACATGCCCAATCTGATTCATGCCACAGTAGGTGTTCCGTAATCAACAAAATTTATATCCTGTGCCTCCTATCGTAACAAAGCCAATGCAAAGATGCTGGTTCAGTGGTCGAACTCAAAGATGATTTTTCTTCAGACAAATGACTCGCTGATTGAAAATGGTGTTTTTCAATTTGGATTTAGGTTTTGTAATTTTGGTAAAAACAGTGAGAATTGGTGGTTTGTAGGCTGAAAATAAAATGAAGAAAAATAAGGAAAAGAATTCCTAGAAGCATTGGGCTACTGGTTTGAGGTCCTAAGGCGACTGAGAGGTCCTCGGGTTCATTTCCTCACGTTGGAGAGGATGACCTATAATCATTTCCCGAACCGGATCTTCATTTGGCTATAAAAATCGAACCCTAATAATTGTTCCTTTTGAAAGATGGCATTTAATTATCATTTATGGTCCCCGACACTGAAAATCTTTCCTCTTGGATCTACCCTACAATGACTCATAAGAGACAACTAACCGAATATCAATGGATCTAGCAATAAGCATCCACTGAACCCAAAAAGATTGCCAAGTACTGGTTAATCAGGGCACATACAAGGGATTTAAACCTAGTGTGAGAAGCAGGGACATAAATAACAACAAATGCATGTGTTAAAAACAGAGGACCAAAAGTTTACCTTAAATCCAAAAAGCCCAAGAGTCTCCCTTCAAGGATAAGGTTTTAGTTAACCATCCCTTGAGTTGTCATCCTCAAGGGGTGTTCGGCAGCCGAGAAGGGAGAGAAAATGAGGGAAAGTGAAGGAGAAAAGATGAGCTGAACCGGCCGAAAGGTTCCCGCCTATTTTATTAATTCAGCAAAGTTTTCCCCGACATAAAGGCAAGAAGGGCTTATATACCGCCTGTACCTACAAAATTACAAAACCAAAATCGTGCATAAGGGATAAAATGTGAAGAAAACTAAAAAGGAAGCAAATACCAACAAGTCAAACTATGCCAGGAAGGAACAAGTAATGGAGAGGAATAGTGATATGAGGTGAATAGTGCGCGTAGGAAGCAAATTCGCGAATTATGCAGCCAGAGGGTTAGCGCAACTTTCGCAACCTACTAAATTTTATTATGCTGCGAAAAATTTCTCGCACCTCAAGAAAATTTTTGTTTGTGGCTCCATTTTATTTGTATTTTCTCAAGCATTATTCTTTCCTTCCGGGTCTCGATCCGCAATGCCGAGTTTGACTCGAATTCTTTTCAGGCTCGATCGACTCAACAATTTTGGCATAAATAGCTTGCAAAAACTACAAAATTAGCCACAAAATGAGATCAGTAGAATAACAGGGACCTTAATGTGCAAATTGGGTTAATTACGCTAATTAGTACACAAAAAGTGCTCAAAACCTAAAATAAACAGGGTTCAAAATAGCACTTTTTGAGCACTAATTACACCTCAACCTACACATTGCTAGTCCCTTAGCAATGAAAGAGAGAAAGAAGAGAGAGCATACAAAACGATAACAAATGATGTTAAAAATGGTATTTCAAAAGGCGCGAATGAGTAATGCCTAACCTCGATGAGAATCACTGAAACCCTTGCTTAATAATTATCTCGAGAGAATGAATGCCATGTACAAAATTTGAGTATCAAAAGAGTTTCTCTCTCGTGAATCAAACTGTGAGACTTCCACCAAAACCTAAGTGTTTGTTTGATCGCTTCAATAATAAACCGTCGAACCCGCACTCTCCCAACCAAGCTATCGCTCCACTCAGGACACTAACCAACCTTAAATAGATCGTGACCCACTCTTATTCCACAACTCTTTGTGGTTGTAGGCAAGGCCGAGGAATCGACCTCACCAAAGTCCATGTAACATGGATCTACCGATGACTCCCAACCAATTAAGGCTTAGGGCACCAAGTCATATGATCTTTCGACCACTAATCCTTCTCGTGTTCGACTTTGAATGATTTTGAGACTCCGGCTACCTACAACACTAAACCTCACCCATTCACCCATGTAGCGAGCACTAAGTCGACTCCCAACCAATTGGCTTAGGGCACCGGGCTTTAAAGGCTTTTGCCATGTACCCCTCGGACCGTGCTCGGGTTTCAAAAATGACGTCGTGACACCACTCTGTCTCTTTTCTTTTCTTTTCTTTTCTTTTTTGCTTTTCTTTTCTTTTCTTTTATTTTGGAAGACACATTGACTTTCTATTCGTAGGGTCCTTAACCTATTAAAATTAGTCAACGAAACTAGGATGAGTTTCGCAAAGTTTAGGAGGTTGACAGTTTTCATGTACGGTGTGGTTAGCTATAGGTGGAAGGTCGAGCGACAAGGATTCAACTAATCATCCACTCAATTAGGCATGGAACCGATCTAACATAAATAAAATTGGATAGTGTTTCAAATTTTCAAACCGCAGGCTAGGCAAAACAAAAAAAAAAGGGTGCAAAAATGAAAACCAGCAAGCCACTGAACATCAAAAAAATGGGTTTGCTCAAAATAGTAACAAAAACATAAATAAATGCCACTTCCTTCGCTAACTCTCCCCTGACCAAGCTGTCACGGTGTCGCAATGGGGCTTGGATTGAAAGTTAGAGGAAGTGCTACCTCCTTTGATGGGAAATGTACTCATTGCTGGATGAACTGCAAGCTTTAAATGAGACATGAACAAGTTTGAGAACTTCGAATAAACAAAGTTAAGGAGAAGAAAATAGAGGAAAAGTGACAAATTAGACATTTTAAAATTACACCTTCATAATAATTTCAAAAGTGTTCTTTCTAACTATATTTAGTTCTCACGCTCTCTAAACACATGACGGTGTAAAAGCGCCTAAAACAGAGTTTGAATGAGAAAGTTATGAGTGAAACAAAATGAAAGTGCAATAGGTTGCGAAATTTTGCAATGCGAAATTTTTTTTTTTGAATAATAATAAACAATAAAAAATAAAATAAAAAAACAATTTTTTTTATATATATAAAATTTTTTGAAAGACCTCTTTTATATATATATATATATATATATATATATATATATATATATATATTATATAAGGAAATCATTTTTTTATATAAATAAATATAATAATAATAATAATAATAATAATAATAATAATAATAATATATATCATAAAAGACAAAATGGAGCAGTGCACAAAAACCAGCTTTGTAATAGTACGGGTTCGCGAAATTCGCGAGGAGCAGTCTGGCCTAGAGTGCGAATTTTAAATGACTACGAGGTATGTATTTGCCTTGCTCCAAAAATTAAAGCAAAAACACCAAAAATAAACACAAGAAAAATTAAAAAATGCAGAAAATGAAAATTAATCTAAAAACAAAGATTCACTAAAAATTAGAAAATCTAAGAAGAAAATTAAAAAGAAATCAAAATAAAATAAAATAAAATAAGATAAAAAATGAAAACAAAAAATGGGGAAAGTAAAATTTATAAAATAATTCCTTAAGCCTTTGGAGAATTTCTTTGGGTAGTGGAGGTTGTAAATCTAGAGATCCGAGTGCTCCGTGTGCGAACCCTGACACGAACCATCCACTATGCCATGCAGTGTGAGTAGCTGCCAATGTTTTTGATGTAGTGGCAAAAGTTTGTACAGTGGCCACTAATTTCTTGAAGTTTTGCAGGGCAGGCAGTGCAAATTGGATGGCCTTTGTGGTAGGTGTGGGCAAGATATACACTGAGTCAATAAGGGGCAGGGGTAAATTGTGCTCTTGGTGTCTTCCACTGCCTTCCTCAGTCAACAAGGGAAGCATTTCTTCTTCTCTCCTCCATGGCCCATAAACAACACATGATTCTAGGGCATCCTGCAGTTCCTTAGGAGCTTCTGCTGGTTCCTCTTTCAATTCCTCCTGAAGCTACAGTTGAACCTGTTCACTCAAAATAGTGTCAGTTAGGCACTCTTCCTCCAAATTCTCCTCCTCTTGATGAACAAGCTGATTGGTGAGCTTTGAGATGGATTGTTGTGGGATGTCAAATTTCTGATCAATTTCGCTCTGGAACCCATCAAATTCCTTGTTCAGGGAGCTCTCCAACATTGCTAATATCGATTAGCTTTGGACATTCATTGCCCTCTGCTCTCTGTGAAATTATCCACTAGTTTATCAGTTGGTGTGCTGCTCAGCCCGAAGATGTATTTATTAATTGGTTGTGGTGGTGAGGTTGAGGCATAATATGGAAGTAGGAGGTTACTCTCTTGTGGAGGTCTTGGTTCCCATGAGGAGTTTGTGTGGTTCCCCCAACTAAGGTTCTAAGTATTGTCAAATGGTGCATTAGTTGGGGAAAAACTGTAGAAAGGTGCACTCATACATGGAGGGTTTCTATAGTCCCTCATGGACCTAGATGAGTTTGGATTTCTCTCCACGGGTTGCTGATTCTGACATGGAAGGTTTCTGTAATCCCTCATGGATATTGAACTAGGTTTCTTTCCCCATTGTATTGTCTTTATGGCTGAGGGTTCATTTGATCACAATTCAAGCCACTTGCAGGAACATGCATCCTACTTGATAGAAATAGAGCAACACAAGGCAAACACAAAAACAATCCTGTAGCAATTTTTTTTGATGAAATGGAAACTAAAGCGCCGGTAAAATAAAAAGAAAATTCACCGTACTTGTGATGAGTATCACAAGTGTTCCACCATTTCGTCAAATGCACTTAGGCACCATCCCGACAACGGCCATTTGATTCATGCGGTAGGTGTTGAGAATCAAAATTTATATCCTAAAGCTCTACTATGTATCAAGCTCTACTTGGTATAGTCAGTCTAAGTCGAACTGGGAATGATTTTCTTCATACAAAATGACTCTGATTGATTGAAAATGGTGTTTTCAATTTGGATTGAGAAGGTTTTGCAATTTTCGTGCTTAGTGAAATTGGTTTTGCGAGCTGAAAATAAAATGAAAAATGAAAAAAAGAACTCCTTGAAACTGTTAAATCTTGGTTTTGGGGTCTGGCGGCCAGGGAGTCTCAGTTCAGCTCTCGCGTTGGAAGGATGACCTATAGTCATTTCAGGGCGGATCTTCATTTGGCTATAAAAACCGTACCACCAATAATTGTTCCTTTTGAAAGATGGCATTTAATAGTCATTTATGGTCCCGGAAGTGAAAATATTTCCTCTTGGATCACCACCACTAATTGACTCTGAAACCATTAGAATATCAATCTGGATCTAGTAACTACAGCATCCACTGAGCCCAAAAAGATTGCCCAGTACTGGTCGATTAGGGCATATCTGAGGATTTAAACTGGTGTGAAGTAGGGACATAAATAACGACAAATGCATGCGTTAAACGGAGGACCAGGTTTACCTTAAATCAAAGCCCGGTAGCCTCTTCCAAGGATAAAAGGGGTTTAGCCAACCATCCCTTGGGTTGTCATCCTCGAGAGAGTTGTAACTTGAGAAAAGGAGAAAATGAGGAAAGTAGAAGAAAGAAAAGGAGAGGGAACTGCTGAAAGGTTCCCACCTATTTTATTAATGAGCAAAAGTTTCGATTACGGTGCGATAGGGGCTTATATATGACTAAACAAAGGTGCAAAAAAAACCAAAATCAAAGCTTTGCAGGGATAAAATGGGAAGAAAATAGAAAGAGCCTTAGTGGTCAACAAGTCAAGCTGGGCGGTATGAAGGAATGAGTGGAGTGGAGAGGTTAATAGTGGCATGGGGTGAGCGGTCTTGGCACTTAAGGAAGCAAATTTCGCAGCACTCGCCGAGAATTTTCTATCCATTGCTTTGTATTTCTCTCTTCTTTCATACGGTCTACGATGCTGCAATGCGAGTTGACTCGAATTCTTGCACTTAGATTGACTTAACAATTTTGGCATAAATAAGCTTGCAAAACTACAAATTAGCCTGAAAATGCGATTAGTAGAATAAGCGAGAGACCTTAATGTGCAAATTGGAGTTAATTATATTAATTGTGCATAAAGTGCTCAAAACCTTAAATAAACGAGGGTTGAAATAGCGCTTTTTGAAATAAATCTCAAATCCAGTATCTTAAGTTCTCATGAAATTCCTCGCACATCTGGCGAATATGAGCAAAAATAGAGTTTTCAAAACAAAGTTTTGTTCTAGCCTGCAGGATTTGGTAAATATGTTGGACAATCCTTCGAGGTGAATTCTTTGGATCATTTTTCGAAACGGTCGTAGATTCGTCTCAGAGATGAGCGGTAGACCACTCTCCAAGGCAATTCTTCAAAAAATCTTCCTTGAAATTCCTTTCACAATCATTTTCACATTTCTTTCATTTTTCATGTCACGTACTCTCACCTATCGTTCTAGGGTGCCCCGGTGCATATGTAACGCATTATGTCAATTCCAAACAATTGATGCTAATGTATTTTACATGTATATATTAACAAAAATTAATTCACATACTAATAACATAATTCATGTTATTCAATTTACAACAATAACACCAAAATTAGCTCACATGGGCTAATTAACAAATCAAGCAATTCATTTTGAATCACCCAAACCACACAAAAATCACACAACTATTCATGTGAATAGTGAAACCCTCGAGTCGGCACTGTTCATGGCCACACAATAGGGATTTCCTCCACTCGGTTCAAAGATTTTAAGACCGAAAACACGGTCTTCCAGGCCTCAACAAATCCCCATCCATAAAATGGCTCTTAGCCAAAGAATAAATAAAGTAGGAAAAGATCCCTACTTCTTGGAGTTGTCGGAACTCCACAAAATTAAGGTGCCACAACATTAGCCCTTGCGGCGTAGAACAACACACTTCTTGCTCAGACGAGGCGCGGTCGAAACATGGGAAATCTAGAGAGAATTCACACTTTCTCTTTCTAGAATCTGAAATCACAACTCACTGCATGTTTTCTTCTTCAATTTGGAGAAGAAAACTATTCCTTTTTGTCTTTATTCAATTAAACATTTCAAAAATTCCATCATTGTCTTTAAGTTTTAGATTTTTGACACATGGCTTAATCTAAGCCATTCATTTCCATCATCTCACTAATTATGAAACATGTGTCACATGGGTACATGTAGTAGGTGATCTTTTGTCACACATCATGTCTCTCCTGACACGTTTCACGACACAGCACCGGTGCCTCGAAGCGTGAAATTCGATTGTCTCGAGGTCGATGAAATTCGACATGGTGGCTAGATTTAGCAAGGCGATTCCATGGTGAAGTCCGTTTCATCGTCGAATCCGAAGAAGTGCAGTTTGACCGAAATTACCATTTTACCATTTTTCAGAAAATTTGAATTTTCCCGGGTTTTACAAAATCTCATCCCATAGGAATTTTTATTATATTTTGTATGGTTAATTAGGATGAGATATCAAATTATATTTTCTAATTTTCCCACAGGGATTAGGAAAAGGAACATGATTTGATAGTTTTATCATAAGATTATTTAAGTCTAAATGAATAAGACTTTAGCCCACAGGCAAGTTTTAAGTCACTAGATTTATGATTTAAAAGCATGATTTACATTGGTAAAACATGATATTGTATTTTTGCCTCAATCCTTGATTAATAAGCATGTATATTTAAAATATTGCAGTTATTCAACTTGCGAACATTTTTGATTTTAAGTGTGATATTCCCTAACTAAGGGGTGATAACTATAAGGTATGGAAGGAGAGAATTCTTCTGCATTTGGGATGGGTGGATATTGACTGTGCTATAAGAAGAAGTAGACCGGAGCCACATCAAAGACATTGCTGAGAAAACGTCTATCTTTATGATAAATTGGGAGGTCAATCGCCTATCCATTGATGTTCATAAGGATGTCTGGCGTATTCGTGGTTCCGTCGAACAAAGATTGATAAAAATTCGACCATACGAAAGCCATCGATAAGTAGTTTGTAACCCGACAAAGCTCTTGCTAGTAACTTAATTATGCACTTTTCATCGCGGCTCCTTGCGGGATAACGAGTGCGTGATCATATCATCTTGCCGGGGATATAGCGGCTCAACTTATGTCATTAGAAGTTACCATGTTAGACACTTTCCTTGTTCATTACATATTGAATACTTTGCCCTAATAATACAGTCCCTTCAAAATCTCTTACAACACACATAAGGATAAATGGTCAATTAATGAATTGTTGACCATGTGTGTACTAGGGAAAGGTTAATGATGGAAGAGGCAAGTGCTGACCACTTTTGGAAAGAAAGAAAGGATCAAGCTAAAAGAAAGGGAAAGATTTATGTTCAACCAGGCATAAAGAAGGAGTCAAAGTGTTTTTTCTATAAGAAGAAGGGACACGAAGAAGGACTGCTCAAAATTTAAGATCTGGCTTGATAAGAAAGGTACTCAATTCTCTTTTGTCTGTTTTGAATCTCATATGGTTAATGTTAATCATAACACATGGTGGATTGATTCTGGTTCTACAATCCATGTTTCAAATACCTTCACCGAGGTGTCTGACACCTAAGACAGTGGAAATGAACAATGCATCTATTCAGGCAGCAAGATGAGTTCACGTGTGGAAGCTATTGGCACTTGCAACCTTGCATTAAGCAGCGGTTTCATTTTAGAATTGGAAAAGACATTTTATGTTCCAAGTTTCTCTAGGAATTAAATTTCAATTTCAAGACTTGTACCTTTAGGATTTTCCTTTAACTTTACAGATTCGGGTTTTAGTATATCTAATAAATCCAAAGTTATTGGTTATGGTGCATTGTCTGATGGTCTTTTCCATATTCAATCACACAATAATGTTACTTATAATTCTATGCATGTTATCGCTGGATTAAAAAGATGTGTTATAAATGAGGAATCCTCTATGTTATGGCACCGGAGATTGGGACACATCTCCATTGAAAGACTAAAGAAATTAGTTAATGATGGGGTACTTAGTACTTTGGATTTTGCTGATTTTGAGACTTGTGTGAATTGCATTAAGGGCAAGTAAACCAACAAGTCTAAAGGGTGCAAGGAGCACAAACCTATTAGAGATTATACATACGACATTTGTTGTCGACATGGATTAGATAGTCCTAAAATATATCACCTTCATAGATGATTATTCACGATACATGTATCTCTACTTACTTCATTCCAAAGATGAAGCTTTAGGCGCCTTTAAAGTTTTTAAGGCTGAAGTAGAGAATCAATGTGGAAAACAAATTAAGATAGTGAGATCAGATAGAGGTGGAGAGTACTATGGTAAATACACAGAGAATGGACAAGCTCCTAGTGCATTTGTGAAGTTTCTTCAAGAAAATGGGATTGTTGCCCAGTACACTATGCTTGGTTCTCCGGATCAAAATGGTGTGGCAAAAAGAAGAAACCGAACTTTAATGGACATGGTAAGGAGTATGAGGAGTAATACAAAACTACCTCAATACTTGTGGTCTGAAGCTCTAAAGACGACATTGTATATATTAAATTGAGTTCCAATCAAAGCTGTCCCTAAGACGCCTTTTGAGTTATTCAAAAGGTTAGGCAGAGTTTCTGCGACATATCTGGCGTTTTGGGATGCCGAATCCAGTGAAAATTTATAACCCACAAGAAAAGAAGCTAGACCCAAGGACCATTAGTGGGTATTTCATTGGATATGCTGAAAGGTCCAAAGGGTATATATTTTATTGTCCATCTCACAACACTAAGATTGTGGAATCAAGAAATGAAAAATTTCTTGAGAATGACTTGATAAGTGGGAGTGATCAGTTTCAGGACATTGTTTATGAGAAGGATCATTATGAAGAGTCCAGCCCTCACGGTTCAAGTGAGAGATTGATTGTCATTCACACCCTCAGAGTACAACCTAATGTGGGAGCTGACCAATTCACAGTTCCACATATTGTTGATATTGATCCTATAGATCAAGTTGCCAATGAAGAAATTCTAGAAATTGTTGAACAACCAATTGATAACAGGTTGATCAACAAATTCCTTAAGAGAATGATGAAGCAACATTAAGAAGATCTATAAGAGTTAGGAAATCAGCAATACCTAATGATTATATAGTGTATTTATGTAAACCCCTACATGTCTAAATATCAATAATCGTCCAATTAGTCTTGTTGCAATTAACATTCCCCTTTTTACCTCTTAAATCAAAGTATAAAAACCAGTAAATATAAAAATGGTTACATAATCCACTTAGAAATAAAGGTTTTTAGGTTAAAATAACATTAAAAATGAATCCGGAACGTCGAAAAACCTTAAAGTAGTCCTATACACAGAATTTGAGAGTTTAGTGGCAAAAATGTAATTTTAAAGAAAAACCCAAAAAATATCTCATGAACAGTAATCTGCGGGATTGCTGTACGTAAACGCCTTTTTCACTCCATTTCTTTCATTTTGTTTCACTCCACTCTCACCCCACACTCCTTTTGAAACCCTAGGGATCATTGGAGAAGAAGAAAGGAAGGCCAAGCTAGGAGATTTAAGGGCAGATTTGGGATCATAGCTCAAGATCTCCATATCAACAAAAGATTGAGGTAGGGGTTTCTCCTTCACTTACGTGAGGCTAGGTTATTATATATATGTACGTTTTGGGGTTATAAATGCTATATTTATGGGTGTTCTGAAACTATTCTCCCTGTACGTGAGAATGAGGAGTTTTATTCTTAAACGGGTTAAATGGGGAATTGATTTCTATATGCTAGAGTTTTGTGTGAGTGGTGAAATAACATGAGTGTGATCTTTGTATTTTCTAACTATTTCTTGAATTTTTTTATGATCGTTTGTGGATTCTTAGAAGTTTTTCCGGTAAATTGGAGATGTATGAAATGATTGGTTATGAGATTAATGGTTGGTAAAATAATTTTCTGGTATGGTGTCTAAGGAATCCAGTGGGGGATTCAACTATATTGTGGGGATTGAAATATATGATGGGGGATTCTTATATAGTTTGGAGGATTCTTATATAGTATGGGGGATTCTAATATAGTATGGGGGATTCTAATATAGTGTGGGGGATTATTATATAGTATGGGGGATTTTTATATAACATGGGAGATTCTTATATAGTATGGGGGATTCTAATATAGTATGGGGGATTCTAATATAGTATGGGGGATTATTATATAGTATGGAGGATTCTAATATAGTATGGGGGATTCTTATATAGTATGGAGGATTTAAATATAACATAGAGGATTCTTATATAGTATGAGAGATCCTTATATAGTATGGGGGATCCTTATATAGTATGGGGGATTATAATATAGTATGGGGGATTCTTATATAACATGGGAGATTCTTATATAGTATGGGGGATTCCCATATAATATGGGTGATTGGTTATGAGATTGATTGTTGGTAGGATAAATTTATGGTATAGTGATTGGAAATAAAAAGGCGAGGAGAGGTTCCTTGTAAGGATGCTCTAAATATTCTTAAGAGGTTCCAAGTAAGGATGCTTGAGAAATACTACTATGAAGAGTGAGAGGTTCCTCGTAAGGATGCTCTAAATATTCTTAAGAGGTTCCTGGTAAGGATGCTTGAGAAATACTACTAGGAAGAGTGAGAGGTTCCTTGTAAGGATGCTCTAATTATTATCAAGAGGTTCAGAGTGAGGATGCTTGAGAAACAAAGAGAACTTTGAGGAGGTGGAGGTTACCGCTAAAGTATGCTACTTTCCTTGTAAGGTTGCTAGATGTTGTCTAGGAGGTTCCATGTAAGGATGCTTGAGAAACAAAGAGAACCCGAGGGAGGTGGAGGATTACTTGTGGGTATGCTACTTTCCTTTTAAGGATCTCGATGTTTTATCGAGGAGAGTTCTCATGGTAAGTGCCATGAAGTGAGTCTCTCCTGACATCTAGCAGGAGTTTGGGATAAATTGGAGTTACCCTAATGGTGTAGAAATGGATTGGATGTAAATGGGTCTTTAAAACAAAAAAGGACTCATTGGGTAACATTGAGAGACATAAGACAAGACTCGTTGCCAAAGGATTCTCTCAAAGGGAAGGAATCGACTACACAGAGACCTTTTCTCCTATATCTAAGAAAGATTCTCTTCGAATAATCATGACATTGGTTGACCATTTTGACTTTGATTTACATCAAATGGATGTGAAAACGACATTCCTTAATGGTAATCTAGAGGAAGATGTTTACATGAAACAACCTAAAGGATTCTCCTATAGTGAAGGTGAGTATTTAGTTTGCAAGCTTAAGAAATCTATATATGGATTAAAACAAGCGTCCCGCCAATGGTATTTGAAATTCCATGAAGTCATTATTTCATTCGATTTTGAAGAAAATATCATGGATCAATGTATGTACCATAGGTCGATTAAGAGTAAGATTTGTTTTCAGGTTATAGCGTGGATGATATTCTGCTTGCAACCAATGATAAGGTTTGTTATATGAGGTGAAACAATTTCCTTAATGGCAATCTAGAGGAAGAGGTTTACATGAAACAACCTAAAGGATTATCCTCTAGTGAAGGTGAGCATTTAGTTCGTGTTTTTCTAAGAAATCTATACGGATTAAAACAAGCAGCCCCGCTTAACGGTATTTGAAATTCCATGAAGTCATCACTATCTCGGTTTTGAAGAAAATATCATGGATCAATGTATATACCAAAAGGCCGGTGGGAGGATTTGTTTTCTCAGGTTATATGTGGGATGATATTCTCGCTTGCAACTAATGGAGTGGCTCGTTATATGAGGTGAACAATTTCTCTCCAAGAACTATGATACGGCGATATAGTACAGAGTGATCTTGGCGTCATCGGAGCATTAAGATCCATGTGGGAAAATCTCGAGGCATTTTAGGTTTGTCTCAAGAGACCTATATCAAATAAAGTTTTGCAGAGAGATTTAACACTTAAAAATTTGTTTCATCGAAGGTGAAGACCCATTTTGAAGTAAGGATATATTCGATTTGAATTAAGGTTCCTAAAAATGATTTCTAATGGGAACACACATAAAGAACATTCCATCCGTCACCGTTGAAGCCTAATGTATGCTCAAAGTCCCACTGCACTCGACATCGCATCAGCTGCTGGAGTATTAAGATATTAGAAAGAATCCGTGTCTCGAATTCATCGAGAGTCGCAAAGAAGGCGATGATACCTTCAAGGAACAAAGGATTACATGCTTATGTATGACGAACGCATAGCTCGAGGTGATTAATACCTCGATCCGCACTTTGCTAGTCAGGTTGATTCTCGTAAATCAACATCCGTTATATTTTCAAGCTATCGATGGAGTCAGACTGAGAAGCTCGCGCACTCGACCGCCACTTCACCATGGAAGCCGAGTTCGTATCTTGTTTTGAGGCTAGCTCGCATGGTGTATGGTTAAAGATTTTCATATTTGGGGTTAGAATTGTGGATTCTATATCTAGGCCATTGAAGTTGTACTGTGATAACTTAACTGCGGTATTTATGGCTAAGAACAACAAGAGTGGAAGTCGAAGTAAGCATATCGACATTAAATACTTAGCCATAAGAGAACGTGTTAAAGAAAAGAAATTGGTCATTGAACACATTATCATTGAGTCAATGCTTGCTGATCCTTTAACTAAAAGCATGCCACCTAAGTATTTTAAGGATCATGTAGTACAAATGGGACTTGGTTCCATGATGTAATTTTATTGTATCGCACATCTGCTATTTTAATGAGGGTTCTTATTCAAGATGATATTTTCTCATACTCTGGGCTTTGTACATTTCAGATTATTATTATTATTATTTTGATAAATATCATTAAGCTTTGACCTTGGCAACAAACATATGGTTTATTCATTAAGTTTAAGGGTTTGTGTTGAGGAACTTAATGTATTGTAATACATGGAAGATACTACTCACTATAAGAGGACCTATCGCCATGATTTATGTATTTAGTTTTCTCTTCTGATAGGTGTTGAACTATATGGACCAAGTGGGAGAATATTAGAATGATCCATATAATTTGAATTTTAAATTCAAATTTAAATATCCCATAACACCTCTTCCTTAACCCTTACACCTCTTGGGGACACCAATATGGCTTTGTCTCCATATAAGGAATTGATGAGGCATTTTTGGGTCCCTAAGCCTACTCGGATATACAGAGAAAATTCAACATCAACTTATTTTGAGAAGGGTTTAGAAGAACCAAAAATGTATTCCAGTTTCTTTGTTTCTCAACAATGGTTGGAGGTATGTACATCTTGGCATTTTGTTTCCGCATATGATCTGATTATGTTGTTAGTATATTCATATGATCAGATTACTTGATTTTACAAGAGATTGACACTACAATAGGATTAATCGACCTTTAATATAGGAAATTGTTGCTTTAAGATTTGATTATGCCCTAATCATTGGGATTAACCTAGATGAAACCAGAAACCTTAGATTTCTCTCATAATTTGATAATCTCATAATTAGGTTAAACAAAATCACTCTTAATTTGCCTCTAAACAAACTTAGGATTAGACTAGATTGGTAATCAATAGAAGTAGTCTCGATGGGTTTGACAATTTGGACTTGTTAAGTCCACTATATCACTTGCACGATTCGTATACTTGCGGTGAGTATTTGTGCGTAGAAAAGGGAACAACAAGTGTCTTTAACACTCTTGATGTGTTTTAACAATCTTAAGAACATTGATCAATAAGTGTAGTTAGATATGTTAATGAAGAGAAAAGGTTGGTAATGGAGTCCGATCAAGCCTATGTCCGCAAGGTTATGCCAAGATGCAAATGGGTTCCACTACTATGAATCAAGTTACACTTGGACTTGTATGAACAATGACTCCCTCCTTATTTCAATGCCTTCTTTCACCTAATTATCCTTCATGTACTTCAAAACCAGATCCCCTTCTTCTCCTAACAAACATACCTAAGCATACTACTGAATCTCACTAAAGAAAGAACTTTACTCGATCAAGTGATAAACCTCTCAATACAAGATTCTCTCAAACCCATAAACACCCAAGTAGCCAAGCATCTACCTTTCTCTCTTCTCCATGTTTAGATTTGGAGAGTTGTCTTGATCATTTTCCACCTTATTTAATTTGCAGCTCCTTCATATATATATATATATATATATATATATATATATATATATATATATATATATATATATATATATATATATATATATATATTTTGTACAAAATCAACATTATTCAAACGTTATCTCTTATTGGTTAATCAACATTATCCAAATCTTCTTAATTATCTCTATATTATCTCAATTGTATCTTGTTTTTAAAATTTTTTAGCTTATCTAAAGCTTGGAAATTAAGAGGAGATAAACTCCTAGCATAAGATGCCATTTGTCGCTACAAAGATGCGTGGCACTAAAGAGTTCTTAAGGAACAAACTCCACCGCTTTAACACTACTTGTGACACTCTTCAAGAACATTATGCTTCTTTGGCAATTTGAATTAGTTTTGCCTAAAGAAATGCCAACACATCAACCTAACTTGTGTCATTCAGTTTGTAACAGTAAAACCAATTCAAAATTTTGGTAATATAACCTTTGGAAACTAAACAAATTAATAGATTATTCTACCAAAATAAAATTATGGCTCATTGAATTTTTATTACTTTATTACTGCATTCTTTAAAATCATCCTTCATATGTTTTTCTAATTATTTTTTGGAAAATACCATATCTCTAGAGCTTTACCATGTAATCTGCTAAAAATGATTGAACAAAAACGACAATTATAACATGCTAATCTTTGCCAAGAGTTAAAGCCTTACACATAATTAATCAAATTAGATTTATATTTAACCAATCAGAAAAAGCATACCTAAGAACAATGAGTTTTCTAAGTGATTTCATTCTGATGCCAATCATAGTAATCCATTTATTTATTTTTCTATTTAAAATTATTGAGTTTGGTGACAAAATAGAAAAAAAAAACATATTGTACATACAAATTTTTTTAACTTGCTACAATGTAAGCGAAATATATAAAAATATGCAAATAAAGTTATTTTGTTAAAAAATAATAATTGTGAGGATATAATCTTTGTAATAAAAGAATTTGATTCCTTAATTTTAATAACTTTTTTCATTAATAAAATTCTCTAATGAGAATTTTGTTTATTTGAATTCTCTTTTAACTTCAATAGGATGATTTGGTTGTATTTACGTGACCAGAATCTGTAATCTTCCAAATTTGGTCTTGTGATGCCTTCTGAGTATATTTGATGTATCACTTGCCAAGCGCAAATTTTGCTGAATTAAAAAGCACAATTTTGATGATCAATTTTTTTTTTTTATTTAACTAAAGGCTAGTTCAGTATCTATTCCTATTGAAAATCAATTTAATGGTAGTTAAATTCTGATACACAGAATTTCAAACGAATCCCGTAAAAGAGTAAAAGAACTTTTATGACTTTTCAAAAGAAAAAAAGAAGCACTTTTATGAGTGTAGACTTGACTTGACTTTTCATTGGGGATTTATTTTTATTCTTCAGAATGGTAAACTAAAAAAAATCATTTTTATTCTTTAGCTCAGATATAGATAGAGAGAAGGCATGAAAAAACATATACGTATTCTTAAAATAAAAAATGAGGAAGGAATAAATTTCCCATAAAAATGATTATTTATATCAAATTCAAAAATTAAAAAGCTTACTATTTTTATCTTCACGTTGGATTATTAAATAAAATTCTAAGAAGCTTGACACACGATATTATACGGTACCCTTCAAAACATAATATAAAGAACAAAAGGCAAAAATAAGGACAAAATGAAACAAATCAATTTTCATTTACATCATTATTCATTTTACTCTTTTTTTTTTTTAATAAAAAGTTGAATATTTCCTTATATCATTTTCTTAAATCTTTCAAAAAATAAGTTTTTGTTTTCTTTTGAACACAACATCCTTTATTATTCTCACTTTTTCCTCAATCCATCCATTCATTCAGTGGTTCATATATATGCCATCAAATTTAAATATTTTATTTATTTAAGGATAAGTTCATAACAAACTGGTGACACAAAATAGTTTATACTCTTATCCTATTTTATTTTATGATTGGCCTAGTTCAATTGTAATAATGATTTTTTTATTATTTATTTTTATATAATTATAAAAATCTATCGATTAGCTGGTCAGACTTCTTAATAGAAATGGGATAATTTTAAGTTCAATCTTAGAAAAATATTTCAAATTGAGTTAAGAAATGTGTGACATGCTCAACTGAATTGCTCAAGTCTATTTATTAGAAATGTTGGACATGAATTTATGAATCATGTGAAATGCTGAAAATGAGATACAAACTCTTCACATAAAATATATGAACCTTGTGACTGGCATTTATAATCATGTGTTAGAGCCCAGAACACCATATTAAATATAGGAGTCTTATAAAAATGTAATAACATGTTAAAATTACAAGGTGAAATAATTAACATATTTTTGTGATATTGGAGGATGCTAAAAATTAACTTGAGTTCTTCATCAACTAAAAGCAAGATGATCTCCCAATTGAACTGGCAAGGCACCCTCAAATTTTGAAAAACAACCCCATTAGTCAGCTTAAGTAAACAGACAGCAACCTCATGATCATCCTCTGTCATCATCAAAACCCCCTCCTCCACCCCCTTCTTGGATTGCCTAAAGTCGTTCTACTGTCTCTCACGGTGGCAATGAGCCCATACAAGGCCTTCCATGACCAAAACTTCTTTCTGCACTCACTGTAGGGCCAAATGATATTCGGAGCAAATGGGTCTTCCTTCATTCTAGGTTTCGCCTTCACAATGCTGCTAGAGCTTGCCGTTGTCGCCGTTGGAGAAGGGTCCACTCGGATCAACTTGGGTTCCTTCACATTATCTCAAGATACTTTTAGTTAATGTATTTTCTGTTACAGAATCATCTATCAAGTATTTCTCACAAAATATTCCAATATTATCAAGCAATTTTCATATCCTTGAAAGTATTTATCAAATTTTATTAACCACTTTAATTTTTAAAGATTTTTTTTTTAAAGTTAAATGCACTTCCTAAAATTTCTAGCAAATAGAATTTTATCATTATTATTTATTAGTAAAATTGTGTGTAGATAGATGCAGCAGAGAGTTATTTATTTATTTATTTATTTTGATAAGTTAGTATATTTTGTTAAAATGTTCAATAACATGACTAACAATTTATTTAAGTATTTGAAAAAATTAATAGGAAAATAATATATTTTCTCTACGAATATAATATGTAACAGAATGCCACGTTCTCCATTTTTCTTTATTTTCTAAATATATTAAATAAATTAAAGAGTTATAACATATAACCCAAGAGTTTTAGACATGGTATGGATATTCAATTTTGTCTTTCGATTTTGAGTAGAGAATGAGACTTGATACATGAAATTAAATATACTATAGTAGTTTGATTTTGGAAGAATAATGCATGATAACTCTGTGCAAAAGAGGGAAGAATGTTAATCAAAAGAGCGAAGAATGTTAATCAACTTTGAGCATAAGAGGATGTATTATATTCTCCCAGGAAAGTAAAAACTGTGTTCTCACATAGGCTTTTTCTAAACCTTATATCTTTATGATTAATATTTTTAAAATTTATTAAGTGATTATTGTTGTTACTAACCTGTATGTGATATTATTATTATTATTAATGTTAACTTTTTTTTTTGAAAGGTTATTAATGTTAACTTAAACATCTCTCTTTGTTTTTAATTATGTTTTAATATTATCTATAATTTTGACTTTTAACTGTAAGTGATATGTCCACTTAACTGTAAGTGATATGTCTACTTAACATTAACATGTTTATTAATGTTGACATGTTGTTGTACATGTTTCTTATTTAAAGTATTCTTTAATATTAAGTAAGCAATAACAAATATTTTCATGAGTGAATTGCATATTATATATACCTTTCATATTTTCATGTATTCTGAAATGTTTTATGATAAATGGTCAAAGTTAATATGTTTTTTTATCAATAAATAAACTTAGTTATTTTATAAATTTAACTTTTGTACACCTCTGTAAATAAATTAATAAAAATTATTTTTAAAATTAAAATAATAAAAAAATGGATCCTAATAAAACATGAACCTTTAGAAAGAATGATGAGCAGCACTAAGAAATTAGGCAAAACGTGTATAAATATCTTTGTACTTATTAATTCTAACTTTAAGCAGCGAATATAAGATGATTCTTATAAGACACATTGGCTTGTGCATCATAATTTCAACAAAAATATGAATTTTATAAGTATATCGTGTTAATAAAGGGTAGTCTTTTTCAAAAAGAACTTGTCCCACATAAAAAAAATATAAGAGTTTTTTTGAGTTTATATATTAAAATCCATCTCTTTGAGAACATGCAGCAGGATGAGAATGCTGCATGTCACAGAAATATCTGGTGAAAAGTCAGATTCAGTGAAAAATAAATAGATTACTTACACTATAGTGTTGCTCAAAATTATTTTTTGTTTGTTTGCCTATACGAAAACATTTGTTTCTTTGGATTACTCTCTCTTTCCTGTTCCTACACTATTTCAAGAATTGTTAAATCCCATGGAATAAAATTCTTAAAGACAATGTTCTACAAACACGCCTCAGTTATTTAATTTGCCTCAGTTATTTAATTTATTTCTACAACCCGTGTCTCCACATTTATGTAGCTGCTGTTAATTCTTGCTACTTGAAGATATATTTAGTATTTTATTTATAATTTATTTTTATTCAGATAAATAAAGAAATAACGATAATATTATATAATATTTATATTCAATTATCATAAAAATAATATAAAAAACTTTGTTATGAAAAATTACTAATTAAATGCAAAATTCATTTATTAGAATAATTTTTAGTATTATCTCGTGTATTACCTGGCAATAAATAAAAATTGGGGCATGTTAGAGAAAAACTCAAAAAAGTGATTTTTTTTCCATTATTTTAATCCGTGAATACCCAATCATTTCTACAATCACTCAAATCAATATATTTGCATAAATCATGCAAGGTTAATGATTTTAATATTCTCAGCCTCCCACCTATAACACAGTCTCTTGTTTTAACATATTGCCTTGGCTAATATTAATGCAGTTAAAGTATTCTTACATGCCAAGTAAACCATCACAATTCTAAACCTTTATCAATTTTCATATGTTTTTGTAATGAAATTGCATGTACACCACTCATATTTCTATACATTCTATAATAATTAGGTGTAAAATTTTGTAAGGACAAACTTATTTGGATTAAATGATATTTTATTACAAAATTCTAGCAATATTTATGAGAATTGAAATATGTATCACAATTGGCAAAGGAAACATGCTGTTCTTTTAATAAATAGATTTAACTGAAATATTCTTTTGGAAATACAATTCTTAGAAGTAATTAAAATCGTTTTTCTTGCAGATAAAATTGAAATAAGCTATTTTTGTAAATAATTTCTTTAAATAGTTAAATGTTAATGAAAAATCATCATTTTAGAAAAAATTACGAAAATACATTTTACTAAAAAAATCATTTTAAGGAAAAACAAATATATATATATATATATATATATATATATATATATATATATATATATATATATATATATATATAAACGATTAAGAAAAATTGTGTTTCTACACTAGTGGTATTGAATTAAATAAAAAATTTAAAATAATTAAAATATATTTATTTACTAAATGTGCTTTTAGTATCATGTTATAGGACAAACTTGAATATAAATTTTTTTCCTAAATGTTTACCTGGCAAGGAGCAGACTTGCTTATGTTGTTATTGACTTTTCAATAGGCTTGGCAAAATTTAGCACAAATAATGAACATGAGACACCAACTCCAAATGTTATCTATGGGTTTCGGTTAAGTATAATAATTGTTTGAGTGCAGTGTAGACTATATAACTTGTTTCATAAATAAGTTATATTAGGTAATCAAATCAGCATAACGTGGAAATTGACCACAATTATTTCGTTTAATTATTATCAATTAATATTGAACATAGATTACTTTCATTTAATAACTTAATTTAGTATTCAAATATTAGGACATTAATGTTCATAATATTTTTTAAATAACTGAATTAATAACTCGTGTGGCATTGCCTATTTACTAATTGGGTGGTATTTGAATTTGTTATTTTGACCTGATTATTATTCATACTATTTTTAGGTTAGCAAATACAATAAAATACCTATATATTGACATGATTGACAAGCCCAACCCAAATTGTCACCCTTAGTTTTCTGCATGACCCTTTTTGTCTTAGCTTAAAATGGTTTTCTTCCACAATAATGGCATTTAATTAACGATATTTTTTAAATGTCTAACGTCAATAAAAAAATTGGATTCTAAAATTTTTTATTTTAGTAAAAATTTAGATTAGATTTGGTTCGTACAATAAATTTGTTAGATAAAGTGATATCATTTAAAAGATAATTATATAATAGATTATTTTTGAACGAATATATAATAGTTAAAATATCGTGTAAGTAAAAATAGATAATAAAATTTAATATAATATAGTAAGAAATAAACCTGATTTCATTCTCATAGTCAAAACTTTGGGAAAATAATGCTTTATGAGTATATATATATATATTGACTAAAGGGACTTATAAGTTATATAAAGCAAGAATATAAAACATGGAGAGATTGAAAAACTCTTAATTAATAGTTGTACTATCATTTAACATACAAATTAGAGAGTATTAATTTGTTCCAAAATTTTATAGTCTTCACCCGTTGTACTTTAAATTTTCACCTTTGGATATCAATATTTAATGATGACCATTGATTTACTCTATAAAAACGGAAGAGGAAAAACTTGGTATTGTTGAAATTAACCTGACTGAATCCAATTAAAAACTTGTTATTCGATTAGGTCTTTTATATTAAATAGGATTTTTGGTTTCGTTGGAATTAGATTTATATTAGAAGTATAATATGAATAAATAAATCAACCAGAGGCTTTCGTAGACTTTCAAATAATCAAATGTGAATTCAAATTGCAGAGGGATGTATGTAACACAAGACCTCCTACTTTATCAAGCTCTAATACCATATTAAACGTTCAACTCACTTATAACTATACAAGCTTACGTTTGTAGAATTTGGATTTAATATGAATATTATCCCTTTTAATATTTGTGAAAGA
This sequence comes from Tetrastigma voinierianum, assembly GCA_016808115.1. Lineage (NCBI taxonomy): Eukaryota > Viridiplantae > Streptophyta > Magnoliopsida > Vitales > Vitaceae > Tetrastigma > Tetrastigma voinierianum. The sequence goes on from JAEQBH010002623.1 coordinate 834,639, forward strand.
TAAGGTTGATTAACCCATAAATTATCTTAAGTAATTTATATTAGTAAATTATTTTATTTTAAAATTATCTGAAAACAAAATATATTAAAGAAGTATTATTCTCTATAATTTATTTGGATCGATTTTATTTTTTTAGAAATCTTTAAGTATTTATAAATTTTAAAACCTAAAAAAGTTATTTCTATGAGAATTGACCAATTAAGAAAGAAATAAGTTTATTATTTAAAAAAAAAAAAATAATAAAGCACTTTATTCCTAAATTATCTAAACAAAATATATTTAAATATGTTTCTCTATAATTACCAATGTTTTAAAAATCGGATTCGATGTTGAATCGGAAAAATTACTAGTTCACGGTTCACTAATCGAATTGCGGTTGGACCGATGACGTAATGCATATTAATTTGTATTTTATTTAAATTAAAAATAAATTTAAAATATATAGTTAACTTAATATTAAGATATTAATCATTTCATTTTTGTATAGTAACAATTACTAAATTAGTATTTTTCAAATTTATTAAGAAAAATGTGTAAAATAGTTAAATATGAAAACAAATTAAAAATGAAAGAACACGTATTTATATAAATATATATTTAACTAATATTAATATTGATAAGGATATAGAAATGGGTCAAGCATGTCCCACTCTGTGACCAGATAGAGCAATGGGAGTGAGCCATCCGTATCTGGCCTTCCATAACGGCCCACGACAGGAGGTCTAGGCTCATTAGGCTGACGTGGATTTGGAAGATAGGGAGGCAGGACTCGTAGTCAAACAGATTTCTACCAGTAACAAGCGATAGAATATTTATTCCTTAAGAGACGTCCTATCAAAATCACATTATAAGGGAAGGAGAAACGATAAAAACGAGTTAGTTGAATATCTCCCGATAAGGAAGGAGATTATTCCAAATAAACTCCTTTGACTAATCAGCCACTAAATCCCAGGAAGACTACGTGAAACCAATCCTCCAAAGGAAGGACCGAATCATCGTCCCAGGTGGATGAGCTCATTACAAATGCAGGTCAAACTCTGACAGCACACTAAAAGTGCGCCAAAACTAATGAAGAGGACATTCTTTCCTCCCCTTCTCTCAGGGCAGTGAGCTTGAGCATCGGAGTGGCGGGCGAAGCCCTGTAAACCCCTCTTCCTCTTGTTTTCTCTAACGAGGAGCAGACCGCTCGGACCAGGTGGACTAGCATTGCGATCATTCCTCCCCCGACCCCGAACCATCCAGGCGTCCATCGGTTTAGCCCCACAGTATCTTAGCGCTTCGATGACGGCGTGAGCCACAGCTCCGGCCGATTCAGGTTGAAAAGGCATCATCGATTGGTAGCCGTCTGTAGGGAGAGCGGCAGGTTCCTTCATAAATATAAGCGATTTCGATTCGCGATGGTATCGACCGCGGAACCTGGCGGGAAGCGAACACTGGCTCTACGAAAGGATGCGGGGACCCACCCGGGAGATCTGAGACGACATGCCTGGGAGCCCGGCGAAGCGATCTAAGCGAAACCTGAAGCGAGGTGGGAAGCACTCGCGCCGTCGGTGACGCTTGATAGAAATAGAACAACTCACGGTGAATACAGCACACCCGAGAAGAATGTGGATTCGAAGATCCACAATCTTCCTCCACACGAGGAGGCCAGCGACTATCGGTAATCCACGAAATCTGCCAGAAGCGAGAAGCGGAATCCTAGTGAGAGCCGGGCGGGGCCTGACTAGCCTGGCAGGGAAAGGATCGGCGGTACAAGGAGGGCCAGGCGGGAACCGCGAACCTGACATCCTCCACCGATCCACAGAGAGAGAAGCGGGCGCGAGACCCGAGGTTTAAAGGGACCTCAAGCGGGAGCTTAGCCATGTGAAGGAAGTAGTTAAAGGGCGCACCCCAGACACTATGGATACCCTTGTACAACAAACTGAATCACCTTTCACCCACGAGTCTTGAGCTACCCGCTCCAGCCCAGGTCGGGATGCCTCACTTAGAAGCATTCGATGGCGGCAGGATCCGATAGATCATCTCAATACCCTATAAGAGTCGGATGGAGTTACTTGGGTATCAGGACCACATCGATGCGAGTATACCACCTTAAAAGGCCCGGCTATGGCACAGTTGACAGAATCCTCTTGATTTCTTCGACCAGAGGTTATCAATCGCGTTGTGCCACTTCATCGGAAATTTCAGGACGCTTGGGAAGCGAGCTACCATCTGTTAACCATCAAGCAGAACACGAAGAGATTTGAAAATCATCCCAAGCTGCGATTTAATCTTGGAGTCACACGAAGATATAGACCTTGGCGAAAGTTATTTGTCAGAGGCCTTCATTGCGGGGTTAGAGTGCGATCGAGGGCACGATGTTTTTCTATCTCAAAGAAAGAACCCTCGGCTATAAGTAGGAGTTCTCGCTAAAAGCGAGAAAAATCACATACCATGGAGGAGAGGCCCTCACAGCCGAAAGAAGAAACTCTTCGCCTTAAGAACCGAGCGGCGGAAGCGGCGGGGCGAAGCCGAAGCGGCGACGGGAGAAATCTAGGCGGAAGGCGGGAGCGTGATCTAAAGGCAAAGAAGGAACCTTAGGGATCGCTGGGCAATCACCCACTTGAAGGCGACTTTACTCGCCGGGCGCTTCACTCCGCCCGCGGCCTCGGTGCCATACGATTACACATGAAATCTGAATGGCTTGAGTTCTAAAATGGCCCAGTAGCAGAGATGAAGTCAAATCCATTGCCGGAGAATGGCACAGTATTCACGAGTTCCACGGATTTATGGACGCCATACGGATAACTGTATTCAATTGAGGAGAGAGATAGAGTATCTGATACAGCGCGGATATCTACGGCGTTTCATATCTCCGGGGAGTCAATCTCAAGGCCAGACCCAGAACCAGAACCAGGCCCCGGCTCAGCCACCACCACCTCGTCAGACGACGACCCAGCATCAGCAACCCCTGGGGGAAATCCACGTGATCTCAGGAGGATTTGCTGGAGGAGGAGAATCTAGTTCGGCTCGGAAGGCCCACTTGCGCAGCATAAGATCGACAGACATGGGGGAGGTACAGTCAGTATCTAAAATGGCAGATCTGGACCACTGCATACATTCTCTGATTCAGACTTGGAAGGGGTGTAGCTTTATGGCACAATACTGGTAATTCACGCAATTGTGGCAAATACAGCGGTCCATGGTCCCTAGTAGACAACGGGAGCTCGATTGACATCATTTTGTCGACCTTGACAAAATGGGGTGGAAGAGAAAAATTTGGAACTGCTGAACGCTCTTCATCTCAGGGTTCTCGGAGAAAAGGTCATTAAATTGGGATGAATCAGCGAGTGCTAACCTTGGGAGCCACTGCAGACAACAGCAGCCGACGGGTTCTCATGTTGACCGCCCAGTCGACCCTATAACATGTTCTTGGCCAGGCCCTCTCTCAGCCCAGATAAAGCCATCCCCTCGACATATCACACAGTAGTAATTGACCGATGGCAATTGTTGGGGCGGTTCGAGAGATCGGTAGTGGCACGAATCTTGCACCTCCTACATGAAACAAAAGCGATGCGACAATGTAAGCATGGTGAAGCGATATGCGTGATGATGTTAGCTCGACCCGAGCCCTCGGAAGTGGAGCAGGTAACATTGGATGGCGACCGGAGCATACTTTTTATGCTCGGCTCCAAATTGAAGGCCTCAAGGCCCCTCACCACGGTTCAAGGCGGAGAACGGGGACATGCCCGCATGGGCGGGGGTGACGCGAGTGGCGCTGACCAGCGATCATCACTCGTAAGCTAATCTGACCATCTTTCAGGTTGCGAGTGCGGAAGTTTTGGCGCAAGAGAGACAAAACATCAACGAAGAAGTTGCTAGCTCCTCGGCGAGGCGTCGGGGAGTGGAAATTTGCAGTGGGCGGCCAATGTTGTGCTCGTCAAAGCAAATGGCAAATGGCGGCTACGTATTGATTTCAGATATAAGCAAAGCATGCCGAAGGGCGACTACACCACCCGGGATCCGACGCCTCGTGATGCCACGGCGGGCCGCAGGCTTCTTGGCTTCATGGGCGCATTCTCGATTATAACGGATAAGCATGGACCCATTGACCCGGGAGAAGGCGTCATTAGTCGCTACGCAGGGGACCCTCGCATTATCAGATAATGCCATTTAGACTCCAAATGCGACGAGCCTACCAAGGTTAGTGAGCCGGACATTTGAAACGAATCAGTACAGCGATGAGTATCCCATAGGCGACATCTTTGGTAAAGTCGTGTGATATCACGTGCTCCCGCCTCTCCAGGAGCCGATTCAGGATCAGGGACTATAGCATGGCCCGAATCACGTGAAATGCCTTGATATCGGTGGAAATTTACAGGCTTCATAGTCAGCCACGGAGGGGTGGAAATAAATCAAGTCATAAAGCATTCTTGGACACTTGCATCTCATCGGGGATAAAGGAAATCCTAGCGGTCTCGCAGGGAGGAATCCACTGAGCTCTAAAATTAGATTATTATCAGAATGAGACTGACAAATGCCAGCCTTTCTTCCAAGTTTTGAAGAAAGCCTTTCAATCGGATGAAATGCGAAGAAGCGTTTGTAACCTTGAAAACATGCCAGGCTCGCCACCCGTTCTAGTGGGCAGATGGGAGAACTCCTCACATTGCATTTAGCGGTGCTCGGATTTTTCAAGCCCAGCGGTGCTCGTCGAGAGACAAAAGCGGTGTTTGGTCACCTCTTTGCCGATCCGGGCTTTGAGGAGGCGAGGAGGTATCCGAAAATGGAAAATTAATACCTTCTGAGTGACGGCTCGGAAACCGATCCTTATTCCCGGGCTCACACCATAGAAGTCCGGCCAAGATACCACTATGAAGCCGAGGTGTTATAAACCGGAGAGGTCTACGGGTTGATGAAATGGGCCATGGGCGACGAAATTCGACATCAGTGCGGGCCCAACTTGACCATAAAAGGGCCGGATCCTAGCAGGATTTCATCATGGAGTTAAACCAGGTAGAACTTGTCGAGGCAGCCCGATCAAGGGCGGGCCATGTGGAAGCTTTACGTGGATGGAGCCTCGAATGTAGCATGGAAGCGAGCGGGCTCAATCCGACCTCACGGAGGATATCTGGGCAGCAGTGCAGCAAGGTTTGGGTTCACGCCTCCGACAGAGTAGAATCTGGCGTAATAGCGAGCCTCGATCTGGCTCATTCGTTAAGAGTCGATCGATTTGGAGATCCATGTGAGTTCCCAGGCGGTGGTCGAGACAGGATCGAGACACATACAGGCGAAGGGAAGGAAGATGATCATATCTTGTGAAGCCCGTGACTTATTAAAAAAGTTTGTATCAGTTGGATAGAGTATGTCCGCACGAAGCGGAGGATACTCGTGCTAGGCGGCTTTGTAGCTGGCTGACCTTGCGAGGAAGACATTGGGGATCGGCGCCAGTCGAATGCCGCAAATGGGGCCCCTCACCATTGACCCTTCTGGCCGCAAGTAGTACTTTGATGTGAGGTCCGTGAGACTGGATGGATACATTTGGGATTGTTAATGACGGGCCGTGCGGACTGACCAGAAGGGAAGCGCGAGATAAAATTGAGATCGCGGTTTACCCGATCCACGGGGAAGCCTATCTGAGCGAGGATTCTTCACACCCTTCCCTGATGCATCGCTTGGAAGACAACTGAATACGTGCTAGAAGTGCACAGGCACTATCTTCAGGAACCATATGAACTCGAACATTGGCGGAAAATTTTGAGAGGCGGGGATATTATTGGCCCTGATATCGAAAGTGCTGCGGCTTCGGTCAAAAGATGCGAGAATCGCCGGAACACGCTAAAATATCACGCCTCAGTGAGCCTGCAGGCATCAATCCACCGGCCCTGGCCCTTCGGTGGTGGGGTTGGACATATTAGGGCCCTTGGTGGCAAAGGCCCGATGTAAATTTATAATCGTCGCGGTAGATTATTTATTTCAAGTGGGTGGTAGGGCCCTAATACGATCACGGAGGCGGAAGATCTGCATGACCGTGGCAGAGCAATCATATGCGATTGGCATCCAGAGGCCTTGGTCTCAGGATAATGGAAGGCAGTTTGATAGCGGGAGGTCGGTTTTGTCTGAGGCTGGTTAAAAATTACTCTTCGATCACCAGGCTGCCTGATCAGGCTGGCGGGGCGAAGTCACCATCGAGAACCCTGAGGGCGCCTTGAAAACCAGACTGGGGATCTCAGATGAAGTTGGAGTCGAGCGTACCCTCCCCAGTCGTATGGGCCTCTGGTCGACCACAGTCGGCTTCAGGGACTGAGTGCCTAGCCTTTGGAACGGAAGCATTGCTTGAGTTGAGGGTTCAGATAAAATCTCCTAGAGTCGAGTTAGCATTGGAGGAACAAAATGGCGAGGCCACATACGAGATTTGGAGACTCTGGATGAAAGCAGCGAACATGTTCAACGGTGCATAGAGGTACCAAGAGGCAAGCGATACTAACGAGTCAAGCCGGAAATTTACATGCGGAGATTTGGTCTTGAAAACACACTGGCGGAAGAATCGGCTGCGCTGAAACTAGGTCCTGGTAGGAAGATCGCGCCCACATAATAACGATCGTCCCGGACGGGCAGCTATGAGCTCCGAAGCGGGAGAAAAATCCTACAACATACATGGAGCAGGAGCACACAGGCGATTCTATCAATAGGCATCGATTATTAACAAAAACGAGGCAGAGTATCATGTGGCCGTCAAGCACCTTGTGCGGCAATTTAGTATCTCGAAGCGGTCCTAGAATATGTAAAGAAACATACGGCGAGAAAATTCATGAAAATAAAGTCCTCTTTATTCCAAATGAATCATATTCAATTGTCAGTGGTGTCTTGAAAGCATCAAGTGCAAGCAGCTCTCGTGATACTCGATTGCGAGTACCCTCGAATTGGGAAGGGAGCCGAGAAAGGAGAGAAGGCATAAAGCAGAAAGAAGACGAGAAGGAGGAGAAGGAAAAAGATGGGGAATGAGGAGAGAGAAAGAAGAAGAAGCGGATAGAAAATTTGTGGAGATAGAAGAAAAGAAAAGAAAGAGGAGGGAGTATAGCGGGAGAGAGGGAGAAGAAAGAGAGCGAGGGAGTGAGACGAGGCCTTGACCCCACCCATGGCACTCATTCCTAAGCCCAGGAGCTAAGGGAAAAACATAAACTCCATAAAGGAAACTAGGAAAAACATAACTCCACAGGAGAAATTCAAGAAGCGAGTCGGGGCGTGAAGACAATGAGCGTAGAGACATCGAGCATCCATCTTCTCTGAGAGCTTCATCCGCCCGGTATCGACGGAAATCTTCAAAGCGTAGTAGGAGTGCGGAAGCAATAGAGACCCTGATTTATAGAGAAAGCATCCAGAGAGCACGAGCTGACGTTCAAATTCCCATCAGATCAGCATTAAAAGCGGTTCGCACTTTTTCAATAACTGAAGGACACACGAAACGGCTCCTCTCATAAAGCGCCTCTTCATACGAAGCGTCTCTCCCCACAAGGGGAATACTCACACAAAAGCAGTGCTAGGCGGAGACCAGGCGCCATGAGCCCTAGTTGCTCGCTTTGGCAGAGCTCCCTCACATTTATCAAGGCAGGCCTTTCACGTGCCCGACGGGCGGGCTCCTCCACCAAATGGCGAGCTCTCGCCCGGCCACGAGTGAGGCAGGCTCCCTCTATTGTCGGGGCCAGGCCCCTTGGCAGTACTTAGCCAGGCGGGCTCCTCCCCGATGACGACGCTCCCTCCCTTGACCTGAGGCCCGGGCCCAGGCTCCTGTTGCGGGGCAGGCCCTTCTCGTACATCAACGGGGCGGGCTCCTCCCTCATTGGCAGGCTCTCCCTTGGCCGGCCCGAGCAGGCTCCCTCTGACTATCAAGGCGAGCCCTTCTACGTAGCTAGCAGGTGGGCTCCTCCTGGTGGCAGAGCTCTCCCTTGACCACGGGCGAGGCTGAGCTCCCTCTGCTATCGGGGCGAGGCCCGCTGCTTTGTACTTCAGCGGGCGGGCTCCTCCCCCGGTCGTGACTCCCTTCAGCACGGGCGGGGCAGGCTCCCTGTTGGGGCAGGCCCCTTCTCTGCTTCCGCGGGCAGGCTCCTCCTCGTCGCAGGCCTCCGCGGCCGCGGGCGGGCAGAGGCTCCCTGTGTCGGGATGGAGCCCTTCTACGTGCCCAGCCGGGCGGAGCTCTCCCCGATGCCAGGCTCTCCTTGACCACGAGGCCGGAGACGAGCTCCTCTGTGCGGGGCGAGAGCCTTCCTACGTACTTCAACGGAGACGAGGCTCCCTCCTCGTGCGAAGCTCTCCCGCGGCCACGAGGCCCCCCGGAGCCAGGCTCCCTCTGTTTGTCGGGCAGAGAAAGCCTTCAGCGTGCTTCGCTGGACGGGCTCCTCCCCGGTGAAAGCGAGAGCTATCTCGGCCCGACACGGAGGCGGGACGAGGCTCCCCTTTATTCATCGAGGCCGAGCCCTTCTGCGTGTACATCAACGAGGGCCCAGCGGCGGGGCTCCTCCCTCGATGGCGGGCTCTCCCTTGACACTTGACTGGTGAAGCTCCCTACATTGCTAGAGGCCAGGCCTTCTTTTGTACTTCCATGAGGCGGGCTCTCCCTCGATGTGAGAGCTACCACTTGGCGTAGCGGGCGGAACCAGTCCTCTTATTTATCAAGGCGAGCCCTTCTACGTACTTCCAGCGGGCAGGGCTCCTCCTCATTAATGACTCTCCCTTCCATCCGCGAGCGGACAGGCTCCCTCACATTTATCGAGGCGAGGCCCCCGCTTTACTATACTTCAAGCGGGGACGGGCTCTCCCGTGGCAGCTCTCACGCGAAAGCGAGCTGAGCCGACTCATTTATTCATGGAGACGGAGCGAACTTCTCCTGTTTAGTACTGGACAGCGACGGACTCCTCCCTCATTGGCGAAGCTCTACCTTAAACCGCAGACGGGCCAGGCTCCTATTCCTCCACAGGTGAGCCCTTCTGTACTTCAGCCGGGGCCAGGCTCCTCCCTCGATGGCGAGCTCTCACCCGCGGCCGCAGGGCGGACGAGCTCCCTATTTATCGGGGCGAGCCGCGCCTGCATACTTCAATGACGGGCTCCTCACCATTGGCCAGAGGCTCCCCTTCCAGCACGAGGCGGACGAGGCTCCACTATTCATGCGAAAGGCAGGCCCTTCTACCGTGCATCCAGCCGGTGGGCTCTCCCTCGATGACGAGGCTCTCCCCCCTTTAACCGCAGTGAGGACCAGGCTCCCAGTGCCTCGGGCCGAGTTCCTGCACCCACCCAAACGGCGAGATTCCGGGTCACATTTTTCGTCGGCAGAGCTCTTTCCCATCAATTCGACCTGAGGCGAGCCCTCACTCCGCATTCCAGCCTTAAGCTCCACCAACCACATAATTGGGGAATAGACGGGATAAACGGAATGAGTATACGAAATTTCAACGATCGAGTTCAAATACTAGGATCGATGCTTCGGGTTATCTGTTTCGGAAAAAGAATAAAGATAAAGCTCGGCGAACACAGGCTTCGAAAAAATAAGCATTTGTTGAAAAGGGGCTACGGACATCGGGCCAGGAGCCCGATAAAACATGGCTAGATCAAAGGTTCGGGCGTGAACTGACGAAGAGTGAAGAGATCTCGGTGAGGTAAGCGGGCTCTGGGAATAATTTACATATGAAGACCCTCGCCTCCCTCGTGGCTAGGGAGTCAAAGTGAAATCCGTCAGGCGCTTGCGACGATATACGTTGGCAGGCCACCGAAGCTGCCAGGCACACACTTGTTCGCAATTGTTTGATAACCTGGAATCCCTCTGAGCAGCCATGCGACTGATGAAGATACGCTCGTAAACCATTACATTCATGGCACCGGTAGTCTTGATAAATTTGCAGCAGAGACTCGATGGCGGCCTCGGCAGCGCCTTGCCTCTGAAACCTCGCGGCAACGTTTGAGTTGTTTTCCTTAGCTCAAGCCACGATAGCCGTAGCGAAGCTCGGGTTCGAAGATCTCGTTGCTCACCTAGAGAGATGGCGAAGTTCCTCTCTAACTATTGAGCTAAATCCACGGCGAGGACTTGACCCTCTGAGTCTCGACCAACGTCATTTAGTGCGACTGAAGTTCACTCGAACCTCAGAGGAGCTCGCCCTCGACCAGCCGTCAAGAAATTGCTCACAGGGCCTCGTTCTCTCTGATTCTCTGCAGAGGCACGAGTAGATAAGCATGCCTACAGTTAGGACTTAAATCAGCTCACCATTTCTTGATCTGGCCCGATGCGCTCGTCCCATGCGGCTGATCATTTCGGAAGTCAAAGTAAATCCACTTCGCCTTATAAATTAGGTGATCCTTACATGTTCTCATTGGTTTGGCTTTTCGATGACCACTTGAAATGGTGGCCGGCTGAGGAGCCCACACAGGGGAATTAGAGCTTCGGCCTGAGGCCCGGACCCGGAGAGTTAACGATTGTAAAACTACTTGAAGAAAATCCACGAAAGACAGGCTGACCTCCTCGATAAACCAACTCCTTTGATTTCTCAATATCAGTCAGTGGGATGGATGAAGCGGCACCGCGCGAGTTCGACATTGAATGGCGGGAGAATCTTTGAAGCCGTCCCGAGCACCGATTTTGCTTTCTTTCTCGACTGGACACCTTCCCGGGAGATGACCCAGCGAGGGTGCGAAGAGTATCCTCGGAGTTATAGGCAAAGCGCCAGCGGTTGAATTCGCTACCGCGCTTATGGGATTCCAGCCTGCGATGGGCTCGGAAGAGGGCGAACAAGGGCTCAGGAGATCTATTGACGGGGACGAGGGACCGCTCAAAGACCTTTGGACCGAGGGAACTTCGAAGGCTGTTTCTAATCTACGAACTTTGTTGGGCTGTGATCCCTCGGAGAATCACATTCTTCCTCCTCTTTTGCACTCAGGGTTTGAGATATCCCTTCCGGATGAGCTAAAGTCTCCCCTCGGGTAGGCCGGCGACGGGCCGAAAGAAGCTCCCAGTAGAAGAAATGAAGGCCCTAAAGCGGAAGATTTGGCGGACTTAGGACGGGATAGGCCCCGGAACATCAGGCCTTAATAGCTCTGTGGGCAGCCGGAGTAGGATCAGCATGAAAAGCGAGCAATGGTATCTTCATCGCTAAGCTCAGGCAGGCATCGCAGCAGCCTACAGAGAAACTGAAGTCGGAGTATCGATAGCTATGGTGATAAAACCAAAGGTAAAGGGATGAGTACTCTTGAAGGATTGCTCGGGGCGCTCCGCGTTAAGGTCGCTGGGGTGTCTCCACTATCTAAAGAATTATCTCCCGATTGGAGCCACTAACGAAAGAAATATCGCTTTCCATGTCCTATGAGAAAGGAAGGTCAAGAGATCGCAAAGGGGAGCTCCGGGACGCCCTAGGAAATAAATAAACCCCTCGTGATAAGCTGTCGGATTAAAAAGATCACGGGAAGCCAAGCCACATTAGGGGTGTGAGCCCACATCTAAAAGGAGCCGACAAACCCACTAAAATGCTGACCATTTGGGGCGGTTGGGAAGAGCGGATATGAAATGCTAAAGAACACAGCAGTGAAGGGTGCGATGGAAGCGGAGTAGATTCTCAAGCGACCTCGAAAAAACACATACCGTCGAGCACGGAGGTAGCATGAATCAAAATCAGGGAGACCAACCTCCGAACACGGGAAGAATTCGGTATCGTTCAACAAAGTAGACTCATATAAAGGGCCCAGCACTCTTGGGGCCCACGCAGCCACGAATGTCGAGCTGGCGGTCTGAGATAGTCAGGAACCCCTAGGATATTTGATCAAGTTTATCTTCCTTTTTCCCACTTACCTAAAAGGGAAGGGAGGGCGCCTCAGACTGGTTGAGGCTGACGTACATCAAACAATGAAACGCCCCGGCCCTGCCGGGGCCCAGGCATCAGCAGAGGAATCATCGTGCGCGAGGAGCGTTTGGGACCATGGCGCTGGCCAAGCGAAATCTAGGCAGGCCGAACCACTGCGAGGGCCTCGTCAGTGTCGATGAAAGAAACACGGCGGAATGGGATGCCGCGGGCCGAATGAAAGAGAAGACACGAGAAGGGACCCGACCTTTGAACGAGATAGGCGGAAATCGAATGAAATACAAGAGCGCCCAAGAAATACTGAATAAGGGGGAGTGTAAAGGGCTGAGGAGTCGAGAACTAGAAGATTCGTGAGAAGGGAAAGCGAGAGATATAAGAAAAACAAGCCTGAAACTGACCATCATTAACACATGGCCACAGTGGACCGGAGTTAGATAACCATCCAGAAGAGACCTTCACGGGGAAATAACAGTCGCGGGACTAATCACGGTACTTGCCCCTTGTGATCATTACCTGAGGGTGATGACTTGATAAGGATATAGAAATGGAATTCGAGCATCGCTCCTTTTCGGCCAGATAGAGCAATGAAGGTAGGAGCCATAAGTATCCTTCCATAGCATTTGGCTTGAGTCGTGACTCATTCTTTGATATGGCATGGATTTGGAAAGATAGGGAGGCGGACTCGGCGGTCAAAGTAGTTTCACCACGATATGACGATAGAATATTCAGCAAGAGGCGTCACTGTCAGAGTCCTATTATCAAGGAAGGAGAAAGCGATGCAGAAGCAGTTAGTTGAATATCTCCCGATAAGGAAGGAGGATTATTCGAATAAACTCCTTTGACTAATCATTGCTAAATCTAAGGAGAAGGCTACGACAGAAACCAATCTCAAAAGGGAAGGACCACAGAGATCATCGTCAATTGGATAAAGACCCATTCTGAAATACAAGGTCGCTCGAGCACCCAAAATCATGAAAACCCCAAAGCGAAGAGGACATTCTTTCTCCTTCTCTCAGAATAATCGACTTAGAGCATGGTGGCCGAGATGAAACTCTGCAGCCCCTCTTCCCTCTTTGTTTTTCTCCTGCCGAGCGAGGCCGCGCTCAGGACCCGGTGGACTAGCATTGCGGTATTCACTGCAGAATCTGGCCATCAGGCGTCCATCGGTTTGGCCCCACCATTTGTCTTGGCTTTCTGACCCAACGGCCAAGTAAGCGCTCCGGCCAGATTCGGGTTGAAAAAGGCATCATCGAACTATAATGCATTTTATTATGTTTTTGAAGAAGTTAAACCTTAAGTTGGTGAGATTTAAAAAATCACGATCTCTCAAGCGATATAATCTATGTCTTGATGGCCTTTATATAATGCTCGATAATTGGTTGATAAAAAAATCGGGATTATTGTCAAAATACCGACAATATATTGATGATAATTTCCGATTTAGCTATCAATTTTTATTGAAAATTTTCCAAAAAAAAGATGGCCAAGCTTCTGATAACTTGTGATGGGCGAAAGAATGAAGAAGATGAAGAAATGTCGGAGAGAGAAAATGAAAAGTTTAGAGTATTGGAAGAGAGAAACATAAAGGTCTAATAATTAATATTATTAATTTTTAATAATTAATATCAAAGTTATGATTAAAAACAATAATATTAAAATAATTTAAATTAAAAAACGATTACTTAGATATTTTAATACTAAACTATTTTAAAAAAATCTTAAAATGAAATCTGTAAAAATTATTACTCAATGATTTTAAGAATATTCTAAAAATGTAAATATAAAAAAATAAAAAATAGTCATAATATATTATATGAATAAATTAAAAATAATTTAAATTCAAAATTTTAAATTCTTCAAACATTTAAAATAGATTAAAATCAATTTTAAACAATTATTCTTCAATATTATCATGTTTAAAATTTTAAACAATCATTCTAAAGTAAATTAATAACATTTTATCTTTACTTTGAGTCTTCAAAAAATATTTATTTTATTTTTAATATAAAAGCTTAAAATTGAAATTGAAAATTTACTATTACAGTTTTTTGAACTTTACGATAAAATTTTGGGAGTTTAACTTGATTATTTTTTATAAATCATAAAAAATAATTTTAATGTTTTCAAATCAAATTATTCTTTTTATAACTTCTTATACTTTTAAAATAATTTTCATATATAAATTAAATATATCTTTAATTTTTGAATGCATTATATCTGATATATCTTTAATATATCGATCGATAAAATCAGAAATCTGTCCCAAATACCAAACAGAATCGACAATTTTCATCAGCCAGACAAGTGGTGGAGTGTTTTAACAGTAAACCAAGTTCTAGTTTAACTTATGGTGTTCCCAAATTTGGAATTTCTTTGAGACAAAAGCAAGTTTAATCATTCTCCAAATTAAAGAAAATGCGTGCATCTTGGTAAAGCCGATTGGTACCAGTTGGGTCGTTTGTTTGGCTCCTAATTTAGGATGTTTATTGTAAAACCCATGAAAAATTCAATTTTTCTAAAAAATGGTAAAACGATAATTTTGGTTGAAAATCGGAAAATTTCTAAATCTCAAATGACGAACTGAATTTCACTGTTGAATTCGTCTCGCGAAATTTAGTTACTCTGTCGAATTTCGTCGGATTTCGAGACAGTCGAAATTTCATGTTTTTCGAGGCGTCGGGTGTCGGGTGTCGGGTGTCGGGTGACATATGATATGAGCATGTGGATGCCACATGGAACCTTAGGTGAGTGACACATGGCATGAGCCATATGGTGCACTTGTGTGAATGACTCACATTGAGCCATGTGTCAAGAAATAAAGGAAAGAAAAATAAGAAGGAAAAAAGGTGGGAGAAATGACAGTGGGGGAGTAGGGTGGGGGCGGGGAGCGTGGGGGTAGAGTTTCCCCCACTTTTAGCGTAAATCAAGTGGGATAAGAACCAAAGAAGAAGAAAGAAAGAGGAAAAGGAAGAAAGAAAAAGAAAGAAAGAAAATGAGAAAAGAAAATGGAAAATGAAAAAGAAATGAGAGGGAGAATAAACCAAAGAAGGGAAGCTCGGAGGATAAGAAAGGGAGAAAGGAAAAAAAAAAAGAAAAAAGAAAGGAGGAGAAGCAAACAGAAGAGAATCGGATAGAGAGAAAGAGAAAGGGGAGAGAGAAACAAAAAGGGACATTTCCGGTATTTCGATGGTTGAAGCTCGACGGTCCGAGAATAAAAGTAGATCCACGCATCGAGAGCTACGTGTGAGTACCAAAATCTTGGAGTTTCGTCAAACTCCATGAGGTAGGAAATTTTCCTACTTGGATTATTTTTAGTCTAAAAGCCATTTAATGACACTTCATTTTTCTTAGTAGTGATTGGCGATTAGCAATTTAGCCCCGAGATTTTGGGGATTGAATATTAGGAATTTTGAATTTGTTTTTGGGCGATTCGGATAAATTTTAGACATTTCGGACGGTTGGACCCAAATTTTCAAAGATTGTTTTTGGACATTCGGACTTAATTTTAGAAATGTTTAGACCAGTTAGGGCTAAATTTTCGGGACTATTTTATTACGACAGTCGGAACTGATTTTCCGGAATGTGTATGCTTTTCATGAGTGTATTGCAAAATTTTGAATAACATGTTGGTTGTGTGAAAATCATGTTGAAAATGCATGCTTATAAGATGTATTGACATAAAAATTTATGATAGATATAAATTATATGTAGAAAATATAATTATTCACATGTAGAATATGTATGTATTTCTCATTTGCATGTAACTTGTATGTTATATTATGAAATAACATAGTGCATTCCTTATACACTTGAGGGGACATCGCGTCAAGTCGGGTGTGCATGGTATTGTTATTCACCATTCTTGGTAGATGTAGTATTTCGGGAAATGGGACTGTCAAAATTCAGACTCAGGTGAAAAAAAAAAAAAAAATTTCTTGTATTTGGACCAAGAGCAAGATAGGTAGATCTCCCCACAGGGTGAAAGATTGTAAATTCTAATACTATTAGTTAGGCATATGGATCAAGCGATGAAAGTTGAGCGAGAATTAACCGGAAGGCGTGCGAAGCCTGCGGTGAGACCCCGAAAATTCACTACTCATAAAAACACATGGGATTTGATGAAATTAAATAAATATTAGAGGGTTATCCAATGGGTTATGTCATTGGGTGAAACACCAATGACTGGTTTTCACACTTGGCATTTGCATGTGTGAGAGAGTCGGTCAGGACTCGGTTTATGGGCATGAGGAGTCTCATTTCATGCATGACATGAAATATTCCATATAGGATGACATTTTCTGTATGGAATGTGGTTTGATGTATGTATGCCATTGCATGTGTATTTAGGTGGGAAGTAGCCCTTGTAGGATAATTTTTTTACTAGACATTTACTCACCACATTGTAGGATCCCCTTACCCAGATGGGGAGACAACGCTCCAATGAGTAAAGTGATTCTTGAAGGAGATTAGACATGTGGCCTTGAGTAACATTTTTAAAAAGTGTTTTGTATAAAGAATTTTTACTACAAAAATTCTTTTGGACTAACTCACCTAAATAGTTGGGTATATAATTATGGTAAGAGAGTGTGATGGGACCCACCTACGTCTTGTAATTATTCATTTCTTTCATATTTTAGATTTAAATATGAATGAATGGAGTCGATGAAGGGGCATATGAAGTGGTGTCAAGAAGACAGCTCGGTGTTCATGGTGAACAATGCCGTCTGGTACCACGACTTAAGTCATAACTTGACCTAAGACAAAGGAGATTACGCGGAGTTGTGGGTTGTCGTGGGACCCTCAGAGAGTGGGCGTCACATTTGTACCCAAATATTTCTAAATTTGGGGAGTCGGGCGGTTGACTCAATTCGTTAATTCGATCGAACTTAAAGGTCCAACAATCGAGTCTGGTCATTGGAAAAAGTCGGGTAATCGATTAAAGCAGTACATTTTTAAAATTCAAAATCCTAAAGCTAAAAAAATGATATAAACTTTTTGATTTCATTATTAGGTATGATTATACAAAATAAACAAAATAAGATTACATCAATTGCTACTTATAATATACAAAATAATATTAATTTAATAACAAACCATACGAAACAAAGAAATAAACTATAATTTTTATCATAAAAAATTCGTCACACAACTTAATAATTCTAAAATCTATCAACTCTTCCTCCTTGTTAAATGTGACAAACTACAATTATTCATGAGATTTTCCATTTTTGACCTTAATTCATTTGTTATTTCAACTTACTATAATTTCCAACACATACGAGAAAATATGAAAGACAGAAGCTTAGAAACTAATTTGAACCAATTGAGAGTCACCATTAAATGCAGAATGAAATCTCATTTTTCCAAAGTGAATTAAACATGAAATCGAACAAATTTAGTTACAAGAACTTTATATTTCATCATGGCTTATACAGTCTTAATGAAATACTAGAAGAATTCCAAGTAACCCTCTTTAGAAGAACTTACAATTTATGGATGCAACTGAGATGTCTATCCTTATACAATATATTGCATCATTTTTCTTTCTTTAGTATTTTTTGAGTTCTAAATGAAACGTAATGAAAAATTTGGTTGTCTAATAAATTTTTTAAAGAAAGTTAAATATTGTTGTGTTAATGGAAGCTTTGATGTAAATAATGTTAATTCAAGAACAAAAAGATAAACTAACTTACGTAAAGATGGACGAGGTTTTAACGTGGTTCGATCAACCATGACCACGAATGAGAGAGAATCTTTCCACTATACAATGTAAAACATTACAGCTGGGTGTAATAACATACAATCAGTCTCAAACATTTAATATCTCCTCATTTCTTGTATCCATACTTTGCACCGCGAAATCCCTTGCTCCAACAGGCATTCCCATTATTCCTCACATCTCTACACACCCTTTATAGCTTTCTAAGCACATATATCTTTTTCTCCTTATGACCCAAAATATTTATAGTGATATTCTACTATTTTCCTTATTCTATAAGGAATCCTTGTTCTACCAAGAAACCTTTCTGCCTGTAGGATAAGGGAGTCTTAGTTTCATTACAATAATCTAACAAACCTCGGAATTATCTTATATGATATTCTTTACAAATAGGAATTAATGCTAATTAGGAGTTTGAGACACATTCTAACAATCTCCACCTTATATCAAATTCAAACATTGACTCCACCTTGAACTAAAATTCCTTTTGTGTGCTTTGCAATATTTTGTTATACTAGAGATCTTGAATTTGAAATTCTAATAATCCTCCCCTCAAACAAGTACCAATGAACCTTCTCTCAAATAATTATCCATCCATCCACTTTCTACATCGTAGGATTTTCCTTAGTTTCTATTACGTTCTAGCACACGCCTTTACATGAAGAACCACTTGCCTCGAGAGCTTGCTCTTATTTTGGGTAACTCCTCTTCATTGTACGTGGAATAGTAACACATACATGAAGATCCAAACCACACCGGGTTAGATGGAGCACACCATGGATCTCACAGTCACCAATTAGTGGCTCTCCGCCTATCAGATCTAAGGATTTCACCTTACATTACCAGGACACCCTATCCCGAAACCCGTGACAACCCGTCAACTCCGCGGGAAACCCGGTGATATCGGGTGTCCCGACATCACACTCATTTGTCTCATATATCGAGACCTAGCCTCATGTTTAATTCACAAATATACAAAAATATAAGGGATAGACTATTTAATCAATAGTTCATTTAACAGTATTTTATACAACAAAAAGGTATACATGTTCTGCTCGAATATAATACATGACAAAAACAAAACAAAACAAAGCCTCATCCGGCTCTCATCCTGCATGTGGTCCCATATGAGGGTCAGATGCTTGCACCAAACCTGTACTTGAAACGGGGTCCCACGATCGGGTGAGCAAAGCCCGGTAGAGAATGACTCCTACAAGGGCTACTCCCCATCTAAGTGCACATACAATGGTCGCACAACAAACACACATTCAAGTAAAATGTCTACATGAATGTCATATGTCATGCATGAAATGTCTGTGCCCATATCGAGTCACTCATAGGCACCCTTACACATGCATATGCCAAGTGTGAAAACCGTCCTTTAGTATTACGATGACCCGTATCCGCCGACCTCAGCTGCAAATCGATACCCAATCTGAAGTGCCAATGAACAATAATGCGAGTTAATCAGGCTCTATCACACAACCCGAAGTTTATGTGATAAACATGACCGTGTGTCTTCTTTAGGCAATAGAACTTTTCGGATCACACCTCGGGTCTCTTACACCCATGTTCCGGGCTTTTCACCTAAAAGGGTTAACGGTCCCCTTCTTGCTCCGCCCAACACACCTTATTTATATTTCTTTTTATGATTTAAAACCGTGAGTCATTTATTAGACGTCGTCCAAAGTACGAGCTCACTACTCATTCATTAACAATGATGATGGGTGACCACACCCATGCACACACACCCAACACAATGCGATGTCCCTATGCATATGCAAATCTTAATGCCTTGCATGTATTCTCATGTTACATGTATGATGCACACTACATGGAACATTCTACTCAATAAGTATTTCATGCCAGTACCATGTAAACATATATGATTTACATCCATATGTTAATACATTTAAATACACATATATTAACATATCTTACATATTGACATGTTATTAAATTGCGGCCGATAACACCGCAAGCTTACTTCACATAAAATAGCCATTCCTGGCCATACTCGGCCTTGAAAAAAATATAGACTTAGTCCAGAAATTTTAGTCTCTGTTTTTGTGACGCCCCAAAACCGAGGTGTCCGTTGACTACCCGTCAACCCTCGGAAATCTACATGTCTCATGTTATGAGACCCATACATGTCTGAAATATAGCGCAGGTCTATCTACTCATAAAATGTATAACATACAAAAATGATTCAATTACAATTTGTTTATAATTGTATTTAATTACAATTTACACAAAAATGGGTCTCTTGCCCAGGATTTTTAGAAAATACAAGATAAGGCCAGTTTGGCCATTTCTTTGCTTCTAAGGTCCCGGATGCATCCCATTCCCAAGTGCGTCTTCGGTACCTGAAAAATATATTCCCTCGACAGGGTGAGCAATGCCCAGTAGTGGAATTTCCCTACTTGGATTACTCCCTACCTAAGTGCAATGCAATGGCACACCAAACATTCAACACATGCTAATATATCACTCATGCATATATTAACAAAATTAATTCCATAAATCATGCTATTCGAGTTCTGACAATAACTTTATAAGATTAGCTCACATGAGGCTAAGGCACAATTCGGCGAGTTCATCTTGGGAATCGCCCACAAAATCCTATTAGGCATGTTGTTACTCTGGCAATAACACAACATCACAATCACGCAAGCAGTCCGTGGGTGTCCAAAACCATTCTAGGGATTTCTTAACAAGTCCCGAATCTTTGGAACCCAAACCACGGCCCTCCAGGCCTCAACAAATCCCCATCCATTACATGACCCTTAAACAAAAAGTAAAGCAAGTAGGAGAAAGACCCCTACCTTTTTGGAGTTTGTCGAAACTCCTGGCGAGTACCGCAGTAGTCACTTTGCGGAGTGGGGGCAACTTCAGCTTCTCGTCTCGCCAGGAGTTCGCCAGGGTCGTCGTAGGAAATTCTAGAGAGAAGGTAGAACTTGCTATATATAAAAATCCCACACTCTCCTCTCTCTTCGGTTTATTTCCCTTTTTCCCCCTCTCTCTTCCTCTCCCGATCCATTTTGGTCAAGATTGGGACAAGAAAAGTCCTCTGATACACATGTCAAATTCTATTGGTTGAGAGGATTACACTATATCCTCTTATCCAACCACATGAGATTTCCCTCTAATGGCATGATGCCATGTGTCACATGAGCCCCACTTGAGCTGTTTGACTCTCCCATGGCTTGACACGTGGGCGCCTCTTGGGCCCTCATAAAGTACCAGTGTCGCGCTCCTCTACGTGCCTTGAAAAGCGTGAGAAATTCGTTGTCTCGGAATTGTGAAAACCGACTTGGTAGCTAGATTTTGCGAAGACGATTCAACGGTGAAGTCCATTTAGGTATCCGAGATCTAGAAAAATTCAGTTTTGACCGAAATTACCATTCTATCGTCCTTATAAATCTGGATTTTAGAGTCTCCACCATTCTCCCTTCAAAGAATTTAGTCACCGAAATTCCACACCTATCACGCATCCAACCACGTGCATATGTAACCCTACACCACCCAATTCCTGCTTGGTGTGTACACGATGACCTTTCCAAGGTCACAATCACCGACAATCCAATGGACCGTCAACCTAATCCATGTCATGAATGACATCCATATACCGAGCTCTTGCAGGCTCACCAACGCCCAATGAAATTTCCAATGGGTATCCAAATCTCGAGTCACCCCCGACTCCTATCACTCAACTCTAAGTCTACGTGATAACCACGACCGTGTTTTCATCTCGAGTCACCCCCGACTCCTATCACTCAACTCTAAGTCTACGTGATAACCACGACCGTGTTTTCATCTCGAGTCACCCCCGAGTCCTATCACTCAACTCTAAGTCTGGGTGATAACCATGTCAGTGTGTTTTCATCTCCCGGGCAACAGAACTATTCGGATTACACTTTGAGCCTTTTACATCCACACAGAAATTTCGGGATATCTCCCCGGGTCTCTTACACCCACGAAATTTAGTTCTCCTGTTACTTACACCCACGAAGTCGGGACATCTCCTGAGTCTCTTACACCCTGCAGAAATTTCGGATTTCTCCTCGGGTCTTACACCCACCTGAAGTCGGGATATCTCCCCGGGTCTTACACCCACCACAGTCGGGATATCTCGAGTCTCTTACGATCTCCGGGTTTTCACCTTGGGGATTAACGACCCCCTTCAGCTGCCCGACACACTTTAATTACTCCCGTTTCTTGATTAATTTGTGAGTCTTCATTGGACGTAGTCTTAGGAACAAATAACCCTCCATACCTAGTGTGGTGAATGATCATACCATGCAACCACACCCGACTCGGCCACGATGTCTCGTGCACATGCCTTGTAATGCCAAGCCCCGTGACACGCAATCAGGGTCCACCACGAGCGAATCTTGGAGATCTCTAACTCACAATCTGACTATCCAGGTCCAGCTCTCACCTACACCCTAAGGAAGAACATCCACATCTGGGTTTCTCTAAAGGTCTCAGCCTCTAAGCCCCGAATCCATCACCTGAATCGTGATGAATGAATATGATGCATCCATTTTAAAGCGTACTCTAGTCAGTGCGGGGAGTAGAAATGTACCATGCATGTATCGGCCTATCCCGAGGCATTTCAGTCTGCATGCCATGAGATCTACGCCTCCTAGGACAATCTCTGCTCATATGCCCAGGCTAGCGGCAATGGTAACACGTCATGCACTTTAGCGACTCGGAACTCTCGGCTGCGAGCCTGTGCTTTCGGCCAGAGCTAAACTCTTACCACGGCCTATGTGGCCCGTCCACGAAGTACTAGGTGCTTGTGCGGCACCCCTCAGTCAAATCTTGATCCCTCCCCA
The DNA here is from genome assembly GCA_016808115.1 of Tetrastigma voinierianum. Taxonomy (NCBI): domain Eukaryota; kingdom Viridiplantae; phylum Streptophyta; class Magnoliopsida; order Vitales; family Vitaceae; genus Tetrastigma; species Tetrastigma voinierianum. The sequence goes on from JAEQBH010002623.1 coordinate 857,012, forward strand.
GCCCACTAGGGTATGGAGGCTCATGTGTCTGCTCTTGTCCCTCATTGGCGGGACGTTTTGTCCCCCCAGGCCTCGGGATCCTGTCTGCAGAATCCCTCTCGTATGTCAGAAATTTGCACTGTGATGGTAGCCATATCACCCGTCGACCATGACCACTAGCTTCGTCTCGCGATGATTGGGGTGGGGTGTCCCGCCAACTTTGGGATTCACGCGCCGTGGGCAATCGTCAGTGTCGAGGTTATCGGCGAAATAATACACCATACGCCTGCTGACTAAATGTCCCGTCCACGGCCTTGGTCACGATGATCTTAACTTGTCTGGATATCCTTGCGAAGACGAGAAGTCTTACTTCTTTCGGTTGGAAAAAGATGGATCTTCCTTCCTCTTAGAACTAACACCCATATCTTGGATGGCTTGTATGTCGTCTATTCCTCACATTTGCCCCTCACGCACCGGCTGTACAACGGCCCGTGTGCGCCAATTCTTACGGCCTCGTGAGCACATTTGGTGAGCTCTTGGTGGTGCTTGGCTGGCACCTGCGTGGGCGACCTCTACGTCCTCTCTCCCTCGACTAGCCATCACCATATGTCAAATGGCAATAAGATTCATTAATTTTCATTTCGGTCCCAACTAGCGCTTTATGCAGTGCTAATAGACTTGACAACCATGAGGCGGCCCGGATTCCGACACCACAAGTGGCGCTAACTTCCAACCACTCAATTCATTTATTTCAATAAAATTCTAAGCTTTCTTGTTCGTTTCATTATCCAAATCCCTAAGGTCATAGTTCTTAACCTTAGTATTCACCCTTTTCCTATACGCATTATACCATGCATATAATTTCCTATCTGAAATACTTGATCAAATCCCATAATTCTCATATACATCATTCCATGTATATGTCACTTACTTGTAATTTGAAACCTGAAAATCATAATCAAAACATGCAACAATAATGACGTATCTTAAAGGGTGTAAATACGCCCCGAGACACTATTCACATATCGGAAATTTTTTTTTTTCACACACCACGTAATTGCATTTATAGTAATTGCAATATAAATATTCCATATATTAAATCATACACAAGAAAATTTTTAAAAATTTTGTACTCTTTTTTTTAACCGTGAGCGATTAGTATGAGCGGTGTCCATGAGCGATGACGTAAGCGGTGCGAATCAAAAGCGGGTTGGGTGCACGGTGAGCACGCGAACCGGTGATGCGCACCGCTGCATCCACGGTGCCAGTGCAGGCGAAGCTATTTCTTTGTCTTAGCGGCTGGCAGCGTCTTGTGGCGTACAGCGATCGCGAACCTCAAATCGATGTCGCGACCAGCCTTCGCTTCCCCCACAGAAACGCCCTTGTCGCGACCCAAAACCTTGGTCGCGACACCAAGCCACCACAAGGCAGCCAGAACCATGTCGTGACATCAAATCGGTGTCGCGACACCACTCAGGCCACTCCAGGTCGTGACCTCAAAACTGGGTCGCGACACCGTTTCTCCTGCCCAGCCCCAAGCCAGGTCGCAACACCAAACCAGGTCGCGACCCTCCTGGAGACTAACCTATGTCACGACATCGATTTCATGTCGCGACTTCGTTCCTGTCCACAGTGGGATTTCCAAGTCGCGACCTCCCACACTGCCACCCATGTCGCGACCTCAAAAATGATGTCGCGACCTCGATCAACTTGCGAAATCGGGTTGCGAGCACGAGACGCTGCTACTGACCTAACCGGTCGCTGACGCCACTTCTGGTAGGCCTCGCATCCCAACCAAACCAGGCGCGACCTGCATGCGCGATGTCGCGACCTCAAGAAGGTCTAACCCCCCCAGCGAACTCTTTTTTTTTTTTTTTTTTTTTAATTAGTAACTCAATCGAGTCCTACCCGGCTAGCCGGTCGCGTATGAAATTTCGAGTCACGACTCGAAGGCTGCTCCTCGAGGTTTCCACCTGTCGCAACCTGAAAATCCAGTTCTTGACACCCTCAAGACTAAACCGGTCGCGACCTCGCCCGATGTTGAGACCGGATCCCGCCCGGCCCATCACGGCCCGTGAAATTCATCTCATGACCAACGGCTCTCCACTCGACCTACGCATGTCACGACCTCGAAACTAGGTCGACTAGCCTAGTCTGAAGTGGCGTTAGCCATTCCGGCTTCTATACACAAAATTTTTTTTTTTCAAATCCTCCATTAGCCTTCCTGCTTTACTCCTAAAGATCTGATAGCTTGAACCTTGCTCTTTACCCACTTCTAAATTTGTAAATTTAGTACAATTCTTTCCACTTGTGCGAAACTGAAATAATTTCGAATTCCACAAATCCCATTACCATTCATGTTCAAAAAGCGGAAGCGCTCCGAGAAAATTATTATTATTTTTCGTTTATTTCTTGTTTATTTAAAATTTCATTACGCCCATAAATTTTAGAACACCTAAGGTTATCTTTCGACCTTAGTGTTCAACAATTTCTCCTATGCTACTCACGAAACATCTGAAACACATAACACGCATAACAAACATGTTATACACACCATTCATCGATACCTGATGATGTATGATCTATCGAATCTCCCATCAAGTCCTAGTTGACCATTATACCTAACTCTACACCCACCGAGCTCCCAGGTAATCGTTTACCTAAGCTGCGATGCAAGCTGTGGCGCTGAAAACCGGGGTGTCCGTTGACCGTCAACCCAGCGGAAATCTACATGTCTCATGTTATGAGACCCATACATGTGCAAATATGGCCACTTGGGTCTACACATCCTACTCATAAAATGTATATTTTATACAAAAATGATTCAATTACAATTTGTTTATAATTGTATTTAATTACAATTTACACAAAAATGGGTCTCTTGCCCAGGATTTTTAGAAAATACAAGATAAGGCCAGTTTGGCCATTTCTTTGCTTCTAAGGTCTGGGATCATTCCCAAGTCGTCTTCGATTTTGAAAAATATATTCCCTCGACAGGTGAGCAATGCGTAGTGGAATTTCCTATGGATTACTCCCACCTAAGTCTGATGCAATGACACACCAAACATTCAACACATGCTAATATATCACTCCATGCATATAATGAAAATTAATTCCATAAATCATCTTTGTCGATTTTCTGTAAATATAGTATAGCTCCACATGGGCTAAGGCGATCGGTTCATCTTTGAACCACCCACAAAATCACAATCAGCATGTTATTTACTCATGGCAATAACACAACATCACCACAATCCACCTGAAGCAGTCGTGGGCTCATCAGTAATTCTAAGGGATTTCTTGGCCGGTCGAATCTTTTGGAACCCAGACCCACGGCCCTCAGGTCTCAACAAATCCCATCCATTACATGGCCTTAAACAAAAAGTAAAGCAAGTAGGAAAAGACCTACCTTTTTTGGAGTTTGTGGGAAACTCCCGAAACTGGTACTTACGAGTAGTCCTTCTTGAGTGGGGGCAACTTCTTCGTCTCATGCAGGAGTTATTTGGTCGGGTGCAGGAAATTAGAGAGAAGGTAGAACTATAACTTTCTAAAATCCCTTTCTCCCTCTCTCTTCGGTTTGTTCCTTTTTCCCCCTCTCTTCCTCTCCTAATCCATTTGGTCAAGATTAGGACAAGAGAAAGAATCCTTTAAATGCCATGTCAAATTCCTATTGGTTGAGAGGATTACACCTTATTCTCTTATCTGACCACGAATTTCCCTCCCCAATGGCATGATGCCATGTGTCTATGTGGAGCCCCACTTAGGCTCAATGTTTGAATCTCCCATAGCTTGACACGATATGATAGGCGCCTCTTGAGCCACTCATAAAGTGCCAAGTGTCATGGCTCACTCGTTACTCAGCGTGAAATTAGTGTCTCGGGTCGACGGTCGACGTGGTAGCTAGATTTCGCGAGACGATTTCAGCGGTGAAGTGCGTTTCGTCATCAGAATCTAGAAAATTCGAATTTGATCGAAATTGCCATTCTATCATTCCTTAGAAATGCGGATTTTCGAGTCTCCACCGGTTGCGGCTAAAATTTAACCACGAGCTATTTCGAAGCGTCTCGAAAAAGCGGTTCGCTATAAAATCCATAACAGTCAAACGGTCGGGGCGATCACCATGGCTCTGGGCGGCTGACTGCGGAATATATTTTTTTACCAATTTGATCAATTTTACTAGTTCCAGACAGTAGCCCCGGAATCAAAACCAATCTCAAGGCCCGTCATACTGCTCCAGAAAACCGGCCTAACAAAGTCTGACATGCATTTTCGGGCGAGATCCCAGAACAAAAACCGGCACCGGATCGCAGGCCTTGAAGCTGCATCTCGGAATTTGTCAGAAAACGAGTTTCATGGCGAAAACTTCAGTCGTAATTAGGTCTAACCTGTGACCATTCTGACCCTTAAATGAAAAGGAACGAGTAGGAGAAAGCCCTTACCTCTTAGGCGTAGAGGCACCGTCAACCAGTTCTTGATACCTACTCACTTAGCTCTGATCGGGTGAACGGCCCTTCTCGGGCTACCGAACTGGCTGTCAGACACTAGTAAAATTTGGACAACTTTGTTTTTTTTTTTTTTCTTTTTTTTCTCTCTCTGGCTTTGTCTTTTTCTCTCTCTCTCCTCCTACTCCTCTTCTCAGCTCCTCTCCTCAGCTGCTTGGGTTTTCCTCCGTTTCTTCCCTTGTTTGTTTCCCTTCTCTTCTTTGTTCCATCCTCCTCTCCTTTTTATTTCTTTGCCAATTTCTCTTTTCCCATTTTCTCTTATTTCACTCATTATTCTTTCTTTTTCCTATTCTATTTCTCTTTTCATTTTCTCCTCATTTTCTCATTTGGATCACTCTGCCGTAAAGATCAAGTGGAAAGCCTCCCACTTCCTTCTTAGCCATTTGACGCCATGATTGTTCTCATATTTTCCTTTATTTTCTTTATTCTATTTATTGGATCATATAAGATGTGGCTAAATATAAGCCATGCATTTCGTTTGAACCACATGGCTTTTGCCATGTGTTTTTCCATGTGTCACTCAATTGGGTTGCCACATGGCATCACATGATCATGCAATGTGTCACTCAACCCCCATATGCCTCGAAAAACGTGACATTCCAACTGTTTCGGAATCCGACGAAGTTCGATAGGGTAGCTAGATTTCGCGAGACGATTTCAATGGTGAAGTCCGTTTCATCATCTGAGATCTAGAAAATTTCCAGGTTTTAGCCTGTACTATTTCGGAAAAATTACCGTTTTGCCATTTTTCAGAAAAAATGAAATTTTTTTGGGTTTTACATTCTCTCCCCCTTAAAATAATTTCGCCCCGAAATTCCTAGATGCACACATATACAAACACATGCATACAGTCATTCAATTATCACATGACTAAACAACGTACCTTCATCCTTAAATAAGAAATGATAGGCGGTACGCATCGTGTCCTCACGCTCCCAGGATGCCTCCTCCACTCCTCGGTGCCGCTATAGCACCTTTACTTGCTTCACAGTCTTGTGTCGCAAAACCTGGTCTCGGCTATCCATGATACAATTGGTCCCTCCTCGAAGGTCCCATCTGTATCAACAACAAGCTTGCCCCTATCCAATACATGAGTCGGATTTGGAGTGTATTTCCGGAGCATGGAGACATGGAATACGTCATGAACACTTGATAAACTCGGCGGTAGTGCCAGCTGGTAAGCAATTATACCCACCCTCTCGAGTACCTCGAAGGGCCTAATATATCTCGGCGATAGCTTTCCCCGCTTGCCAAACTTGATCACTCCTCTCTTAGGCATAACCTTCAAGAAGACATGATCTCCCACCTCAAACTCTAGAGGTTGTATGCGCCCCGGGTAATGTCGGTGTAACTCTTTTATCGATACGGCGAAGTGAGAAGACGTTTACGTATAAAGTCCACCTTCATTGAGGTGTCACTAATCAACTCCGGATCCGTGGTGGATCTCTCTCCTACCTCGATCCAACAAATTGGAGATTGACATGGCCTCCCATATAATGCCTCATAGGTTGCCATTTGTATACTCGTCTGATAACTATTGTTATAGGCGAACTCGACCAAGGGCAAATGCTCCTCCCAGCTACCCTTGAGATCTAGCACGCATGCTCTCAGCATATTCTCTAACACCTGTATAGTCCTCTGCGATTATTGGATTACAGTACGTGGATGAAAAAGAAGTATTCATCCTCAGTGTTCCCCCGTGGCTATAGGAAACTCTTCCAAAAAATTGAAGCGATGGCTTTTGGGATCGATTCGATACTATGGAGACTAGCACTCCATGTAACCGTACAATCTCTTGTATGTATAACTACTTGAAATTTCTCGATGTGAAGGTCATCCATATGACCCGAGAAAATGTACAGAGCTTATTAAGGCAGTCATTTATCACCCCTGCAAGTATCATTAGCTTCCTTTGATGTCCATGGAAAGTGAGTCACAAAATCCATCGTGATATGCTCCTTCCCACTCTGCTACCTCCAATGGTTGGAGTAGCCCTCTGCGGCCTCGATGCTCGTATGTCTGATGAAGCCACGTGAGACATCGTCGAGCAAAATCCCAAGCGTGTCTCTTCATCCCGCTCCGGTATCTGACAAAGATCATGGTACATCTTCGTACCACTGGATACCGTAGCAAAGAACAATGGAATTCTGAAGGATCTCCTTTCTCGGCTTGCCAATCGGGGAACCACCGTCAGTCCCATGCAGTACCATCGCATTATGAAGGGCCCGACTACCGTCACGATACCGGCCTGTACTCGATCCACGATAGACATTATCTTGGCGTCTTGCTAGGACTCCAATCACTCTTTCGGTAGAGAAGGCGTAGCCGATAAAATCCTAAAACTCCACAGTCTTGTTTTAGCAGGCGTTTGCCCCACCGGTCTCGAGCATCAACCACTCCCGGGAAGCCACACTAGCCAGTACTCCTCGTGACTTCCGATTGAGTGCATTAGCCACCACATTTTCCTTACCAAGATGGTACTGCAAAGTGAAGTCATAATCCTTTAGATATTCCATCCATCTACGTTGTCTCATATTGAGGTCCTGTTGAGTAAAGATATACTTTAGACTTTTGTGGTTCGAAATAGCTTGAATTGCTCACCATATAAATAGTGGTGCCATATCTTCAAAGCGAAGACTATAGCCACTAACTCCATGTCATGTGTAGGGTAATTCCGCTCGTGGTTCTTTAACTGTCGTGAACCATAAGCTACCACTCTGCTGGACTGCATTAGAACACATCTAATCCGTCCTTTGAGGCATCATAATATACCGTGTACCTCTGTCCCCTTTCCGGGACTATCAAAATAGGAGCTGATGTAAGCCTCCTTTTTAACTCTTAGAATGCCCTCTCACACGGGTCATTCCACTCATACTTGACCTCCTTCCGAGTCAATCTAGTCATAGGTGTAGCTAATCGGGAGAAGTCCTCAATAAACCTCCTGTAATATCCAGCTAGTCGGTATCTCCCAACTCATAACTGCCTCGACCTTCTTCAGGTCCACTGAGGCACCCGAAGCCGATACTACGTGTCCCAAAAATCCCACCTCTATCAGCCAAAATTCACACTTGCTGAATTTGGCGTACAATTGATGTTCTCGCTAAACCTGGAGAATAATCCTCAAATGATCCTCATGCTCCTCCTTAGACTGGGATTAGATCAAGATGTCATCAACAAAGACTACTACGAACTGATCTAGATAGGGCTGGAACCAAGGAACAAAATTTCCGAAATTTCGGTTATCAGTGGAGATCGATAAGATATACTCCACCGATAGTCGATTATATCAAATTTCGGCAATTTATCACGGTCCTCTGTCCTCTTTTTGTTCATTAGGCTACTTAATACGAAAAAGCTTTTGGGGGTTTCGAACCCGCCCAAAATGCATGGAAGTGGCACCCTCCAACCACCAAGCCAAGGATTGCACTTATTATATATAGTGCAAACTTTTTTTATATTCTCTTATTATTTATTTGTTCATAATCCCTTCCATCTGATTATAATATTTTATTTTATTTTTATTTTACATTATAACTTATAATATTTTAAATCAAATAGTAATTTGAAAATGAAAAGAAATAAAGCCAATATCATTTAAAAAATTTAAAATTATAATATATACAATATTTTGAATCTCCTCATTATCTACATAATATTTATAATAATAACGAAAACAAATAAATAATATCTCTTTAACTATAATAATTATATGAATAATATATTAAATATAACATATTTAATTTAATAATTACTAATCCATTTTGATTTTAATCTACCTTAATTAGATATGAATCATTTCTCATCATCTATACAATTAAAATATGAAAAATTTTAGTGACGGAATATTTTTGTAAAAAATATCCGCAATATTTTACCGATATTTCGATATTTCGTAAATCAATTACGAATCTCATAAATATTTGTAATATTTGATCATGGTGAACACCCTATGCATAAGAGATCCATGAATGCCGCTATGCATTACGTCAATCGAAAAACCTCCTTTATGAAATCAAAATGCCAGTATCACGTCTAAATCTTTGTCTTGAGGATATACGCCTCTTTACTCGACTAATGATAACTTGATGCGGAGATTTATCTTAGAATAGACCCGTGCCCCTCTCAGTTGATCAAATAAATCATCAATCCTTGGTAATGGATACCGATTCTTGATCGTAACCTTGTTCAACTGTCAGTAGTCGATACACAGGCGAAGGGTCTTATCCTTCTTTTTTGCAAATAGAACCGAAGCGCCCCAAGGTGAAGTACTCGGTCTAATGAAACCTCTGTCCAATAAATTATGTATCTGGACCTTGAGTTCCTGCAACTCAATTGGCACCATCCTATGTGGAGTCATAGAAATGGGCGTGTACTAGAAGATTAACTCAATAGCGCAAAGTCTACATCCTGTACGGAGGTAATCTGATAGGCTAAATCCAAAAAAACATCCTGCATTACTCACAAACCACTAGAGGTAGATTTCGAATCCTATCTCACCTCGTCCTCACAGTGTAAGGCTTGCTGTGACCCATTAGCTGTCAGGTGTCACCTAGAGGTCGGTACCTTTGTCTGGGGTAAGCATCATGCTTATCCCCCTGGAACATAACACAACTACCATCTTGTGTGTAGGCATTAACCCTCCTACGATCACAATCAATGACGACCTGATGTGCCTTCAATCAATCCATGCCAATAATGACATCAAACTCCGACATGTCCATAACCGAAGTCCCACTTAGTGAGTAGAATCCACAAGGATCTCTGGCTCACAATCCCAACATATCTGATTAACCCTCACCTAGTCCACCAGTCACTGGGAGAACTCACGTCTGACGGCTTTTCCGAGTCTCGACCTACAAGCCCAGTTCTTTCATACGCAATGCAGCAATGAATGAATGAGATGCACCAAAATCCAATAAAACTCTCGCCTATAAATGAAAAATTAAGAAAGTACCCTATATCACTGATTGAGTCTGCTATCTCAATCTGTGGGGTAATGGCATAGACACGCCCTTGAGTCCCCGAAATCCAGGCATGTGGGCCCTGTCCTCGACCCCGACCCATAACTTGGCCTCTTTGGCCTGCCTGTGAAACAGAAGGTGCTTGTGCAGCACCCGAAGCCTGATACTTGTTCCCTTAAGCCATAGTGGGAACAAACCGTGTCCGTGTCGGTCCCACTTATGATGGGATTGTGGCATCCCAAAATCCTAGGATCCTTGCCTCTGTGGGTAATCCCTCCTCATGTGTCCAGGCTGTTGGTAGAATGAAATAAAGTATCTGCCCTATCTGGCTCGTGCTCCTACCCTGGCCTTAGCCGTGATAATAACAATACGACCTTAGCTTTGATAATACGGCCCTATCCCTACTTGATCCTCACGGGGAAGCAAAGTCCTCTGTCTGCTCCCGGGCTTCGAAGGTTGACTCTCCGCCCATACTTTACGAGTACCCGCATCTCGGATACTCTTAACATCAACTATCTCACCCTCTATGGCCATGGCCATCCTAACCATAGCATCCATATCCTACAAGAGAAGTCCCACAATCTTGCCCCTAATGGACAGTCTCAAACCATCCTCAAATCTCCTCACCTTGGCCAGATCTGTGGCTACATAGTCATCTGTAAAACGGGCTAGCTCAATAAACCTAGCCACGTACTCCAGTACTGTCATGTCTCCCTGTCGCAAGTCTAGGAACTCTGGTGCCTTGACATGCTTGGCAGATGCTGGAAAGAACTTGCTCATTAAGAGATCTCTGAAATCTACCCAAGTCATCGCCTCCACATTTCTAGAGGTCTTCACCCAATCCCACCATATCAAGGATTCACCCGCTATTTGAAAAGCATTGCTTTGTCCGTCAGCAGTAGTGGATTAATCTCCATGGCCTCCAATACCCTCTCAATCTGAAGGAAAACCAATGGTCATCTACCAATGGGTCATCTTCTCCCCTGAATGTCGGGGAATGATGTGCCCTAAACCTTTGGAGGTTACTCATTCCTTCTTGACCCCCGGCTACACCAGCCTGTACAATAGTGGCGATTATAGCGTCCATGGTCTCCATAAAAGCTTGTGGGTCAAAAACAGGCGGCGGTGGGCCATAGCCCCGTGGACGACCTCTGCGTTCTTGTCTGCGACTAGCCATCTACACCTATCAAGCACCAAATTTGAGATTTCTTGTGCCATAAGTCATTAGTGATGCATGATGCCAACACTAATAAATAGTAGTTCCCGAACACCTATGATCATACTCTCTAACTCTAGTGTTCTTTGTTTCCCATATATATCAAATCATGCATAAATGCACACAACATGTTATACACCAAAGCACACATAAAAACACAATGCATGCAGTGTTCTAATCCTATCCCGTAACTTCCTAGGTATACTAAACCCTGACATCGAGCTGTGATGCTTATATCAGACACACCTTAATGACCATGGCCTAAACCCATGTCCCTCAAGCCCTAGGTACTCGTGTGCCTATGCTCTGATACCAAGCTATGACACCCCTATCCTAGGGGTCCCGTTTACAACCCGTCAACCTGTGGAAACCTGTGGATATCGGGTGTCCCGATATCACACTCATTTGTCTCATATATTGAGACCCATTCCTGCATATTTAATTCATAAATATACAAAAATATATGATAGACTATTTAATCAACAGTCCATTTAACAATCATTTTATACAACAAAAAGGTATACATGTTATGCTCGAATATAATACACGACAAAAGCAAAACAAAATAAAGCTTCATTCAGCTCTCATCCCGCATGTGGTCCCATATAAGGGTCAGATGCCTGCCCGGTTTGTGCACGAGAAGGGGGTCCACGATGGAACCGACAGCCCGATAGAGAATGAATCCTCTGAGGGCTACTCCTATCTAAGTGCACATGAAATTGTCGCACAGCAAACACACATTGATAAAATGTCTACATGAATGTCATATATAGTATGAAATGTCATCATGCCCATATCCACTAGTCACTCCTTTGACTCCCTCACACATGCATATGCCAAGTGTGAAAACCGTCACTGGTATTACTAATGACCCATGTATCGAGCCCTCATCGGCTCCAGTACCTAATGCAAGTGCCAATGGGCAACCAATCCCGAGTCAATCCTGACTCCTATCACACCAACCTAAGTTTATGTGATAAACATGACCGTGTGTCTTCTTTCGGCAACAAAACTTTTCGAATCACACCGAGGGTCTCTTACACCCATGTTCCAGGATTTTCACCTGAGGGGGTTAATGGTCCCCTTCTTGCTCCGTCCAACACACCCTATTTATATTTATTTTTATGCTTTAAAACCATGAGTCATTTATTGGACGTCGTCCAAAGTACGAGCTCACTACCCATTCATCAACAATGATGATGGGTGACCACACCCATGCACACACACCCAACACAATGCGATGTTCCTGTGCATATGCAATGCTAATGCTACTGCATGTTCTTATGTTACATGTATGATGCACACTACATGGAACATTATATTCAATCGTACTTCATGCTAAGTACCATGTAAACATATATAATTCACGTCCATTATGTTAATACATTTAAATACACATATATTAACATATCTTACACATATTCAACATGTTATTAAATTTCCTGCAATAACACACAAAAACACTTCACATAAAATAGCCATTCCTGGCTATAATTTCAGCCACACTCAGCCTTAAAAAAAATCTAGACTTAGTCCAGAAATTTTAGTCTCTGTTTTAACGGCGAAAAATTTAGCCACAAACTTAGCGAAAGCGTCGGAAAAAGCGTTCCTTTATAAAATCCATAATAGTCGGCGGTCTTGGGCGATCACCCATGGCTTCTGAGCGATGACATCGGAATATATTTTTACCAATTTTATCAATTTTACCAGTTTCGGACAGCAGCCCCGGAATCAAAACCAATCTCAAAAGCTTCGTTATGCGCGGTCAGCCGATCACAACAAGTCGACATGCATTTTCTAGCGGTCAGAACTAAAATCATTTCGGATCTGACCTTCAAAGCACAGTCGGTTGTTCGGCTTGATCTCATGGTAAACTCAATCATGTGTGAAGAAGGTCAAGTCACAACCCACACATGGCCATTTACGGCCCTTAAATGAAAAGGAACCCCAGTAGGAGAAACTGTTACCTCTTGGAGCGTGAAGCACCGAATCCTTCCGTTCTTGGTACCTACTCGTAGCTCTCGTTGAGTAGACCAACATTACTTCTCGGGCTACTGAACTCCGGCCGTTGGAACACCGTAAAAAAATTTGGACAACTTTGTTTTTTTTTTTTATTTCTCTCTCTTTTATCTCTCTCTCTCCACTCGTCACGCTCACTCTCCTCACTGCCTGTTTTTCCTCTCTTTTCTTCCCTTGTTTGTTTCCCTTCTCTTCTTTGTTCCATCTTCCTCTCCTTTTTATTTCTTTTCCAATTTCTCCTTTCCCATTTTCTCTTCTTTCACTTATTCTTCTTTCTTTTTCCTATTCTATTTCTCTTCTCATTTTCTCCTTCTTTTCTCATTTGGATCACTCACCACCATAAAGATCAAGTGGGGGGAAGCTTCCCCCCCACCTTCCTTCTTGGCCATTTGGCCTTACCATGATTTTTCTCATATTTTCCTTTATTTTCTTTATTCCATTTATTGCATCATATAAGATGTGGCTAAATATAAGCTATACATTTCATTTGGACCACATGGATTTTGCCATGTGTCACTCTATTGGGTTGCCACATGGCATCACATGATCATGCCATGTGTCACCTAACCCCCATATGCCTCGAAAAACGTAAAATTTTGATTGTCTCGGAATCCAACGAAATTCGAAAGGGTAGCTAGATTTCGCGAGACAATTCCAATGGTGAAGTTCATTTCATCATCTGAGATCTAGAAAATTTCTAGGTTTTAGCCTATACTATTCCGACAAAATTACCGTTTTGCCCTTTTTCAGAAAAAATGAAAATTTCTTGGGTTTCTGATAGCGAGTCTAAACCTTGCTCACGATACCAATTGTAAGTGTAAGGGCCTATCTTTGTACCCTAAAGTAGCTCATTGAGGTAAAATTTTCCTCCTATATCAATTACACCTTTGCCCTTCTCACATCCGTGTGGGAATGGCTCAGTATCGATGGGAACGAGCAATCCCTCACCCTTGGGAGCCATTAGAATTCAAGGGTGGAGTTGTTGCACTCGGTCTATAATACCAATTGTTGTGTGAGTGAAAGCTTTGATATAGATAATGTTAATTCAAGAACAAAAAGATAAAATAACTTACACAAAGATACACAAGGTTTTACTAGCGATGGTTCGACGACCATACCTACATTCATGAATGTGAGAGAATCTTTCCACTATATGATAGAAAATATTACATAGGTGGAACAACATACAATTGTGTTCCTGAAACATTCAATATTTCCCCATTCCTTGCATCCATACCTTGAACCACGAAATCTTTCACTCTATCAGGTATCCCTGTTCTTCCTCACTATTGTCCTTATTCTATAAGAAATCCTTGTTTTACCAAAAAACTTTTCCTTAATCTATAACAAAGTCTAATATTACAATAATATAACAACCTAGGAATTATCTTATACAATATTTTTTACAAATAGGAAGTAATACTTATTAGGAATTTGAGACACATTCTCACAAATATAATCATTAATTAAAAATGTACAATTTCTTAAATTATTTAATATTTATATTGATCAGTTACAAAAAAAAAATTAAAAATTAATAAATAAAAATCATATATGAGATTTAGCTTTATTTTTATTTAGCTTTATTTTTTCTTTCCTTCCACTTTTCGTCCTTATTTTATTTCCCTTACGATTTGCTTAGCATTTTGTAGGACCTAAACATAGCCTTTGCAAATGAATCTAAACCCTGAATCTATCCTTGGCACAAACAAGGGATATTGAACTCATCCAATGCGATCCATATGCACTACCAACCACTCCACTCCATACTATTTGATGAGAAAAAATAAATTATATGTCTTGAACATCTACAAATAATACAGGGTATTATCACTAAAGAGTATGGTCATCAAAATACCTAGAAGCAACCGAGTCACCAACAGATGGAGAGCCAATTCGCGTGTCTTAGATGCTTCTAGAATATTCTGATGACCAGCAATCGCCTTTAGTGTCAAATTTGTGGTAAAACAGGGCATTCAACACTCAAGTGTTTTCACCATTTTATGTCGAATATTGTGTACAACTATTGTATAGGTGTATCACCATGTACAAAACCTTTCCTCTCATATTTACAGTTCCTCCCATATATAGATACCTCCCTTATTTAGAGTTTTGTAGTACATCTACAGTACAATATTGTATTCTATATAAACCTTGTATGCGATGATGAATATATAGAAAAAAAAGGAATTTCCATCTTTTCTCTTCTTTCAATTTAAGTTGGTATCAGAGCAAACGAGCCTACTGCTCTACCCTCTAAGCAAGCCTATTGTTTGCTCCTTAGTACGAACCTATTGCTTCGTGTATCATATGATGTTAAACTTCTCAACATCTAAAGATCTCGTTGTTCCATCGACGATGAACGTGATGGTGGCATCATAACCAATGTCAATTCCGAGTGGGATCAAGTTGAAAGGCCCTAACTTTGATGTTTGGTCACAATTTGTGACTATGTTCATTGTTAGCGAGAGAAGCGAAGGGATATCCTGGCAGTACCACTCCGCCTTTGTAGAGTATTTGCAACCTACGATAAATGGGTTATGAATGCTATTGTGAAAGGTTGGCTTATCAATTCTATGGAAACAGATGTAATGATGTTATTCATTTGCCTACCGATTACAAAAGATGTTTGGGATGCTGTTTCTTACACTTTCTATGAGGGTGTTGATAAATCAATAATTTATAATTTATCTCGTAAAGCTGTGGTAACAAAACAGGCGGGAAGGCTGGTTTCAACATATTTTTCTGATATGAAATTTATTTGGTAGGAACTTGATCATCGTAAACCCATCCCTTTTACACAGGCAGAGGTTATCAAGGTACGAACAACTAAGATTGAAGAAGAACGTGTTTATTTGTTCCTTGTTGGTCTAGATAATATATAAGGCGAA
Source organism: Tetrastigma voinierianum (assembly GCA_016808115.1). Lineage (NCBI taxonomy): Eukaryota > Viridiplantae > Streptophyta > Magnoliopsida > Vitales > Vitaceae > Tetrastigma > Tetrastigma voinierianum. The sequence continues at coordinate 872,580 of JAEQBH010002623.1, forward strand.
ATTCTTCGAATTGATCCACTTCCTGGAACCGAAAACATTTTTTCCACCTTGTGACGTGAAGAGCAACGTCGGAATACTATGCTAAATCAGGGAGATATATCTCAAGTTGCTATGGCGGCTAATAAATTTGTTCCATCTTCCTTTTCTCAACATAGTTCTTCAATGGCACTTAGTGGACGGTGTTCTCATTGCAGAAGTGATAAGCATCTTGTGGATTCATGTTTAAAGAAAAATGGGTATCCGGAATGGTGGCATGATCATAAAGAACGATTGAAGGTAAGAAGCAAAGGAAAAGTGGCTTTGTGTACCTCGACACCATCCTCTGTTTAGCGGCAGATCCAATAGAGACCTCTCACTCTGTGGTAGACTGCACTCTTCTGCAACAGTTAGGTAATAGAGGTAAAACATTAATTGCTACTAATGTAATAAGGGATCATGGATGGATTCTTGATTCCGATGCCACAAACCATATGACTTTTAATGCATCTATTTTATTTGATCATTGTTTGCCTAAATGTTCCTCTATTGCCAATGCTAATGGTGTTTTGTATTATAAAACTCGGGAAAATTAGAAATTTTCAAAAAATGGAAAAATGATAATAATAATAATAAATTGCCAGAATGGTTCAAAGAAGCCTAGAAAATTCTCTAGATCTCGGATGACGAAACAAACTGGGCCGTTAAATTCGTCTCGCAAAATCTAGTGACCTTGAAAAGTTTTGTCGAATTCTGAGACAGTCGAAATATTTTTACGATTTTCTAGGTGACAAGTCGCCAATGACTTCAGGACCGAGATTTTTACGAAAATTTCGAAAGTCAGGAAATGACTTGAGCTAAGTTCATTTAAAATGAATTGAACTGAAAAGAAATAAATTGTTTCGGGGTAGAAATGGACCCAAATGAGAGATGAACACATATTTAAAAAAAAAAAAGGATAAAAAGTCAAAAGGAAAGAAAAAAAAAAAAGAACAGATGAAGAGGGAGAGCGTGAAGAGAGAAAGAGAGAAAGTAAAAAAAAGATTTTTTCTTCTCTCTAAGATCTATGAAAATTGGACTATAGGTTTTCGTCGGAGCAAAAGGCAAAGTCGGTCCACGCATTGAGAGCTACGTGTGGGTACTAAAATCTTAGAGTTTCGTCAAACTCCACGAGGTAGGAAATTTTCCTACTTGGGTTATTTTTAGCCTAAAGGTCATTTAATGGCTTGGGGTTTTTCTTAGAGAGTCGTGAGAGGCGTAAATTTCGATCCCAATTTTTGGGTGAGTGTAGAATTTTAGAAATTTTTGAAATGTTTTCGGACAAGAACTCAAGGTCTAGCTTTGCAAGAATTGTTGGAGCCAAGGTTTTATTAGACCAAACACTTCACCTTGGAGCGCTGCAGTTACATTTACTAGGAAAGATTAAAGGTCGAGTGGATTGACATGAGTGAGAAGGTATTCGGGAATTGAAAAGGAGGCTTACTCTGACTCCTATTGATAGTCGAAATAGGGACGAGTATACGATATCTTTGTGATGCCTCTAGGGATGGACTGGGATGTGTCTTGATGCAGTCCGGGAGGGTTGTGGCTTATGGTTCTAGATAGTTAAAGAATCATGAGCAGAATGACCCTACACATGATCTGGAGTTGGCGGCCATAGTCTTGGCCTTAAAGATTTGGCGCCACTATCTGTATGGCGTCGGGTTTTATGGTGTGTTTTGGTATCACAGTAATTCGGTGATGAATCGTGAAGGGACCAAGATGTGCCCTGTTGTATATGGGTCCGAGATTTGGGCCATTTTGTATGTTATTGTTAGAAAAATAAATAATATGTTGTTGTATGTAAAATTCATGTTAATATGTGCTTGCGGGATGTATTAACATGGAAATGAGAACGATAGATAAAAATTATATGTAGAAAATATAATTATCTGGAATTTATAAATGTTTCATGTAGCTTTTATTGTGCATCTAGCATGACATCGCATGAAATGGCATGATTGCATTTCATATGCACGGTCACATCGCATCGAGTAGGGTGTGTGTGCATGGTGTTGGTTATTCACCATTCTTGGTGAATGTGTGGTGAGCTCGAAAATGGGACAACGTCAAAAATCGAGACTCACGGTTGTGTAAAACAATAATAATACTAAATCACGTGTGTTTGGGTGAAGTAAGACGGGGCAAATCCCCCCCCCCAGTGAAAGACCCAAATTTTATTCTTGGTTAGATAAAGGAGGCTGATGTGTGGCCTTGATATTACTTTAGTAAAAAGTATTTTGTATAAACGAATTGTAATTAAATTCTTTTTGGACTATTGTATAAATAGTCGGGTATGTAATTATGGTAAGAGGGCCATGATCGGACTCTTATGGGTTGTAATTAAGTGTTTTACTTTCATATTTTAGATTTAAATGTGAATGAATGGATCTCGGTAAAGGGATGTATTGAGGTGGTGCCAAGTAACTCGGTGTCCACGGGTAGTTGTGATATAGTTGTATATTGGGAATATGGACAGATGGACCTTGTGTGGTCATTACTACTTCTGTTGAAACCCTAGATGGGTTATGGTTATACAAGTTGTATGTTGGGTAGAGATCCCCAAACAAAGGAGACTCTGTTCGATTTTTTTTTTTTAAAATATGGATCCTAATAAATGGGACAAAACAGTGTGGTATCGAGTCATCCAAAATCCATAGGAATTTCGTGGGTTGACGGGTTGTCAACGGGACCCCTGGATTTGGGGCGTCACACGTATCCTGTAACTGGAGCTGGAAGAGTTAATCTAACTCCGTCTTTATCGTTGAAACACACCTTGTTGATTCATGCCCTCTCTAATAATAATTTATTATTTGCACCATAAGTAACTTCACAATTAAATTGTTTGGTATTAATCTATCCTAATTTCTGTCTTTTTTAGGATATTAGCAGCGGGGAGATCATTGGGCGTGGTATTAAGAGAGAGGGTTTGTACTATGTCGATGATGTTTGCGCAAGTCGTTCTCTATCTATAAAAGGTTCTCGTATTGAAGAAGATCAAATTTGGTTATGGCATCGACGATTGGGTCATGTCTCTTTTGGGTACTTAGTGCATTTATTTCCTAATTTATTTTCAAAATGTAAACCTTTATATTTCCAATGTGAAACGTGCATTTTGGAAAAAAGTCATCATGTTCCTTATCTGCCTAGTTCTAACCGAAAATTTGTCCCTTTCTCATTGGTTCATTCATATGTTTGGGGACCAACTCCAATTGCAACAACCTCGGGATTTTGATGGTTTATTATATTTGTTGATGATTGCACCCACTTGACTTGGCTTTATTTACTAAAAAATAAGAGTGAAGTAGCCAAACGTTTTCTCAATTTTCACAATATGATCAAGACACAATTTTCGGCTACCTTACAAGTTTTTTGTTCAGATAATGGTGGAGAATTTGTTAACAAATATTTGCAAGGGTATTTTAAGGAGCATGGCATTCATGAGACTACTTGTGTTAATACCCCACAACAAAATGGTGTGGCAGGAAAAATGAAGCAGAATACTTGAGATTACACGGGCCAGTTTGATAGGTGCAAATATGAAGCCCCATTGGTGGGAAGAAGCCATCACTACTACTGTTTATCTCCTCAACCGTGTACCTACAAGTGTTTTGAACTTCCAAACACCATAAGATAAGCTTGCAACGTACGTGGATATTCCCTCTCATCTTACTATTCCTCCTTGTGTTTTTGGATGTGTAGCATTTGTAAACTTGCAAAAACATTTGTGTACTAAGCTTGATCCATGTGCCTTGAAGTGTGTCTTCATGGGTTATCATCATCCTTTTCAGAAAGGATATCATTGTTATCACCCTACTACCCGAAAATTTTATGTTTCCATGGATGTTACGTTCTTTAAACATGAGATGTTTTATGCTTCGTCCATATTACATTCACATCTTCCTGGGAGTCACAGTGTTGAAGAAGTGAATTGACTTAAATTATTTCCAAATAACATGGTGGTGGTAGAGATTGATTCTATTGGTACTCTTGAAAAGTTGCTTGAAGTTGCTGGTGTTTATAGGGAAATCATTCCAATAGCGTTAGAATCGATACAAATTGTGGAGCCTGGCCAGAATAGTGTTTTTAATGATGTTATTGATGCTGCTAATGAACCCTCTTTCTTGTCAACAATAGTGCCCATGTCCATTCCTCCTCAAACTGATATTTCTGAGGTAAGTAGAGATTCTACGATTAATTCTAACAATATTTCTGAGTCTATTGATTGCGACAGATATCAGCTACCACCATGGAGTAATCGTGGAGTACCAGTATAGAGAATTTCACCAGAACATATAAAGAAACCCACATATCAGATTTATACATTGTGTGTCTACTCACAGACTATCAGAGTCTTCTAAATCCTTCGTCAATGATATATCTACAATGCATATTCCCGCTAAAGTAAGTGAGGCATTGTTGGATGTAAAATGGGTTGCAGTTATGAAAGAAGAAATGACAGCTCTTCAGAAGAATAAGACATGGGAATTAGTATCACTACCAGAGGTGAAGAAAATTGTTGGTTGTAGGTGAGTGTTCGCCATTAAACAAAAGCCGGATGGTTCGATCGATAAGCACAAAGAAAGACTTGTAGCTCGAGGGTTTACTCAGACGCATGGTGTTGATTATGAAGCAACCTTCACTCCTGTGGCGAAAATCAATACTATACGAGTTTTGTTGTCTTTGGCTGCAAATCTTGATTAGAATTTATAGTAATATGATGTGAAGAGTGCTTTTCTTCATGAAGATCTAAAACAAGAAGTATATATGTAAAACTTGGGTAAATTTGAATTTTTCCGAAAAAGGACAAAACAGTAAATTGTCGCTATAGTATAGGTTGTAAACCTGAAAATTTTCTAGATCTCGGGTGGCCAGAAATAGGCCTCGGGTTAGTTTTCTACAAAATGAAGTTATCTAGAATTTGTCAAATTACGAGACGGTCGGAAATTTTCACATTTGTGACAGTTCCAATGACCCCAAAAACAGGATTTTGGGAAAATTTCAAAAATTGGGAAATAATTTAAGTAAAGTTCATTTTAAAATAATTTGAACTTAAACCGAGACAAAATAAATTGTTTCGAGGCAGAAATGGGCCCGAAGGAGTCGTGACACGTGGTGCGACGTGGACCAAGGAATTAAAACTTAAAGATATGTTAAAAGGTGCAATGAAGGAAAAAAAAAGAAAAATAATTTTCTTTCTTGCTGTTCGAACGAGAGAGAGAAAAAGGGAGAGGAAGTGAGCTTTCAAAACTTCTCTCTACGATCTATGGAGATCGGTTGGTCGGAATTCGTCGGGCCAAGAACGAAAGTTCATCTACTCAACGAGAGCTACGCGTGGGTACCGAAATCACGGGATTTTTTTGAAGATTTAAGCAAGGAGTTCGAGAAATCAAAGGTTTCAAGTTTAGGAAGTGTCCATGGGACTTCCTAGAGTTTCTTCTATGCTCCAAGAGGTAGGGATTCTTCCTACTTTAGTTTATTTTCCATTCTAGGGGCTGATTTTCGATTAGAAAAAGAGGGAATTTGGACTAGTGTCTTTCATGAAAATTGTATCTGAAGTTGTGAACTTGAGGTTAGGCTTTTGAATCACCCAAATTAGACCTCTGCTTAAGTTAAGGTCGTTTTAGGACTACCACAGTACCTGTTTTGGCCGAACCTCATCCCGGATTTTTAGGGCTGATTTTATGTTGGTAAAAAGTGAGAATTTGGACTAGTATCCTTTAAAGAAATTGTAGATCTATCTGAGATCTTGATGTTAGGCTTTTGAATCACCAAAATCGGACCTTTATAACTCAAGTTATGGTCCATTTTCCGGGACTGCTATAGCTTAGGCTGTTTAATGGTTTGTGTCTAGATTATGGAATTTATTGAGGGGGCTGGTTTGAACCGAGTTCGAACATCATAATGATCTGTTATGACTTGTTGTGTGGAATGTTTTGTGGGCATCTCTATGCCACAATTGGTCTTGAGGATGAGGTTGTCATTGCTTGAGTTTGAATGACATGCTTGGTAGTAATTGATTGGATGCCAATATGTGTGTCCTAATGTATTGACATGTGGAGAGTATGTATGTGTGTATGAGTATGTTGACATGATTTGTGTGATTTAATTGGAAATTGTATGTTGATTAATATAATTGTCCAAATGATGCATGGGTGTAATGCATGAATGAAATTGTCCATATAGCATCCATATATATATGTGTGATATGGCATAAGCATGAAATGTCATAACTGCATTTCATATGCACGGGGACATCGCATGAAATGAGTATGTGTGCATGGTTCGTTGTGATTCACCATTCTTGGTGAATGGGTGGTGGACACGGTACCTTGGACGACATCCAATAGAGTTCCACGGTTTGCTTGGTTGTAAATTAACACTATGTTTGGTGTTGATTATGTAGGCTCGAAAAATGGGACAACGTCCAAATTGAGTCGCAAGGTTTGAAAATGGAAAATGAAATTATGTGTCGGGTGAAAGCTCTGTTATCTTTTTGGTTACACATATGGATCCATCAGTGAAATCCCGTAAAAGTGTGGGAAGGTTTGCGAAGCCTGTGGTGGGACCCCGGAAAATTCGCCACCCATAAAAGACACATGGATTTTTGAAAACAAATGATCATTGAGGTGAACATCCAAAATGCTTTTGGTTTGAAAACAAATGAAATTTGTTTTGTAAAATGATCATTATATGTAATCCAAGAATGATGGATTTTATCACGCATGGGTTTCGGCATTGTGTGATAGGAGTCGGTTGGGACTCGGGTTTGATGGAGTCAGTGAGGACTCGGGACATGAGACATGGTGATTCGTATCTCATTCATGGCATGTAGAACTCCATTCTAGGTTTGCATAATCTTGATTGGAATGTGTTTTTTTGGTGGCATGACCATTGCATGTGTACTTAGGTGGGGAGTAGCCTCTATAGGAGTTTACTCTACTGGGCATTGCTCACCCCGTTGTGGGACCCCCTTTCAGGTACAGGGAGTGTGCAGAGAGACGACGCTCACTCGAGGCCACCATTGTGAAGAAAGTCGGGTTGTGGCTTTGGTTCTTACTTTTGTAAAATATAGAACAAAATTTGTTTTGTTATATGTTTTTGTGTAAAACAATTGTGATTCAGCTTTTTTAGTTGATATTATAGCCTTGTACATTATGTTTGAATATGGATAAATGATTATGTGATTTTGCTGTGATGGACTGGGAGGTCATGATATGATGTTGGCCCCGGATGAGCCATCTTGTTATCTGTTGTACAAGTTGTATTTTTAGGTAGAAACTCCATATTTCAAAGGCTATGTTTGATTTTGTTAAATTATGGGTCTAAAGGGGACGTATTATAAATCAGTTTTTCGATATAAGTTTTAATGGTTGTGGTTGATGTAGAGACCCGGTTCAGGCGTCACAATATAATAATGTTCAATCAGATCTTGATGCTCCTAAGCCTTGGCGTGGTGTGTAAAGTTGAAGAAAGGCTTTATATGGCAGGCAGTGTAATTTTTGTTTTGAAGTAAATTTTGATTTAGATGAAGAGTAAAGTATAAACAAGCGATCACGAGATCATACTTTGTTCTTGAAAAGTGGGTGATAAATTAGTTCTGTTATCAGGTTGATACTGATGGTAGTGGGGCCAAATCAAGAGATGAGTGGCGAAGGATTATCTTCTTAGGAAGTTTGACATGAAGGATTGCAGTAGATTGAAGTGCTGATTGTGAAGTTCTTGTTCCCAGCTCAAGTATCTTTATGTCACAACATAATATGTACTAAACACCACTGGGAAGCGAGATCTTGGTTGTGAGGCGATCGAGTCTCTATTCTCAAATGGTATTAGCTTGGAAGGAGATATGCGACGAACTCTAGTTAACAAGGCGTACTAAAGTTGGTTGGACGCTTAATTTATTTGTCTCATACTAGGCCTGATATGGCATATGCTATAAGTGTGGTAAGTAGGTTCATGCACAATCCAAGCAAGCAACAAATGGATGCAGTTGTAAGGATATTGAGGTATTTGAAGTCAGCGCTAGGAAAAAGGTCTTTTATTTTCAAAACATGGCAATATAGATGGGGTATCGGTTCGGGTGGGGCTGGAAAAGTGAAAAGATCAACATTAAGTTATCAATCTTGTTGGAGTAATCATATGGCTTAAGCAAGGGTTGTTTCTCTCTCAGCCTTGAAGTGATATCGAGCTATGGTGAAAGGCGTTTTGAGCTCCTATGGATTTGTAGGCTTATGGGGAGATAGACCTCTTTTTGAAGCCTATAGAAGTTGTTTTGTGATAACTGATAGCAATTTAAGATTGAGAATCTAGTACAACACGATCATGAAGCATGTAGAAATTGACGAGCTTTATCTTTGAGGATTGAGAACAAGGGAGTGAGGTGCCATATGTTGTGAGCTAAAAGTTAGTTTGTGATGTATTGACACTATCAAACTTATGTGTTTTCTATTCCTTGTCCAGTGGGCTATATGATATATATGCTCCCACCTGAGAGTAACTGGAATATTATGTAGCTCTATTGTGATTGTATCAACAGTGTACAAAACCTTTCCTCCATATTCTGATTCTCCATAGATATATATTTAGACTTTTATAGTACAAATGCAGTACAATATTGTATTTATATAAACCTTTATGCGATGATGAATATGTGAGAAAAAGAATTTTATCTTTTCTCTTCTCCCTCGATTAAGTTTTTAATCTTGAGTTCAGTGATTTTTCCATATGTGATTCTCCGTGGTGTTATACATCTTTATATCTAGAAACATTTGGCTCTCCACTACAATAAATGGTAGATTATCAGTTGCTTGTGGGTGGTTTTCACATATTATAAGGGTATCTCCTTAGATAAAGCAGTCATCTGTGATCCTCTTTCAAGATGCTTGTGGCCAGTCAATGTTTTTATATACCTACCATGTGACATGACCATATCATCCCGCTATCGTCATAAGCTTTGAAATCTTTGTTTGGTTCCTTCCATTAAAGAATCTTGTGACCATTTAAAGTTTACCTTGGACAATGATGTTATAGTTGGTTATTCCTCATGTTTCTTTGTTGGGGTATTGAAAACCTGAAGACTATTATTCTATCATTCAGACCACATAGTGAATTTCTTTTAGGTTGATCCTCTCCTTTTACTCACTCATCTTATGCACTAGTTTTGGTTCTGAACCTTGACTCTGATAGTCATTTAGCATCTTCGACTACCTGCGTGATCCCTCATGGTTTGCTGTCTTGGGTTTATTTTATCTGCAGAGTTGAGCATAAAACTTTGATTTCTTCTCTGTTGTAATAAATCTCATAAATTTACTTTGTTTATTGTTTGTAGATTTTATATATTAACAACCATTAAATGTTTAATACTAGTAGTAATATCTCCTCTTCATATTTCAACATTGATCTGGAAAAGTTGTCAACACCTATCATTCATCTTCTTAAGACTATGAGAAAACCATTTAGTTTGATGCATCTATTATTTGAGGGTTACATCTTCCAGTATCCATTGTTGTAGTTCTCTATCTTTGTGGATGGGTTTCATGGTTTGTTGAATCTTTCATGGCAAATATGAGTTTCATCATTTTCTTCATTTATTCGTTATGTTCAGAAAGTTGTTGAGGCAGGATGTTCTTAGGATATTTTGTGAAGCTTCAGGAAAATTCGATTTTCTTAAAGGGCAAAACTAATTCATTTCTCTCATCAGTACAGGTGGGAAGTTTGGGGCCTCAGACCTCGGGACGGAGCAGAACCTCACTAATAAATTAAATCTCAGTAGTTTTGATTACTGTGGTAAATTTATGAGATTCTAAGGTAGTTGAAATTTCACGTGGTGGTGGGCTGGTAAAAATAACATGACAGCCATGTGGCATAAACCATAACATCGTGACTAAGTAGGACATGTGGTAAATGCCACATGGTAAGACCATGTGTGGTCTTGAAAAGATCAATGAGTGGTTTAAGTGTCATAGATGACGCGTCATAAAGGCCAAGCAAAAGATGACACATAGGAAGCCATGTGTCTTTAAGAAAGATCAAATGGTGGATTATGATGGGTGAAGGAAAATTGGAAAGGAAAAAGAAGAGAGGAAAAGAAAGGGAGAGGCAGAGGCGATCGGTGACATTTCCTTAAATCTCGACAAGCTGGAAGACGATAAAAGCTGGGTGGGATGAAATAAGTTTATCTACACTGGCAAGCTGGTGTGAGTGCCGATCAGAGTTTTCAGTCAAACTCAAAGGTGAGATATCTTCTTTGATTTTAGTCCTTGTCTAAGGTCATTCAATGTGCATGAGGTGCATTACCCTAGGTGAGATGATTTGAGCATTTGTGATCAATGTTGGTAGATGTGATGATTGGTCCTTTATGTTCTGAGTGCGGGTTCGAAGCGGGATTTATATTGTTGGAAAATGCGGGCTTGAGTATGATGATTTTGAAGTGTGTCAATGCTGGACATGGATTGACATGATGGCTATTGTGTATTGCAGATTAAACATGAAGATCCCAGTTTCTGAAATATCTTATTTGTGGTTGGACAGCATGCAAGTGTGTGAAAAATCAGCGGATATATCTTTGATTAGTGTATTGCATGGTTTATATTATGGATGTAAATTCATATCCTGTAGATATGATTATCATGATGTAAATGTTGTGTAGCTCTCCCATGTGCATGTAACATGAAACAACATGCCAATGACATCTGTACTGCACACGCAGACATCGACAAATGGGGCGTGGTCACATGGCGCTGAAAGAACCTTTAACATTGTTTAAATGGTGGGCTATGAAAAAGTAATGACGTCTAGAAGTCACACGGTTTTGAAATAATGTGTGAGGTAGTAGCAAGAAGGTGAGCACACCAGTGGCACATGATATGAACCGGTTTCATCATCCAACGGTAAAAGTTCGCGGAATTAATGGGAAGGTGTCACGATGCTTGGGTGAAACCTGAAAGTTCGCTACCCCTGAAAAGACACATGGCTTTTGAATAAGCGTTTTGTTGTCAGAGATTAGGAAACTCATCAAACAAAATCTTTCTTTTGAAATAAGATTTTCATGCATGGTGAATATGTGAGGAAATTGAAAGACTGGGATTAAATTCTTGCTGGCAACATTCATATAAAAGTATCATGTTTATCAAATGTTTGTAATGATTGGATCATGGCATTGCATGTGCGCCGAGTGGGTAACATGTGAAATTTCTCTACTAGGCATTGCTCCACTATTGATGTGAAAAATATTTTCAAGTATTAAAATTTTGAGGAGATTAGGGCTGTCCAGGTACTAATAGTGCAGAAGGCGAGTTATGACATATCTATTTTGTAAAAATCTGGATAGTTATCTAGTTTTTTGTTATGTAAAAGAGAAGAGTTGTAATAAGACTCATTTTGAATTGTTTAATACAATTTGACAGGTTTTTCCTAGATTTTTATTTTGCCTTTATTATACTGAGGCCATTGTGACAACTTTTAGTGTCTTAGGAAAAAGTTGGAGGGGTCGCGAAAATGAGAAAAGATATGCGAGGTTTGGCGATGAGTTGTAGGTTGATGAGGGTTTCCTTTGATCATCTCTGAGTTCTGGGTCTATCATGTGACCAGGTTCACTGATAATCGTGACATGGTTCTCGACTGGCGGTTGTGATGCCGCGACATAGTAGTTTCATGTTCGCGACTTAGTTGCTGTTCTACGTTTGTGTGATGTCGCGATAGAGTTTCCATGTGCGTTGAAGTGATGCAATGAGGGTCAGGTGGTACACCCTTCTGTGTTTGCCAATGGTTTGTGCGGCGGTTTCTTTCATCGCCGATAAGAGGTAATTCGATTAGTGTGAAGGTTTGGTCCGACGAGTTCTGTCAGTGGCGAGTATTTTGTGCCACGACAGAATTTGGTCAAGGCCAAGAGTTTCTATGCCGCGACAGAGTATTTTGTGTCATGACAAAGTTTGGTCAAGGCCAAGAGTTTCTATGTTGCAACAGAGTATTTTGTGTCGCAATAGAGTTTGGTCAAGATCAAGAAGTTTTATCTTGCGATAAATTAAGCCAAGGTGAAGAATTTATCTTGTGGTGATCTTTTCTATAGAGAGCGTGCGCCTTGGATGGGGTTTTATCTTGAAGTATTCTTGATCAGAGGCGTGATGTCCCTGAAGCAGGATATTTTTAAATTGAGGCGGGAAGTATTTTCTTGTCGCGACCAAGTTTGACAAAGAAAATAAGAGAGTTTATGTCGCGATGGGTTTGGTGTAGCTGCGAAAGAGTGCACTAAAGCATGTTGCAGCGGGAATTGAACCTTCCGTCAGCGGCGAAGTTCTAGGACGGCGGGATTTTAATGTCGGCGACGATTGAGGCAGGCACTGGTGCCAGCTGGTTGTCTGCACATTAGAGACGTTATGTCATGACAATGTGGTGTTGTGTTTGGTAATCACGGCGGAGAAGGCCATCTTGTCTGTGACGAGACAGGTTAGATGCGCATCTTGCTTGATGACCAGCTGAGGTCGTGCCCGACAGGGTGCGCCAGTTTGGTGCCGCCAGCGCCAGATCATCATCGTTATGACATCCCTTACTATAATTATTGAAAAAAAAAAAAGGCCCTGGATTGAAGTCACCTATTATCTAGATTTTATTCCATATTTATTCAGTATAATCTTTCAAAAAAATTAATTTTGTATTTTCATTTATTTTGTTTTTAGTAATATACCGATGTATATAAGTAGGTAGGACCTATCTTTGTTTTTCATCAATTCAATAAAGAAAATCTCTATTATATCTCATTCCCATGGTATTAGAACCATGGAAGGCTCGGAGTTAGGTTTGCGGGTTCAATCATCTAAGCATATCTAGTAATTAGTCATCGCCTCTAGCCACCCCATCTTAATCTCTAAGATCTTCCTTCAATAATTTGGATCACCTTAATGCAGTAAGATTTTGATACTGTTCAGGCGGGCCAGTCTTGAAGATGTGTGGCGAATCTTTATGGGAGGAAAAATCTCTGCAAATCATGTGTGGTTCCTATCATGTTAATACCTTGTGCCAACATAATGTTGTATGAGATCATGTCAGAAACCCTCAGCCACCAACTATCATACCTTGATTGATCTCATGACAGAGCTTACAATAGCTCCCAGTTATTCTGTCAAACCTCGTCTTATTTTTTTGTACGTCTCAGTGATCTTTTCTCTGGACTTTCTAATATGTCTTGGCTTTTTCCGGTAGCCCAACACCCTCCACAGGCTTCTCTTACCTTCAGCAATGTGTTTAGTCCTGATACTCTTGCTTTCTTGCTGATTCAGTTGATTTTTTTGGTTTTTCACTTCTTTGGCTATCAAAGAGAGCTCATCCACACCTCCGGGAGTTATTCCTATGCCCAACGAGTATAAGGAGTTCATTCACCTCACTTAGGCATCCAAATCTGCATCCATTTCATCTGTTTCCTATATCGGTAATGCCTCTGCTTGCCTTTCACATTCATTTGGTCCATGGATTCTCGATTTTAGACCTCTGATCCTGCTGTGGTAATAAGGATTCTTTTCTTTCCTTGATACATCACACCTTTACCCATGATTACTTTAGCTAATGGATCTCAAACCATGGCTAAAGGAATCGGTTCATGTATCTCTTCTTCATTACCCTTACTTTTGTCCTTTATGTTCCTAATTGTCCTTTTAATTTGATTTCTATCAGTAAGTTGACTCGTGACCCTAATTGTTTGATTACCTTTTCTAATAATTCTATCACATTGTAGGACCGGAGTACGGGGAGGATGATTGGCATAGGACGTGAGTTTTGGGGCCTCTTTCATCTCAGCTCCCCTTCATCTTCTCTTACTTACATTTCTTGTGGATACTCATCTTCTTATTCATAGTTGCCTTAGTCATCCAAATATTTCCAAGTTTTGGATGATGGTTCCTCATTTTTCTAGTTTGTCCTCAATTGAGTGTGAGTCATGTCAACTTGGAAAACATAATCGTGTCCTATTCCCCAGCCGCTTAGATCAATAGATAAAGTCTCATTTCGAGCTTGTCCATACTGATGTTTGGGGTCATTTCTGGACTGAGTCTATGGGGTTTCGGTACTTTGTCACTTTTATAGATGATTATTCTCGTTGTACTTTGCTACTTTTAATGAAAAATCGAGTTGAATTATTCTTTATTTTCCAGAAGCTTCATGCTGAAGGTCGAACTTAATTTAATACTTCAATGCTGAAGTACGAAGTGATAATGCTGAGGAATATCTTTTTGGACCATTCTCCTCGCTACGTCTTCACATGGGATTCTTCTTGATCCTCTTATTACTTTCCCTCCTCCAACAAAATGGGTGGCTAAAACGCGACGTTCTTCGGGTTGAGATCTAATATTAATCGATCTGCATTCATCTTAGTTCATCAACGTTTTAAGTTCCTTTCCATTAGTTGAATAATAATATTTCAATCTTGTATTAAGATCTTCGTTATTTCTTCAAGCGAGTTCTTCTTATTTCTTCATTTGGTGTTGTTTGTCTTTGTCTTACTGATAAATGAAGCTGTTCAATACGCGAAATCGTGTTTCATAAACGTTGCGAGTTATCGTTACTCTCTTGATACACATCGATACTTTGTCTCTATTGATGTCATATTTTTTGAGAACTCTTCTATGTTCCTTAGCACCCACCCTCCCAGTTTTGATGTCATATCTCTACCCCTTCTTTATCCGAGTCATGAATCCTGTCTATACTGGAACTACTTCCTTATGTTGTTGGTTTTTATACTCGTCGCTTGTGTACTAACACTGGGCCTCCAGCTAATTCATCTCCTATGACACCCTCACTGCAGCGGTCTTATGATATGGGATCTTCCATTGTGGATTCGAAAGGTACTCGTTCCTCTTGAAACCCGTCTGTTGTAATTTCTTGAATTATCACCTCTTATCTTCACCATATTCTGCTCTTATTTCCACCTTGTCTTTTATTTTTCTTTCTAAAACTATGCATGAGGCCCTCTCTCATCCGGGCTGGAAACAAGCAATGGTTGAAGAAATGGTTGCTTTGCATTCTACTAGCACATGGGACCTAGTTACCTTACTTGTTGGTAAGTCTCCTGTTGGTTGTCATTGGGTTTATATTATTAAGATTAGTCCGGATGGCGGGTGGACCGTCTTAAGGCTCGTTTAGTTGCCAAGGGGTATACTTAGATATATGGCTCCGACTACTATGGCACATTTTCTCATATAGCCAAGATGGCTTCCATTCATCTTCTCTTCTTTATGCTGCTATGAGATCTTCACCCCTATATCAGTTGGACATAAAGAATGCATTTCTTTATGGCGACCTCGCTAAGGGTATATATGGAGCAACCATCTGGATTTGTTGCTCAAGGGGAGTCTGGTTTGGTATACAGGCTACGTCGTTCCTTATATGGCCTAAAGTAGTCCCCTCGAGCCTGGTTTGGCCACTTTAGCTCCGTGGTACAAGAGTTCGGTATGACTCGGAGTACATCAGACCACCTTGTCTTCTATCATCATACATCATCTGGATAGTGCATCCGTCTGATTGTTTATGTGGACGACATTGTTATAACAAGCAACGATCGGGATGGTATTCAGAAATGTAAACAACATCTCTTTGGCCACATTTAGACAAAAGACTTGGGGAAACTCAAGTAATTTATGGGGATTGAGATAGCTCATTCCAAGTCCGGTGTGGTTATGACTCAGAGGAAATATGTCTTAGATATATTAAAGGAAACTGGTATGCTAGACTGTAAACCTATAGACACTCTTATGGATGATGTAGCTTATGCACGGATAGGGAGCCTGTATGAGATCTAGGGGATATCGGTGACCTTAGTTGGAGGCGGAACTACCTCCTGCATCAGAAGCCAGAATATTTCTTTCGCTAATGAGAGTGTAGTTTGTAAGTTCCTATAGTCACCATGTGATAGTCATTAGGATGTTGTGATTCGTATCCTCCATTATATCAAAGGAACATTGGGTCAGGGGGTGTTATATGAAAACAAAGGTCACACCCAAGTTATTGGATATTGTGATGCAGACTGGGTAGGCTTGCCCATAGACAGACGCTCCACTTTAGGATATTGGGTATTTATTGAAGACAACTTCATATCCTAGAAGAGTAAGAAACAAGATGTGGTGGCCAAGGCTAGTCTTGAAGCTGAGTATCGAGCTATGACTTTGGCAACTTGTGAACTCATATGGCTCAAACAGCTTCTTCAGGAGCTAAGATTTGGGAAGGATATACAAATGACACTTGTGTGTGATAACCAAGCAACCCTACACATTGCTTCTAACCTAGTCCTTCATGAGAGGACCAAACATATTGAAGTGAACTGTCACTTCATTCAAGAGAATATTGCCTCAAGATGCATGACTACTAATTTTGTAAACTAAAGTGACATTTTCACTAAGTCTCTCTAAGGTCCAAGGATTCAATACATTTGTAACAAGCTTTTTGCATAAGAACAATATGCTCCAGCTTGAGGGGAGTGTTGAGAATCAGAGGATATTATTAGGATATTCTCTGATTTATTTACTTCATTTCTTGTATAATATTTTCCTTCCTTTTTGTACTTTATTTATTTCCTTTTTATGTCTCCCTTATGTATAGAAGTAGGTAGGATATGTTCTGTTCTTTTCATCAATTCAATAAAGAAAAACACTATTTTCTTCTCTCATTTCACAAACGTTAATTCAACACCGCTGATTAAATGCTTCTGGCAGTTGGGGAGAATTCCCATAACCTTGTTGCCCTCTTCATGCTCATATATTGAATTTTGACACCCTTGCCCTTACCACCAACAAATGTAAGGTTGAACGTAACATCAATCCATTGTTGAAATTGGGTGCACTGCACTTAAGCTTCGAAACGAATCTGCGTTTATTATTGGGATGGCACCCTTTCTGTCTGTCCCATATTCTTAATGAAATTTTCTCAGTCCTAAATGTTTCCCTTATTTGAATTGTTGATTGATAAATCTCTTGATTACTCATTTCATGTGTTTGGATGTTCATGTTATCCATTTTTATTTCCTTACAACTGTCACAAATTCCAGTTCAAATCCTCTAAATGCATATTTACAGGTTCTGATCCCTCCCATGGGGATTTGATGCCTTCAGCTCCTTTGGTGGGGTATATTGCCAATATAGTTATTTTTGATGAAGTTTCCTTTCCCTACTCAGAGTTATTTTCCTCTTCCTACTCTCATTCTCTTTCTGTTCTACAACAACATCAGTTTGCTTCTTCTTTTCTCTACCATCTAGTCCTTCCTTGTCTTTTTCCGCTCACCAACCTCACATTCCTCTCATATTCGTTCCATTTCTATCCCCTTCTTCCTCTCCCTCTTCATTCATGGCTCCTTTATCTTCTCTTTCCTCTTCCACATCGTATCCTTCTTCTGTTCCTTTGCATTATCCTCTCCTGTCTACATCCATCCATCCAATGCTAACAAAATTTCTCCTTAGCCTACCTGTGGAC
Organism: Tetrastigma voinierianum; assembly: GCA_016808115.1. Lineage (NCBI taxonomy): Eukaryota > Viridiplantae > Streptophyta > Magnoliopsida > Vitales > Vitaceae > Tetrastigma > Tetrastigma voinierianum. The sequence continues at coordinate 890,043 of JAEQBH010002623.1, forward strand.
CCTACTCGATCCACGTGCCGACGAGCTTGCTATTAATAGAAAAAAGTGAGTTGATTTTCGAGCTTTGGAAAATCCGTCCCTAGTGAGGAACGGTTTTGTTTGAAGTCGCCACTTACTTTTTATTTTTATTTTTTTTAAATGGAGAAAATGAAGTAAGAACAAAAACCCCTCATTGACTTAAGTCAAGAAAAAGTGGTACACGAAAACTAGATTTCTGGGTTCGGGGATCAAGTTACCTATTGGAAAGGTACCCCATGCGAGGTAGCACCCCTCTAGGCTCGGAACTCGGTCTCTACTAATGAATTAAGCACGCCAGGACATATAGGTCAAGATCAGTTATCCACCTAGGCTAGACGAATGACATGAATTACATAAACCTGGCGGCATCCGGCATACATTGATCTCAACAAATTATAACAAAGGCACATACACCTTAGTCCACAGCCATGCGAGCTGCGGAAGGAGTTAGTCGCACATTCGGGCATACCTTGATCTCTCAAAATTAAATATCAAAAGCAAAGGAAGCCAGGGGAAATCATACATCGCATCTCAGCCACTCATTGATGCTACAACACTTGTGCAGCTATGCAAACATGTCTATTCATCTCAAAGAATCGGGCTCAACAAAACGCTATACTACTAGTGTTTAACTAACAACCCTTTGACCCGCATTGACCTAATTCTAATGAATCCTAAATGGGACCAAATTAACCTGAACTAAACCCCATTTCAGACCCTAAACATAGCCCTACACTGATATGGAGTGAATGGTCTTGACTCACAAAGGTCATGGGCTCTAATTAAACTAAAATCATACTATCCCTAAAAAAAAAAAAACCCGACGAACTAGTTGATTCGGTTTCCCAACTGGTCGAGCCAATTGAGAAAAAATATCAAATTTTGTTAGAACATTCCTCACAGGGTAAGGAAAACAAAAAAAGTAACGATGTATGATTCCAACTACGGATGAGTGAGAATTGACCCAAACAATGCAAAGTACCCTAGCCCATTTGTTCTGAAACATAACCTAATGAACCCGGCTAATGCGGTTCCCAATCGTTCGAGCTAGGGAACAATTCTCATTTTCAAAACATTCCTTATAGGTAAGGAGTCAAAAAAAAAAATAGTGTACAGTCGACTTGAATGAAGTGAAGTGTTAATAATACATAGTGCTATGTGTTTCTTTGAAAACGGAGACCTAATAAATAGGGCGTGGGTTCCCACCAGTTGATTCGGTTGAGAATAGTTCTCAAAATTTTTTAGAACATTTCTCATAGAGTAATGAATCTAAAAAAACAAATGGTGCACAATTCCAACTCCGAATGAGCGAGAACTGACCCAAACAATGCGATTGCCTAGTGATGTTGCGGCTTTATAACCTAATGGTAGACGTCAGGTTCCCCCGACCGGTTGAGTCGGTTGAGAACAGTTCTCAAAATTTATTAGAACATTAATTATAGAGTAAGGAAACCAAAAACATAAGCAGTGTACAATTCCAACTCCGAATAAGTGATAACCGACCCAAACAATGACCCAAACAATTCCTAGTGCCCTAAAACAAGGCTGCAAACATCAAAGGCAAAGACAAGCGCAAAAGAAACAGAAGAAGCATACAACATTCATACCTGTAGGATTCATGGATTTTGTCTTCCTTCTTTTCTGCCTCTAAAACCAGGCATCCACTCCTTCAAAACTTTAGGAAATCCCTTTCAAAATGAGAGAGACCACTCCCACCCGGATCTAGAGAATCTCTCATCTTTTTTTTTTCCCTCTTTTTTCCTTTGTTTTCTTCTCTCCATTTTTGCCTCTTGGCTTCTTTTGCTTATCCCCTTTCTCTTCACATTTTTTCCTTGTATTTATCCTTCATAAACATTTGAGCTCACTCCATTTTGCACACCTTCAGTCCTGGGAACTCCCCCAATCAGTCTCGGACTTCCCTAGCTCCATAAACACTCCTCTATTCACGAGGTTAGGAGCTAGCCACATTAACTCATTTGCTTAACCACCAAGAATCCAAAATGGACTCAAGGTGGGTTGCAAGCAACCCACAAAATGGCCCATAACTGGACCTAAATCGTGCCTAGGATTGATCTGGATCTTATGGGCCCGCACCAAGTAGGATTTTGGCTCAAAAACCACCAAAATCGGTGCCATACAAGCTGACTCGAAGAACCAGTTGAACTGGACGCCAACTGGTCGATCTGGCTAAGAAATTTTTTGATAATTTGAGAGAATGTTCCTTGAAGAATAAGGAATAAAAAAAAAAAAAAATGGAGTGTGATTCCGAGTTCAGATGAGGGAGATATGACCAAAACATGCTTGGGTGCTCTGAAATCGAACCTGCTCCAATAATGAACTTTAATTGAAATCCGTTGAACCGATCGAGCCGATTCCCAACCGGTCGATCTGGTTGATAAAAAATTCTCAAATTTTGTTAGATAATGCTTCAATGAGTAGGGAATCCAACAAAAGAAACGGTGCATGATTTCGAGTTCAAATGGGGGAGATATGATCGAAACAAGCCCAAGTGCTTCTAATTCAGACATGCTTCAATGAATTCTGCCTAAACTGAAACTTTGAGGACCGAGTGAGCCAGTTGGTAAAATTTTTAAGGTACGACATAATATTCAGCAGAGAACAAAGTCATAAAAAAATGATTAACGATTTCGAGTTTGGATGAGGGAGATATGATCGAAACAAGCCCTAGTGCTTCCTTATTCGACATACTCCAATAAACTCCGATTCAGTTAAAACCTCGAGAGGCCCCACTTGCTTCCTATGGAACGATGCCAATAACTACATACACACTCAATGTACCACATAGAAGCTCACCCGAGGCTCGGAGATTGACTAAGCCTAAAAGGACCCTAACGGTGCCATATGAGAACGATGGGTGAGTATGACACCTAAAGGATAAATGCAAGTGTTGAAGGACAAAATTGAGGGTCTATAAATATGCCCCTCTTTAGTAGAGTGAATGAAGGAGTGAATCGTGGGTGTGAAGTGTAAGCGATGCAAGAGTGAAATGAACTCTAGTGAAGAACCCAGATGACCAACAATTTTGTCCCTTACCCCGATGCGAAGGCTAGCGGGCGATTACCATACGGCGAAGGGGACTAAGAAACCTGAGCACGATGCTTAGGAAGATGAGTGATTCGGACATGATGCCGATGGAGATAGGGAAATCCGGACACGATGTCGGAAAAGATAATGAAATCGAACATCTTGAGAACGAAACAAGCGAAGGGATCGAATCGGGGCACATGATCGAGAGAACCAGAGCAAACAAAGGGATTGAATCTGGGGCTTTCGATGTCGGAGAACCCGAAACAAAATGAAGGGATCAAATTTGAGCACGATGCTTGAGAACTTGAAACAAAAGGAAGGGATCGAATTCGAGTTCGATCTTTGAGGGCAAGCAAGGAATGGATCAGTCGGCGTGATCTTTGGGAGAGCACGAAATAAAACAAAGGATCGAATCAGGGTATGATCTTGGAGACCACGAGACAAAGGAAGGGATCGAGATACGGCGTGATGTCGGAGGAGACCCGAAGCAAAGCGAAGATTCAATCCGGTAGCGATCTTGAGAAGAACTCGAAACAAAACTCAAGTGTTGAATCGGGGCACGATCTTGAGAAGAACCCAAAACAAAAGGAAGGGATCGAATCAGGCGCAATGCAGGAGAACGAGCAAAGAGGGATTTTGAATCATTGTGATCTTGGAGAACACAGAGAAACAAAGCGAAGGACCAATCCCGGGCGTCAGAGAACCCAGAAACAAAAAGGATTGACGTGTCCAAAGTATGAGAAGGGTATGCCACGATGCAAAATAATACCATGTGGCTCCGCCACGCACATAATGTCAAGTGTCACAAAGCTGGAAATATTATTACAAACATTATTTCCCTAAGGAAAAGCCCTCCTCTTCAATCCGCAACATCTGATATCCTGCTTGACTTGGGAGGTACTGCATGTACATCTGAAACTCCATCTACGTCTAGCTGAAAAATGTCGTCTAAATGAGTGAATAGGACAATGAATGGGGTATGTCCCGATATCTCTTTGTTGGGTTAATGAATACCGTGAATCTGATCCCCGGTCAGCTCTCAAAAGCGCTCTATTATATGAAGAAACCAAGCTGAATACGGGGCTTACTCAAACTCTGATGCCCAAAATGTCTTTAGGCGAAACGGATTGCTTGTGTACATGTGTAAGAGCCAAAGCGACATCACGAGATGAGGGTATACTAGTGTGAACGTGTCGAAAACATCAAAAATGAGCCGTCAACGGTCCCAAATCCTACATTATCATCTGTATCTAATCATGGACTTGAAACGAACAAGTGAATGAAAGGCAATATGTGACCCTCAATGTGCAAACGAGAGACACATTGACATTCGTACTCAATCGATGACGGAACACATCCATATAAAAATGCATCAAACGAGCATGAGATCTCATGGCCTCAGGGGTGGACCAACTGGCTCATGCAGTAATGTAGGTCGGGGTGAAGGTAGATGAGAATGATGGGAAACAAAGGCCCAGTACTGATAGAATGTGCAAACCTGTGTGCAATGCCAAATGTCGGAGAATCATGTGAGCAAAGTGACTCGACTAACACATAAGTAAATAATGGCAAGGAACAGGTGATGTACACCAAAAGAAACGTCGTTTATGAAGTGGGACGACGATCGATGAGGATAGAAGAAAATGAAATGGGATGTAGAAGAAAGTAGGGTAACAAGGTGGGATACAAGTGTAGCAATGAGTGATGATGACGAACCACTCATCTCGAGGATGCCAAATCAAGACAAGTCACCATAAGATGGGAATGGTGATATGGATAACAACCCAGGGGACTTAGTGCAAAAAACCTCACTCTTAATGTGTCTCTCGGATCCATGGAGAAAAGGATCATACAATGCTCTCACTCACCTTTCAGAAGAAAAATAAGTCCCTAAATCCAAAGGACCTCTGATGATCAAGCCATAATACAACTTGCAAACCATGCTAATCCTAAATACCAATGAAGTGAATATCGAATGAGTGTAACTATTTTTTTTTTCTTTTTCTTCATTCTTTTTTTCATTTCTTTTCCTTTTAAAAAAAAAAAAAAAAAAAAAAAAAAAAAAAAAAAAAAAAAAAAAAAAAAAAAAAAAAAAAAAAAAAAAAAAAAAAATTTTTTCCAAGTCTAACTGTAGCAGAAGTAAGATAGATGCCACACTATCACAATCTAACAATAGACCTCAAATCCCGAGCCTAAATGGTCCCTTAAACTAAGATTCTTGGATCGAGCCTTAGGGTGGAGCGAAGGTGTAACCATCTAACCTATAGCTCTAGGGACATAGGCGTGTCATTATCACACAAAGGGAAAATAAAAGTGAAAAACAAGATGATGAAACAAAACTCAAAGGCAAGCAAAGTGAAGATGCAAATGGAGAAGAAAGAGGCAGGAAATGATGCGGAGAAAATGGCTTGAAGAATGACACAATGCTCACAGATCCAATTAATAAATACAAAGCGCACAGGGGTAGGCAACCAACCTAAGTTAGAAAAGGTTTGCAAGGATGAATGAAAAAAAGGCCATAAAAAACTGTGTGAGGCTCAAAGGGCTAGCAATAGGATATATGATTAGGTACCCACAGTGTTTATGAGATCAACAAAATTTGTATCCTAGGTGTCCTATTTAGTAGCGAGGCCTCTTTGATATAGAGGTCTAGGAGTCGAACACAGGGGATAGGTTTTCTTCGTGAAATAGAAATGCGGGTTGAGTTGAAAATGGTATTTCTCTTTGGATTTTGGGTTTTATTCAAAAAGCAGTGATTGGATGGTTGTAGCGCACTTTATAAATTAAAGGAAAATTTAGAAAAGACTCCTTGAAGTCTTGGGTCACTGGATTGGATTTTTAAGGTGTATTCATGCCCTCGGGTTTGTTTCCTCGCGTTGGGGATAATGACCTATAGTCATTTTAAAACCGGACCTTGATTGCCTTAAAACTGAAACCAAATTACTCCTAAATGAGATATGGCATTGGTGAGCATTCAAGTCCCTAACTTGAGTGTGCATATGGCCTCAAAGGCGACCTACGGCAACTAATAGGAACAACTAAGTGGATGCCGGTGGATCTAGATTGAAAGCAGCGTGTAACCTGAGAAGCTTTTGAGCTACGACATTGGCGAGGCTGAGGATCTGGAGGTTTCAGCACAGGAGTGAATGCGAGCTTAAATGCTCATAAATGCCCGGTGTGATAAATGAGGGCATGAAAACTTACCTTCAAGCCTCCACCGGTGACCCTCCTCTTCAGGAAAGGGGGCTTCAGCCTAGCATACCTTAGTTTGTCATCACCAAAGGTATGTTTGGGATTCTTAGAAAATGAAAATGAAAGAAAATGAAGAGAGAAAGAAAAGAAGCGAAGCTGGAAAACAAAAACTCTTGTAACTGAAAGATTGATTAGTATCCTAATTTGATGACAATGTAGGAGCTATATAACACCCACCAAAATGTGTAAAATACCAAAATAACGGCTATAATGGTGCATTGAGGGATGGTAGAATTATACAAAAGCAGGGTGGTTGATTAAATGAAGTAATTTAAATATGCATAGTGAATTTCGCTATCTGTAAAATCTGGAAACATAGCGAAAATTCAAATTTTAAGCTATGCGACTTCGCTATGATAATGTTCTATGATAGCGAAAAGCGACGTCATCAGCGAAATTTCGCGAGGATTGCGAAATTTTCACTATGATTAAATTTTTCGCAATCTTATTGAAGTACACACCGCTATACCGTATGAAAATCCTACACTCCCTACATTGCCTCCTGCATCAAGTTCAGCCTCCATTTCTTCAACTCGGCTCAATGCAATTTAGAAGTCCTCTGAGCTTGGCATATGGCTTTGAACTTCGGCTTGGATTCATCGTGTTCGGCTACGTCATGGTCAGGTCAGACGGAGAAGTGTTTGGCTTGCAAAACTACCAAAAAAACACCTACAAAATCTTGTTGGTAACACAATAGGGACATCGTACGGTTGGGTTATTTGGAATGATTAGTACCTAAGAAATTAATCAAACTCACGATGAATGGTACCGAAGAGCACTTTTTAAGCGCCTAGTAATATATCGATAATGGGTGTGCAATAGGGAATATGGCTGCACCGAGTGATGGCCACCATCCTTTGACCATGATCTCACGCATAAAGCTTCTTGGTGATCCATGTTGATTGGCTCGATGAAGCGATTCCGTGCAGGTCTTTTAGCAGTGCTCCTCTCAGGTCAATCTCGAATACATACGACCCACTCCAAGTTGGTCTAAACTTGCCTCTAAGGTCACCAATCAATCCCCTAAGGACTTTCAAGACTAGGTCGCCTTTGAAACTTCAGGAGACGATAGCACCACGGTCTGCAAAGGTCATCTTCCTTTGATAGGCTTAGACATGATCCTCACGCCTCAATCTTCTCTCTGTCGGAAAGAGCTAAAGCGATAATAATGAGACTGGGCCCACTTGGCCTCGGATATCTGCTGCTTTAGTGCTACTCTCAAAGATCATATCTCAATCTCAACAGGTAGCACTGCAACATACCATACACCAAAGAATACGAGGTAGCTCTAGTAGAGGTACTAAAAGATGTATGATAAGCCCACAACGCAAAAGGGAGCTTCTCTGACCAATCTTGAGAAGTCTCGACCATCTTTCTCAAAATCCTCTTGATATTCTTATTTGCAACCTTAACTGCCCCATTAGTCCGCGACCTGTACGCATACGATCTACGATGCTGAAAGCCATACTCCTGAATCAACGTGTCCACCTTGCCCCTGAAATGCACCCCTTTATCAGAAATCAGCTCGTGTGGGACCCCATATCGGTAGATAATGTGCGATCTGATGAATTTGGCCACCCTTTCCACTGTCAATCTAGCATAGGAAGCAACTTCCACCCACTTGGTGAAATAGTCAGTGGCAACTAAAATGTACTCATTCCCATTGGATGACTTGGGCGAGATCTTCCCAATAATATCAATGCCCTATCTCTTTTGAAATAGCTAAAAGGGGATGTAAGTGCATGTGCAACTCGAGAAAGGTAGCACGTGTATCAGAATCTCAGTGCATCTAACCTCCCGGACATCTATACAAACTAACAATTTGTCTGTAATTACCGACTGAGTAAGCTAGTCCCTCATGATCTTACGCGTTAGCATATGACCTCCCATGTGTGGGCCACAGACTCCTGCATGAACCTCTCTCATCACTCGATCTGCAGAGGCACAGTCTAGATATAATAACAACAGGCTATCGGGCGATCTCTTATACAATGCATTCTCATAAACAACAAATCTGAGTGACAAGTATCCTCAGTACTCCTCTTTATCATGGGTTTCTTGTTGAAATTGTATGACATAAGTGATAAATATAATTGGTACCAAGGTAGCTCATCTTGATCCTCAATATCTCAATCAGAAAGCAGTGGTAATTTGGTGTAAACCTAGTCTCGATCAACAATGGTTGCACAGTCACTCCCGTAGGAATCTCAATTACAGAAGCCAAGGTGGCTAACGCATCAAACAAGCTAGATTCTCTACTTTGAGCGGGATATATATATCTCGATATTAAACCTTTCAACCAACAAATCCAAGTAAGCATGGTAGGGCTTGGCCATCATCTAGGTGCCAAATGCCTTGGGTTGTTGAATAACCAAGTTGGAATCCTCGTGGATCTCCAAATGTCTGACTCCAAGATCAAGTGCAGTCTCTAGGCTTGTAATGCAAGCCTCATACTCAACTATATTATTCTTTAATTGATGATGATCAAAGAATGTCAACCGTACTGATTTGGGAATATGATCACCTTGAGGTGATATCAATAAGATACCAATGCAAACCTGTTGATTAATAACACCAAATAAAAATCTGATGCCCATCTGCAATACTATTTACTGAAACAATCTGCTCATCAGGGAAATCATCGTCAATAGGTTTGTTATCGAACATTGGCAAAGAAACCAAATGATTTGCAATATTTACTTTACTACGTTCCAGATCTTATATGAATATCAAACTCTGTCGTGAAGTTTTCCAACCATCTTGAACTCTGAGTCCAGGCGACATCAAACATATCTCAAAGGATCAATCGTGAGACCAAAAAGTATGGAGATACTCTGTCACACTGTCTGATCTCCTTAGTGGCCCCGAACCAATGCAAAACAGAGGTGCTCAATCATAATGTATCTACACTTATACTCTAGTATCTTCTTACACGGATAATAGATGGCTCGCTTCTTCCCTGAATCATCAAACTGAGCTAGCATGCATCCCAAGGCCATGTCGAGCAGGCAAGTGCAGTAGATGGTGCCGATGTGGGAGGCATATTAAAGCTGGAGGGAGAAAGGGAATCTTTCCTAACCTTCTCGAAGGTGCTTTGGCAATCATCATTCCAAACTGTAGGCTGGTTCTTCCTCAAAAGACAGAAGATAGGCTCACATATGTATATCAGTTTAGTAATGAAACGGTTGATATACTGTAATATGCCTAGAAAGCCTCTAATCTTTTTCTCGTTCCTTGGGGCAGGCATGTTAAGTATGACCCTAATCTTTTCAGGATCAACCTCTATACCCCACTCACTAACAATGTGTCCCAACAATTTCCCAGAAATTACCCCAAATGTGCACTTCTTGAGGTTCAACCTCAGCCTGAACCTTCTGATCCTCACAAAGAACCTATGTAAGGCTGTTAAGTGATCTGCCCTATCTCGGGACTTCAATATCATGTCGTCCACATATACCTTGACATCTCTATGCATCATGTCATAGAAACGAGTAATGCTTGACTCTCACGATAAGTGGCTCTGCATTCTTGAGCTAAATGGCATAATCCGGTGGTAAGTAAGTACCCCGGCTCGGTAATGAAAAAAAGTCTTCTCCGTATCCTCACGGGCCATCATAATCGATTATACGAAAATCATCCATGAAGGACCCATATTCGAATGTCACGTAGTCTTTGTCAACCAACATATCAATGTGTGGGAGGGGAAAGGCTTTATTCAGATCACGAAAGTCTACATAAACTCTAACCTTGCCATCCTTTTTGGGAACAAGACGACGTGGCGACCATCGGGATGCTCAGCCATAACAAGCCAACACTAAGTTGCTTTTGAATTTCTTCAGCAACACAGCCAAACTCCCATCGAGGGTGTAGTCTCTAAATTTACCTTAGTGGCAACACTGTAGTGATCAGACGTCTTGCCTTATAGAAGAGTCAAGGCTCGACATGTCCTCATATGATGAATGCAAAGTACGCTCCAAGTATATTTGAAGCGAGTTAATCAATCTACTCTCATTAGGAGATAGAGGAGAGCCAATCCTAATCTCCTGGGCTGATCTGGTGTCCCAGGAATCTACTCGACTATGTCTTTGTATTAGTAATGGGTGTAACTTTCACGTCATACGTATCATAATCACGCGACTATACCTGGTGGGTCGTCTATGTCTCCCATCATCAACATCATATATGTGTTGTGGGTGTTTGAGTGGTGCTGTCGAAGAGGAAAATCTTTGTGACAGGAAAATACCGAAAATACTCGTGTCATTATTACCATGGAAATATCATCAAGCGGGTGACAAACTTCGGACATAGTGTGAAAGAAAGGTAGGTCCACGAGTCCAACGCTTCGCAACAAAAACGATGTGCCTGGAATAATATCGAGTAGAAACAAGTCCATAATCATCATCTATCTCTGGCATAGAAATCCCGAACATATAAAAAATAGGCGAGAGACCCCAGGTGGGGGTGCATCCCAAAATGTGGCAGTCACCGATCCATATCCGATACCATCCGCGAGCATCATAAAGTGTCATGTCACAACTTGATTCGGTCGACCGATTGCGAATCGAACCGGTTTAGGTCTGAAGCTCATATCAGGACTTCTTACCTGTTTTTATTTTTTTTTTATAAAAACAATATTTTTCATAACCAACAATCATTTACATTTACTAATGAACTACCACTGGAGTGGTATCCATTAAAGTTTATATACACATATACTAAGTCCCATTTACTTATACAAATTCATATCTAAACAAACATCGGAGATCGCGGAGCAGTCTTTGGTGAGCACCTATCTGAGATAGCCCCATTCTTTGGTGTGGAATATCTTTGTCCTCTTTATCTCCTCTTGATTACCTACACGGATTGAACACCCGTGCTAAACTTTGCAGCTTAGTGGGAACATATAGACAGTAGCGACCAATAACAATATTCGTCATCACTATCTTTTACTTTTACTTATGCATATATAATCTATTCTTATGTGACTTCTAACTCATCTCATTTATACATGTAGATTTTGCCCTTTTGATTCACTATCATTTATCTTATTAAATATTACTTCCATATCATGTCTTTAAGTTTCAATTCTTATCTTCTACATGTATGTCATATTAGATCATATTCGAAACAAACTTATACTTATACAATGGTAAATCGAAACATATAAAGTCATATTAAATACATATTGGGTCAATCAAACTAATACCAATTCATATTAGACTCTTATCGTTATCACGGCCGAAGCCATTAATCAACTCCCTTTAGAAATTACATTTCATGATCTGGGATGCCCGTTAAATCCTTTTAGTTTTCGTTTTGTTAAATTTTTCATTTTAACGTGTCGCGGGCCGATCCCGGAAACTTGACCGGTTAGGCGGATCAAGGCTGGAGCCCGGTTTACTCAGGCGTTCCAATCAAAACATTTATTTTGTCTTATTAAATTTTATTTTTAAAAGTGTAAGCGACCGAATCCTGATGACCCGGTTGGCGGATCAAGTGGGCAGGTTTACTCGACATTTTCAATTATCTTTCCAAAACATGTTGTTTATGTTGTTCTATTTGAGGACCTTTTGATGTAGAAAGCACTTCTTTTCGAGCAATCCATGACCATTTACAAATTCAAAAAGACCTATAACCTTCACTTAATAGCAGCCTGCATTTACAAATAATGCCATTTTATCCACATAAACTCATGCTACTAATTTTGAATACTTTCATTTTACACATCATTTATAATATCACAACATGCGGCGCCAATGCAATAATCCAATTCACACCAATTTATAGAGATTTAAGCATACACATAAAAATCCCGATTTACACTCGGTCATTGTCGGTTATTTCACTCGACCATTTAATTCACATTTCGACTGATTCCGCTTAATGAATCCATTCTTTCTATCATCATCTCGGTAATGTGCCTACACATTTTGGCGTAATCTTGGCCTTCATCATGACTGATGTCGCTTTGGGTGCACCGAATAGTGGTATTATTTATTCGATTTTCTGATCATGACGGATCATTTGGTGCATCCACACGCGTATCAATTATTCGGTTCTTCCATCAAGACGGATGCCGCTGGTGCATCCCCTCGACAGGTGGTAATTAGTCTATTCGGTTCTCCCATTATGACGATGTCGTTTATGTGTATCCCACACGTGGTATCACTATTCGGTTCTTCAACACGACGATGCCGCTTGCATCCCGGCCATACATGAATACCTATTCGTTCTTCATCATGACTGATGCCGCTTATGCATCCCGGCAGATTTCACTATTCTGGGCTCTTCCATCATGACGGATCGCCTGGCATCCCGACACGCGGTATCACGACGTTCTCCCATCATGACGGATGCCGTTTCGTGCATCCCGACATGCGGTATCAACAATTAACGGTTGATATCGCCATCATGACGGGGATCCAAATTTCAGAACCTTCGCCGCGACATTTCTTCTTCAATGCCATATCGCCATCATGACCCGATGTCGATTGGTGCATCCCGGCCAAGGGAACATTGGAAAATTTCGTGCTCCTTCGGTGGACGGATGCCGATTGGTGCATCCCGTCAGGCGGTTCATTCGATATATCAATTAATTCACATTTATGACGGATTCCGTTTAATGAATCCCGTCTTTATCATCATTCATATTCATTCGGTTTTCAAATATCCCATTTCAATTTCATAATCACTTTCGTATTCCTTTCAAAGATATACTCAATCTATGTAATATTATTTCATAAACTCATTCACATTTTCTATTCACGATACTCATTCATGTATACTATTCATAAATACCATTCACGTGTTCATTCATGTATACTCATTCATAAATACTGCTCACATATTCATTCACGTATATCATATTCATATACTCATTCATAATACTCATTCGCCGCGTCTATTCATCGTGATACTCATTCATGTATACTCATTCATAAATAATTCTGTTCAATACATATATTCATTCATTACGTATACTCATTCATATACTCATTCATAAATACTCATTCATAAATTCATTGACGTATACTTCATTCATGTATACTTATTCATAAATACTCATTCACATATTCATCTTCACGTATACTCATTCATGTATACTCATTCATAACACACCATTCACATATTCATTCACGTGATACTCATTCATGCATAATTATCTCGATAACACTATCCATAAATCACTGACTTACATCATCCATGCATACTTATTCATAAACACTATCCACATATGCTCTTCATGTATACTCATTCATACACTCATCTCACATATTCACCTCATGTATACTCATCCATGTATGGCCCCTATCACTTATATCATTTGCTATATGTGATACAATCATATATCACTTAACCAGATTATGTGTTCAAGACATATTGTCTCTCATGTTCACAATCATGTTTCAATTCATTTTCATTTTCATCTATAATCATTTTCATGTTTTATGAACACATCTTTACAAACTTTCATTTTCACATTTCTTTCTCCTTGTTTCCCCTCATGCCTATTACATATGGCACTTCATATTCTTGTGAAGTATGATGGTGTATGTGGAATCACACCTCATTCATATATTCTTATTCCTCTATGAATCTACTTACTAGGGAAGTGGAATCAATCCAATCGGATCATCCAAACTGAAGTTATGGCATTTTCATGCCAAACTAGTCTGGCTTACTTCCTGGATTACACTCAGAACACCGTATTACTAATTTTCCGGGATCTTAACTTCATGTTTGACTCTAGGTCATTGTAATTATTTTAAAGATATGGTGTTAAGGGTTCATTCCAATGCTGAATCACCCACCGAAAGCACCAACTCGTTACGTCCAAACAACCCTCGACTACTCTATGTTCAAACTGATCCAGAATTTGGCTTGCATACGGCCCCACTTTGAGGAATTTTAGGCCACTTAAGATAAGAATTTAGTGATGCCTATTCTTTAAGTTTTGTTCTCCTTGAAGTCTATTTTACGTAGCCACTTGAATCACTCAAATCGGATAAGAAATGAGCAAGTTACACTAAAATACGAAAACTGGTCAAATCGGGAATGGTAGTGAATAGTGTGGCCTGGTACACTCCCCTAAAGTGCACCTGGGCACACTTTGGCCAAAATGACCAGAGGAGTGTACTGGCACACTTCTTCAAAGCAAAATCGTACAAGTCACCTCAAATGCCCTAAAATGTGTGTTTTCACATTTTTCCATATGTTTCAACCCCAATCAACTCTATACTCCATATACAACTCTCAAAACCATTTCAAATTCAATTTTGTAAACTCTTTTCTTACACAATTCATCTTTTCAATTAGATATTTTTCTTCAAAATTCTTTTCATGAATTTCTTCCAAAACTCCTCTTCTAATATGGGTTATGACCCATCCTCAACAAAACATGAATATTATTTAGGCTTACTCTAAACCCTAACTCATTTACTTCTCATAATTTAATCCATGAATCCTTCTCAAATATATCCCCTATTTTTTCTCAGTATAATGACTTAGTTTTGCTAACCCTAATATCACATCTTTGGTTAGATGAAACTTATAACAAACCCTAGGTTTGGGTACAACAAATAACCATTAACCAAACAAAACCCAAGGATCCATACCAAAAATTAAAGTTCCATACCAAGGTTAAGAATGATACCTTTTGAGTCACTCATTGCTTCTTCTGTTCCCTCTTCCTCTTTCTTTCTCCTCCTCCCTTTTTCACGAATTTTTCTCCTCCTTCAAATGAGACCAACTTTGGTCTTTTAAACCTTATGTTTGCTAAGGCCATGTTTTAGTGCCTTCCAAATAGTTCCATTTCAAAGTTAACTTTCATTTGGCTTTAAGCCCATAACCCTTCATTTTATAATTAAATTTTCCTCATTTCATTTTGGCCTCAAATCTTCTTAGGACCATGTCTTTTTATTCTTTTGACAAATTACAATTTGTCCTTAAGGTTTGTAATCCTTGTCTCTCGTCTTCCGTGGTTCAGATTAACTCACGAAACAATCAAATTGATATCATACAAAATACCTAAACAAGCTCCGATAATCACTGCAAGATATTTCAGTGGCGTCACATGTCACATCCTCAAAATCAATAGTAGAAACTCCAAACATGTCAAAAGGCACGTGGGGCTCATGGGGTTACATCGAGATACGTATCGATGCAATCATGTCCGTTTCATCTCAAGGTTTGGCGTACATCGTGAAGAGTCACTCCATCTAGATATCCTCAATCCACAGGTAGGGTTGGGTAGTCAATGATCCCTCCCCAGTGAAAAACAAAGAGAACACACTTCAGCTCGGCTCCGTGGATGGGGTCAGGGAATTCCTCATGGCACCAAGTGCCTCAAAGATTCTTCCAGAACCAAACCACACATTTGTCTTAAGGCCCGCTCGGATGCCTCGATCCCATCTCGGCTCTAAAAGCACGATCGCACCCACAGGTGTGGTTCATGCTTTGATCCTCTAATAAAGTAGTCAGCCAATTGAAAGGTATATGGGCGGAGGGGATAATCTGTGTAATGAAACCCCGCATGTGCAAGCTCCTCACTCCCCGTCTCAAGACGCCATGCCATGTGACGCGGCAACGTCCCTCCAGAGCAACCCAACCCATAGGGCATGTCATGATCATCCAGTAAACTCGCACCTGCTGGGTGATGACCTAACCCCAAGCCAAGCATGCAGGACATGCCTCTCATCATACTAAGTACCAAAGTGCTGCTGTGCTGATCGAAAGACATAGGCATCATGTCTCTATTGTCATCCTCTAAATTGACAACCTGAACCTTATAGAAAGTAAACCCGTTCAAATATAGGTCATCCTCACTGTGGCTGATATGTAACACGGGCTTAGAAGAAGTAGCAACATCTTTGTCAGATTGTATCGTGATAATGCGCCCCTCGTGTATGAACTTCAACTTTTGGATTATGGAAGATGGCATAAAGACCACTACGGATCCAAGGGTAGCTACAGCCAGTTAAAGGATGACCGAATCCTCTAAACCCCGAATAGTATGGAGTATCTGACCGGCCCAATTCATGAAATGGCAGTGGTGTCTACAACCGTCCCTTCGAGTCCCATCATAAGCTCTAACTGCCTATAAAGAAGGTCACCAAAACTCTATGAAAATCCAAGTGCAATGGTAGTAACTAATGGACAGATACCATGGAGCCATATCCAATAGATAGATGGCACCGACGACCAATAAAGCGTAATAATTAATGAATATACCGAACAGATCCTAATCCCTGATGATAAATCATCATCGTAAAACACAATTCACAGTCTCTACTGGTCAAGTAGAGTTTAATAAGCCCTCGTGGGGTAGTGGTAGGTGTCAACTCGATCCGACTAAGTGCTCGACGCTGCATCTCTATGAGTAATGGATAGAGGCCACAGGCTCCAGATGGATATACGCCTGGCGAAGCGCAGTACCGGCATGTACTCACATTCTTTCTCCACCATTCTCCCAGTCAGTCAGTACAACAAATGGCCCGTCAACTAGGGTGAGGCTAAGCTACCTTCCACCGCAAATAACCAACACCCCATGAATAGGCCTATACCGGAATAGAACAGCGGTGTCGGGCGGAACACGCCGCAAGTATACGAAAGTGAAATTGTCCGTCTAGAGCCCCATGGATAAGTCTCAATGGCCTAGATCTCGCTACGAGGTATCCACTAAAATCTAAGTTCCGGTATAAATTGATCGCGCCGCGGCTCCTTCCATCCCATCAAGAACACCCCGCCTCTCCCCGAAAAATCCCCAACCCCATCGGGCGGCTCATCTTCCATGGGCCGGAGCTATGGCAGCCCGGCGGTGTCGCGGAACTGGAGCGGTGGCGTAGTTACTGGCTGTGGCATCCCAAATCAACCAAACCTTGATCAATCAAGTCTTGAATGACGTGTCTTAGCATCGCACAACTGTCTATATTATGGCCTGCTCTCTAATGGTAGGCATAGTGAAGATCTATCCTCGAACTTAACAGGTAGACGTGGTATGGTCCGGTGGTAGTGGAGCAATCAAACCCTTTAACCAATCTTGAAATGTTCACTTCAGTGGCATCCCAAGTCAGGTGGAACTACCCAGCAAATTTCTCGCGGAGGCGTGTGCTCTATACCGGGCCATTTGCACGTATATGGTCTCGAGGTACTGCGGCAAAGATACACCGGGCCGTGTGGCGGGGATAGATAAGCAGGCCTTTTCGCCTATGTATAAACCGGTCTATATTATCCATGAACCATTCGGTATAGAACATTCCAGACTGCTCCATGAGCCCTGGTGGCCAACGTGAACCTATGGCTCGATGTACCAGCACCAATATCCTACGATCCTGTGGCCTAACCCCGCTTCCCGTTTGAATCTGCAGGGAAGAGAAGCCTCATAATCCTCTGAAGTTATACTTCTCTCAATGGTCATAGAGGGCCCTCGAATCCAATGATCTAGTTCCACCACTGTGTGGAGTTCACAGATGCCCAGAGTGGGACCTGTAGGTCATGCCTGGCATAATCAATGTTAGATATGATCGCGCCCGAGGGTCTATCTATAACTGTGCTTATCTTCTCCTCCAAATAGAGATAAATGAAGGATCGGACCATCCTACTTCGAGGGCTCCAACTCCCCTCTCGGATACGCTCCACCACAAAGATTAAAAAGAATATCGGTATGATAAACTACTATCTCAAATCGCAAATTTACAACCGGATGAGTCTTAAACTCATATATTTTTAATCCATTTTCAGCTTGTTTAGTATTTTCGAATGCTTAATGCCAAATTATGGAATATTACAAACTTTGTGTTTTTGTAGGAGTTATTTCAAAAGGAGAGATTTCCAAATGAAGAGAAAGAAAAGAAAAACAATAATTGTGTGTTCCCTATCGCGACAAGAAAGTCTTGCTTGTCATGGAGTAAATGTCTTATGAAAATGGCTAGAGAACCTGCCTGCAACACAAGATCTAAAATTGCGGTGATGAGTTATGTCGTGAAACAAAAGAGCATGTCAACGATTGAAAATGGGAAGAATGCTAAGACAACACGCCATGTTACACATAACGAAAGATTAGAAGGTGGGACCTGGCGTCGTTACTGTAATCTACTCTATCGACACGACTCTTTATGCAACACAGATAGGAGTCAAGAGATAGAAGAGAGCACCTAGAAGCAGTCTGCTATGACAAGAAAATTTAAGTCGCGACAAATGACGCTCACTTATTGAACTAGCCTAGTCGCAACAAAGGAACCTAAGTTAAGAATCACACTCTGCTCAGAGAAGACAAGCCCATGTCGCTACGGATCTAATGTAGCAAACACGTAAATAAGACAGAACATAGAGAGGAAGAGGTCGCACTGACTTCTAGGTCGCACAGTTAATCCAACATAATGAAGAAGTTCTGGTTTCGCTATTATAATAAATCGGTGTTATGGCGAAACGAGTGCGCCGGACATAGAAGAGCCTTATCGCGACATAAAATCAGGGTCGCGATAGCGGTCGACAACACCGCAGCCATGTCGCAACATCAACGGCCGCTGACAAGAAGTTCAGCACGTTGGCAACAAGCCTCCACGTGATGACTTTCACGCTGATAGAAATGCGATAATACAAATAGTGTTGCAACATAACTTGAATGTAGATGTCGCTGCGACATGGAAATCCGGGGTCGCCATAATTAACTTCGAAGAAGTTAACAAACCGTGCTGCTACTACGTGATCATGTCGCGACAATCGCTGAAGAATGCACAAAATATTGTCGCGACAAAGGAAACTCTATTGGGACAGAGTTATCAAACTGAAAGAAAGAAGAATGTCGAACAAAATACGACATGTCTAACCTGGGGCGGTGTGCTGAGCATAAGATCTTTCTGAAGTCGCGGGATGCGCCACGCACACCCGCAATAAAGACCTACAACAAAACACAAAATCACGCATTACTAAACTTCAGGTCGCGACGTAAAAGCAAACCTAGCCAGAATTTTTAGATCTACAACAAAGCCTTCACCCCATGGCCCAAACTTTCAGTATTCTATAAATAGAAACGACAGCCGAAAGCGGCGCCGCACTAACATCGGACTAACTAGAGTACCGAGCCGGTGAATTCTTTTATTATATTTTTTCTTTCTTCATTTTTTTATTCTTTCTTTTGTAGATTAGATTTAGAGTAGACTGCTTAATTTGTTTACTAGATCTCGAGACAAGAAATTGTTAAGAAGTTTTTGAAGTTGAAATTAGATGCTTAAATTCATTTATGATTATCGCTTGAATTCAATGAACCTTACAAAAGTTGGAACTCATTTCTTCGCCTGGATTGCAGAATAATGGAATTTTCCTGATTAGTGCTTATGTATACTTATAATACAGCTTTTCAAGAACCCAACTTCCACTAGGAAAGATGATGTTAGTTATGGCCTTTGCGACAATGAGACACGAAAATTTCGAGTTATGGTGTTTGAATTTTATTTGGAATGGTATTGTTCTGAATTTAATTGTTCTTGACCTTAGTAGCTTATACCCATGAAAGGACTATTGTCCGCTCGATTAGCAGGCCCTCTCCAGACACAGAGATGGAGATTCCTCGAGAGCATAGACTATATCAGCATGCCAGACCAATATTGAAGATCCAAAGAGTTTAAAAGGTTATTTGAGCAAATCTCAATTTGTTTCATGGTTTGAGAAAAGGGCTGAGGATATATCACTCTAATCATTTGTGATCTCTATTTGGTCCGGAGGCATGATTCTGATCTCAGGAAAGTTACCTGAGATCTGACCAAGGAGCAGAAACTTTTCGATCTTTAAGATGAGGTATATCATTCATTTTGTAGAAATTCAGCAAATTGCCCTTGGTTTGGGAAACAAGAAACTGGCAATATAAGAAATGGTATGAAGAGTATTAAAAAGAAAATACCTAGATCTTATAGAGAAATTCTAATTAAGGTACTGATTAGCATCATGATTCAAAATGAACATGAACCTCTACTCGGTTGAAAAGTATGGCACAGAGGAGGAATCCAAAACTATACTACCTGCCTTTTGGACAAATCAGATGCCAACTCAGAGAAAATAGAATTAGATTAGATGTGTGAATTAATTTCTGCAATGCAAGGAAATCCCAAAGGTCTACTTTCAAGAATAACTGTTCATCTAGCTTATATTTATGATTTCAAAAATTCTTCCATTTATTTTAAAATGGGATCCCATGTATTAGATCTTTATTAGGGTTACTAAATTTTCTAAACTGACGCTCAAAGAGGTAGAACTTGAGTAGTTGGGGTAGTTGAAGCTTAAATTCTTTTCCATTCAAGTGGGAACGTATATCCGACTTATGTGTCCACTTTATTACTGCATGACCTCGTAAGACTTGCACTTTTAGGACCAAGTTAATCTTAATTGAGTTTAGCACAAAATTATTTTTCTTACTTAGCCATGCTATATTTGGTTTTAAATAAGTTTTTGGCACCATTGTCAGGGATTAGATAACAGTCCTTTGGTATTAGTGTCATAAATTTGCATACATCATTCGCCCTAACAAGTTTCACGCACTATATTGGATTAGGATAATAGTCCTTTTGGTCAGGTGTCATAAATTTGTATAA
Source organism: Tetrastigma voinierianum (assembly GCA_016808115.1). Taxonomy (NCBI): domain Eukaryota; kingdom Viridiplantae; phylum Streptophyta; class Magnoliopsida; order Vitales; family Vitaceae; genus Tetrastigma; species Tetrastigma voinierianum. The sequence goes on from JAEQBH010002623.1 coordinate 910,946, forward strand.
TACCCAGTTCACAAAGTTTTTGGCGCTGTCGGATCGAAAGAATTCAAAAATCAATATTTTGATAAAGAGAAATGCTAATCTAGAGATTTTTCTTGTTTTACAAAATTACGTAAAATCAACAAACAATGATACAGAAATAAAAGATACTTCGATCTTTGAAATTAATGAATATACAATTCCCTTGTTATTCAACATTTTACTTTATTTGATCTCAAGGTGTTTCACTTTCAGAAAATATTAAATGCATAGAAAATCGTATGTGAACCGCGCTCTAGATACGTAAAATTGAAAGAACCCTTAAAAATTTGAGAAAAGCTACCAGTACTGAAGATAGAAGTATGGCTAATCAAATAGAAAGATTGTAGACTATTTCAGAAGAAGAAGAAGCAGAGAGACCACTAAGGCCTAACACAATGGAGGAATTTTGGAGGTCCATCATTCAGGAAGAGTACTCTGTAGTGAGACAACCTCCCATTGAAGCAAACAATTTTGTGCTGTAGCTAGCTTTTATTACAATGGTGCAGCAACACCAGTTCACAGGCCACCCTTTTGAAGATCTAAATGAGCACCTAAGAAGATTTATGAGGATAGCAAACACTGTGAAACTGAATGGAGTAAGACCAGATGTAATCAAGCTCAACTCTTCCCATGCTCATTGAGAGACGTTGCAGCCACATGGTTTGACTCACTTCCAGTGGGATCAATGAATACTTGGGTTGAACTGGTGGAGGCATTCATGATTTGATTTTTTCCCTCCAAATTTCACCGAGAAGAAGAGAAATCATCGTTCAAGCAAGGGAGGATGAGAGAGTCTCACACTGCATGGGAGGTTCAAGAGATTGTTGAAGAGGTGCCCTATGCATGGGATAGATATGACAACTCAGATGGACATTTTCTACCATGCCATGAATTATACTTCTAAGGGTATAATTGATGCATTTGCTATGGAGGTTTTAAAAGAAGAAGTGCAGAGGAGGCAAGGCAAGTCATTGAAGACCTTGCCAAATGCAACTACAAGACTCCATCTGAATCTTTAGGGAGCAAAGAAGCAGATGAGGGAAATGGTCCGGGTTTCAAATCAGAGCAACAACAGCAAGAAGAAACAAGGGAAAGCAGAGCATTTATCTTAGTCGAAAAGGAATCCATCCTTTGAAGATTAGATGCTTAATTTCATGCCAGATAACAAAATAATTTTGAATCTGCATGAGAAAATTTCTTCTGACCTTGAAAATTTCCAAGCAAACACAACAGTATTTCAGGTAAACACCAATGCTTCTTTGAAGAATCTAGAGATGCAGATTGGGCAACTGGCTCAAGTTATGCAGAAAGAGCCTAAGGATTGTATGGTAGTGACTCTGAGAAGTGGCAGGGAGTTAGATGAAAGGAGAGTAGAAAGGAAGAATGCTGAGGAAGAGAAACAAGCTGAGATTGGAGAAGAACATGAGTAGAACAGTTTAGAAGCTATAGAGAAGGAGAAGTCAGCAGAACTGCATTCCAAGCAGTAAGGAAGGAAGGAAGGAGTGAAAGCTTATAATCTTCCAGCTCCATTCCCTCACAAAGGTCATAGAAGGCAAATTGAGGAGCGAAGCCTTCAAATTCTTAAACAAGTTTAAGAAGATAGAGATCAACATTCCCTTCTTAGAGGCGTTAACTCAAATGCCTCATTATGCAAAATTCATGAAAGATCTATTGAGCAAAAAGAGAAAGCTTGATCGAGGAAAGGATAAAGGGAGCCCAAATGCAACCTCGTAGTGCATCCAAGTCCAAACTAGAAAAAAGGCAGGATCCAAGCAGCTTCACTATACCTTCCATGATTGGGAATGCTGGCATGGGAAAAACACTGTGTGATTCTAGAGCCAACATCAACTTGATGCCCCTGTCTGTTGCTAAAAGACTAAGTTTGGGGGAGCTTACTCCCACAGCCATGACCCTGCAGATGGCAGACAGGACATTGGCCCATCTTGAGGGTATCCTTGAAGATGTGCTGATCAAGGTGGGAAAATTTGTCTTTCCAGTGGACTTCGTAGTCATAAATATAGAGGAAGACAAACAAATCCCACTGTTGTTAGGAAGACCCTTCTCAGCAACTGGAGCAACATTGATTGATGTGAAAAATTAAGATCTAACTCTTAGGGTTGGAGATGAAGCAGTGCATTTCAATCTCAATGACAGTTTGAAACAACCTGAAGTCAAAAGTGCTGACTGTGAATTTGTAGAAACAAAAATTCCTGTCAGTTCTGAACTGACCACATATTGTAAGTTTCATAATTCAATGAATGAAAATGAGATGAATTTCCAATATCTTGAGCATCTTGAAGTTGAATTTCTGAACTCCAATTTCAAATTGAAAGATTCAATATTCAGTATTAGAGAGAACAGTACAAAAAGATCTAGCGGTTATGAAGAAGAAGTGGCTGAAGAAAACAAAAGTTCAGAAGGTTTAATACTAAAGGAATTACCTGAACATTTAAAATATGCCTTCTACAACCATAAAAGGGAAAGCCAAGAATCATTTAAGCCGGATTAACTGTTGGAAGAGCAAAACTGCTGGAGACTCGGGAAATATAAGGAAGCAATAGCTTGTCTATAGAAAATGAGTGAATCATCATTCACCCGTATGCACAAGATCCCGTCGTGAGGAGAATGCTGTAACTTCTATGTGAGCACGTATAGCTATCAATCTAGTAATGAAAGAAGTAGACAAAAAAGAAGTACTGAAATGGGTAAATGCAGGCTTCATATATGTACTTCGTATGCCTCGGGTGAGCCTAGTGACATGTGGTTCCCAAGAAAGGAGGGATTCATCAGGATCAATGAGAATAATGAATTGTACAAGAACTGTGACAAGATGGAGAGTGTGCATAGACTATAGGAAACTTAACACTGCTACTAGAAAGGACCATTATCCTCTACCTTTCATTGATCAAATGTTGGACAGGTTAGTAAGTGATTAGTGCCCAAAAAGTGCAATTTTGAACCCTATATTAGATAGGTTTTGAGTGCTTTTTGTGCACTAATCATGTCATTAATGCCAATTGAAGTGTTCAAGTCTTCTTAGTACCACTTATGCCATTTAGAGGGTATTTTTGGTTGTTTTGCAGGTGTTTACGCACTCTTGGAGTTTAATTTCGAGTCAAATGATGAATCATGAAGATTGATTCCAATGTTCACCATCAACCAAATTCAAGAATCACCTATAGAAAACCAAGGCAGCGAAGAAAATCGATGCGTGAGGAAGACAGGAGGAAGATCAACAAAGCTGGAATTTTCGCAGAGGTTGCTTAAAATTTTCGCTAGGATTGCGAAAATTTCGCAACCTTAATGAATAAGAACCTTAGCTTAAATCTCCAACTTCGGCTGTGACCACCCCCGCCGCAGCACCATTTTAGCGAAATACCATTTTGCTAACACTAGTGTCTCCGCTAAGCTTTCACGAAATTTCGCTTAGCTGAATAAATTACCCCGGCCTTATTTAAATTCTTCCATTTTCGCTTAGGGTCTGCGGATTTCCGCTACCTAGCGAAATTCTTCAAATCTAAATAAATGCACTGCCTCGTCATGTTTTTGTATTTAATGCTAACCGACTCCAAACTTGGTGTATTACTCTCTGTCCCTTAACTTAGCTATTAGGAGGTTTTTGGTATTTTCATGTATTGAGGTGGCCTATATAAACCCCTCTCTTTTTGTAATAGATATAGAGAATTTTGGGGGAGAACAATTGGAAGGAGAGAAGAATTTGTAAGTTTTCATTTTTGTAAATAAAGTCTCGTATTTTTAATTAGGTTTTGCTTTTCTCCCTTCTCTCTCCTCTTTCTCTTACTTTCTTGGCTTCCAAACACCCTCTGAGGATGACGACTACAGATAAGTCGCTGCTTCCTTTCTTGAAGAGGAAGGAAGCTAGCTTGGTGGTGGGGCATATGCAAAGTTGTCCCTTTACTAAAAGCCATAGGTACCGGTGTTTATGACCCCCATCTTCTCAAATTAGGGTTGAATAGCATTGAATGTTATTAATTTGGCCAATATCATGCTTAGATACAAGGTATACTTAATGCTAGATGCAATCAGTGGTCTTAGGATGGTCTTACGAGCCTTCAAATGATATTTAAATGCTAGGTTTCAACAAGAAAAGGGCCATAGATGCATAAAGCATTGTGTTGACTCAAATAGGAGTTGATTTCAAGGGTGAGGCTCATAGCTTAAACATGATCCTACTATGCCTCGACTATAGGTTGCATGTCATAACGCGAGGATAAACCCGAGACACTTGTTTGCCCTAATCCTACCAAGTTAGTGACCTAAATCTTCAAAGTTAACTTTCACCTTTAACTTTCGCTTTACAATTTCGCTTTCAAACCATTCCCACCGCTTTTTGAAACAAACTAAAGAGTCCAAATAAAAAGCCTTACCTTCATGCACTGATGCAAACCATTTTTAGGATGAAAAACCCATCCCCGTGTTCTAATCTTAGACCACTATACCGCAAAGTATCGATCACGGCAAGAGGGAGGAACTTAGGTATATAAATTTTGTTGATTTTAGCTCGTACCATCAGGGCACGAATCAAATGGCGCCGTTGCTCAGGATGCAGCTAAACTCCGCTAATGGTTAAGGTGTACTTGTGATCCACATCACAAGTGAAGGTAACCTTTAATTTTTTGCAACTCACAGTGTGAACTGCATTTTCAAAGACTTGACAAGAATCGCACTGCTTTAAGCTATTCAAATATTTTTTTTATTTATTTTTGTTAGTTAATTTTAATCTTTTTGCAAGCTCTGTAGTCGCTTTTTTGTTGTCTCTAAATTTGTACTGTGTGTTTATGCAACAAGGGGATAGAGACACACGTGTAGATTGCATAGATAAGTACACAACTTGACCCAAATAGTGAAGTTAGTGTACCAACCGATACCATGGATCCCATACCCGAGGAACAACAAAGAAATAACCAGAACCCCCATGAATCCAATGCCTATAGAACCATGAGGGACTACATCCACCCTCCCAGAGTTAGTACCCCATCCCGCATCATTCCTCCCGCTCGAAGATGTAGCGCTGGAGGGGCCATATTTGGTACCCTACCCCACATATCATGGTATGGAAAATGAAAATCCATACACTCATATTAGGGATTTTGAGGAGGTTTGCACTACCTTCAAGGAAGGTATGATGGACATGGATTTGTTGAAGCTAAAAGCATTTCCATTGACTCTAAAGGACAAGGCCAAGATATGGCTCAACTCATTGAGGCCTAGAACCATTAGAAATTGGGCTGAGCTGCAAAGTGCACTTCGAAGAAGTTCTTCAAGGCTCATAAGACCAATAATTTGAAAGACAAATTTATACCTTGTGCCCAGGGGATGGTGAGAGATTTTACCGCTGTTGGGAAAGATTTATGGAAACCATCGCTGCCTGTCCACATCATGGGTTTGATACACGTGGATGTCGTGAACCACTTCTATGGTGGTATGTCTCGCCATGAGGCAACTTTTTGGAAACTATGTGTGGAGACTTTGCGAAGCACTCCTGATGAAGCCATGGGATTTTTTAAATTACGTGGTTGAAACTTCTAAGGGTCAGATGAGCCTAACCCTAGAGAAATGGATGTGATGAGACCACCAATTAACCTAAGGTGGGATGTATGCACCGCCGTAAGAAATAGACGAGCTAGATTTCAACCCTAACAAGGAAAGCGGGAGGAGCTTGAAAGCAAACAGCTCCAAGAGGTGCATGCAAGGATCAATCCCGCACATCCAATCCTTGCACCACTTCCAACCCCCTGTGCACCCAAAGGGAATCATGTCCTATGGCCCCGCAGTTGAAGGATTTACATGTCGAATGTGCAAACACCGTAGACAATACAAGCCACAACAACTAATGCTCCATATGGTACACACCTACACCCAATTGGAGGAATCACCTCAACCTCTCATGGAGACCCAACCCCGCTTATGTACCTCAGTGCCAAACTCGCTTGTTCCCTCACAGTCACAACAACCATCATCCTCTTCTCCAGTAGAACAAGCCATATTGAATTTGAGTAAGGTGGTGGGCAACTTTGTTGAGGAACAAAAAGGAATTAATGTGCAACTGGCACAAAGGATTGATACTGTAGAAAGTACACTGAATAAGAGAATAGATGGGCTTGAGAGCAATCTCAACCAGAAAATTGACAACCTACAGTATTCAATCACCAAGATCAACAAGTTGCTAGAGGTACAAGAAAGAGGGAGGTTTCCCTCTCAAACACTTCCAAATCCTAAGGGAATTCATGAAGTAGGGTCATCCAACAATTCGGGAATGGATGAGGTTAAGGCTATAATTACCCTGAGAAGTGGAAAAGAGGTTGATCAGCCTATGCCAAAACCTGTTGAAAAATCCATGCAAGGAGAAGAATTGCAAGCCCGAGCATATTCTCCTAAAGGAAGATTCATAATGAAATACCGTACCACCTCCATTTCCCACAAGCACTTAGAGGTAAGAAGAAGGCATCTCAACAAGCAGCATTTAGAGGTCTTAAGGCAAGTGAAGGTTAACATACCCTTTGGACATAATCAAACAAGTGCCTGCTTATGCAAAAATTTTTTGAAAGATCTTTTGCACAATCAAGAAGTGATTGTGCATTGAGAAGAAAGCATTTCTCACCGAACAAGTCTGCCATAATCCAAAGTAAATACCTCACAAATACAAGGATCCGTGGATCTCCACAATTTCGGGGCCAATATTGGTGGAATTGCATAGACAAGTCATTACTGATTTAGGAGCCGTTAACCTAATGCCGTATTCAAGATATTGCATCTAGGTTTAGGTGAACTTAAACCTACCAACATCACACTATCATCGTCGATAGATCGCTGAAAACCCTAAGGATAGTTGGAGGATGTCTTAGTGAAAATAGACAAATTCTACTACCCAAGATTTTGTGGTGCTTGACACGAACCAATTGCAAATGAACCTTAATCATGTACCAATCATCTTAGAAGACCATTTCTCGTCACAAATAAATGCAATAATAAATCGCTTAATGGAGTCATGCAATTACCTTTTGGTAACATGACTTTGAGTTGAACATCTTCCATTCAACAACAAGCAAAATTTGTTAGAACCGAAATCAAATTTCGATGAAGTTGTTCACCTGATCAAATAGTGAAACACAATGTACAGGAAATGCAAGGAGTAATAATATGGAGATTTATGGAGATATCGGGTTCTATTATCAACACCAATTGCAAGCCAATTGCTCAATTCAAAAGCCATCAGTGAGGAGCAGATCAACATTTGGGCACCCAACACTATGGAGTCAGCCCAGGCAACTGCAGGGGTTGAGGAGATCATTCTCCTTGACCCACCTTGAGTAATGTTGAGATATTGAACTGATTCGGTGTTTTCATAAACCGAATTGCAGTTCACAATTTTTACTTTTTGTCTTAAGCTAGTAAATTTTAGTTAATTCTCACTATTTTAGAAAATTTTTAATTTAGTGGTTTTTGATAATTAGTAATTTGTTTATACAAAAGATAGTATTGTGTGTTACCTATTTATAGTTCATAGTAAATTTTATAACAATAATTTTTATAGTAGTAATACATTTGTAAATTTTTTTTCTTTTTTTTTTTTGGATTGCAGTGAAGGCTCCATAGAGCCCAATTCGCTAAAATAGTTTAAATGAAGAGGGAAGACTTTTCGCCCGCTTTCATGAAGGTCCTATATATACAGGGGAGGGGGTTGGCCAAATTGTCACTTCACATTCTTCCCCTCCCAATAAGCCTCAAGCTCCCAAACTGTCGCCTGCCCTCGAGTCTCCCGGGCCACGTGACCAAGGCCCCACCGGGCCTCCGCCGAGCAAAGAGCCAGCCTCCACCGCCCTGCCTCCGCACCCCACCAACCGGGCCGCGGGTTCACCGTTACACCCGTGCACTACGCCCCCGAGCCGCTGCCGCCGCCCCGACCGAGCCTTTAGCGCCTCCACCACGCACGCGCACGAGCTCGTCCGTTCATCGCTCTCGCCTCGAGCCATCACCGCCGTGCCTTTGGTTCAGCCCCGGGTGCCCCGCCCCAAAGATTTGACTCATTATCGAGCCTTATTTCCGCTATTTCGCAGCCGATTTGCAAGAGCACCAAAGGAGCCCCAATGCTTTGCTATTTTCGCAGTGGTTCAAGATTCCAGAGAGCCTCGCCTAGTTCTTACAAAGGCATCACCGCATTTTCATGAGTCGAGCCCCAAAGATTTTGGGCCATATCAAGATGGTTCGTGATCGGGGTGGGTCCCGCATCGTCAAGCAGATTCAAGACACCCGAGAGAGAGGTCTCAAACCATCCCGACTCCAAGACTATCACTGGTCCCCGAGGCCACTGACGAGCCTCGTGGATTCCGACGCTATCGGGACACGGATGCAGGACCCCCAGGTTCCATCACCGCACTCAGAGGAGAGTCTCTGAGACCCAGTTCTTCCTGCGGCCCACATCGGCCCGTGAGTCATCATCCTCCTGGCCGCAGCCGCCACCATGATCTGCCGCGGAGGCTACCCCATCACCACACCGCCGCCCGCCCGAGGATTCTGGAGGCTATTGTTCGTAGGGAACCCCATTCCGGAATGTGCTGACTCCATCGCATCGCTCCATCGTATCGTGACCGCCCCCAAGACCGGGAGGGCCATCCTTAGATACCGGAGTCCATGAGGCTGATCGAGGAGTATTCACTCCTGCCCTTCATGACTCCGAGACAGCATTACTACCCCAGAGTGGTATTGCAGTTCTATCAGCCCATGACATCTCGAGGATCAGAACCATGAGGAGCTTCGGGGCCTCAGACGACGATCACTACGTGAGTACTCGTGAGCTTACCGAGGAGCCAGTTGTTTTGGCTCGCAGATACCGCCGGCCAATGCCGAGGGTTACAGAGATTTGCCCACCCACCATTGTGAGATGGTTCGAAAGACCGCTAGAGACACCACCGCCGGTCTAGTATTTTATAGAGGCGCCCCGCCCCGATGCCGCCGATAGACCACTCATTCCGTACGAAAGCTATTCCCTCTGGCAAAGATTATGTGCGCAGGAGGGAAATGATCCCCGAGGCGCTGACCCGATCTTGGGAGATTTGGTTCAGCCCTCTCAGCTGGTGATGGCCTCTCTCAGCAGGGGCCGGGGAGGGAGAAGGTCCATCTAAGGACTCTGCACGCGCGAGAGAAGATCCTGGCTACTTATGCCGAGACTCCTCCGCCATGCTCGAGCATATGGGATTCCCTGAGGAGCCCGTGGATTGAGATGAGGTCTGATGCCCCCGGTCATGTCGCTGAGCGGGTGATGACTATGCCCGTGAGATCTTTCCACTTACGACTACGTGACCGTGAGGAGGTACGGGTCGGGCTTCGAGACCGTCGATACAAGATGATATACCCGCCTTGAGCCCGAGATACAGCCAGAGTCCTGTCTCCACAGATGTCACCTGAATCCCTCCTCCACAGACACATCAAGAAATTTCGCGCTTGATACCCTGCCCATCCTATCTCAAAGACAACTATCTACTTGAGTACGCCATGTCACCGAGAGATAGCCGGTGTGATGGATGCTATCTCGTCACTTTAGCAGCCTACGCAGCGTACCCCCAGATCGAGGTTGGCCCAGTGCCATTCCATGTCGATACGATTATGACCCACCAAGTCTCTCATGTTCTTTGATCGTAGAGAGGATCCCACCACAACCGCTTCTCGATGTTATATTAGTATAGCAAAGAGTGGGCCTACAGTTCACCACCACCACCACCACAGCAGTGAGGTGGTTAGGTCTCTTTTTATGATTTTTGTATAGTTATCAGCTTTATCAACTGCCTACTGATCTTGATTAGATATTTATGTACAGCTTGCAAGAAAGTGCTGATACTTTTGTATGTTTAGTTGATATTCATGTATTAGCCACTTTGGCTGGTATCAAAGCTATTTAGTTTATATATATGTATGCCTAATTGTACATATCATGTTTTGTGCCTTTACCATGTGTAAATGTTTTTCTTTTCAATTGAACAATTGAATTGCTTCAAATTGGACAATTGAATTGCTTTATGTTGGGAAATTGAAGCACTGTTCACACTCTATGTTAGAACAAATTCCAAGCTTGAAAACAATTTTTGTCACTTACGCCCAAAGATACTCAACTTGAATTTCTTCCTTATGCTAATTCACACACTGCACTCCAGATTATTTCAATAGGCTGTGAATTTGTTCGGCTTCTTTCTTTGCATAACCTAAATTTTTTAAGCATGTTGGCAACCTAGGATAGGTTTGTGTTACCTATACCAAGACCAAATGTTGTCTTCAAAAGAAAAAGAAAAGAAAAAGCAAAAAGAAAAAGAAAAGAAAAGAAGAAAAAGAAAATAAAGTCGTGAAGTTTTGCCTTGAAACCCGAAAGTACTGGCCCGAGGGGTGTATGGCGATTTTGAAACCCGATGCCCTAAACCCAATTGGTCAGGAGTCATCGATTTAGTGTTTCATACAGGGGCGGATAGGTAGGTACCCAATCCATTTGTAGGTGCTTGATTTTCGAAATCATAATGGAGTCCGGTGAAGCCTCAGAGGAGTTTGTGGTCAAGTGATCCTTTGGCTTGATGCCCTAAACCTAATTGGTTGGGAGCCACGGTGGACCCTGCTACACGGACTTTGGTGAAGTCGAATCTTAAGCATTGCTTCCTACAATGTAGTCGAATAAAGAAAGAAGTGCTAACTATCCTTATCTAGGTTGTTCCAAATGTACCTAAGGCCATGTCAAGGTTAGGTCAGGGAGGAGCAAATTTTGCAATTTATTGGCTTAATCTGGTTATATAAAGAACCATTAGACTTAGGTGGAAATTCAAGTTGAGAATCATGGAGCCAAGATTGACCTAGAACTGTTCTCGTATGGATTTTCGAATTTTTCATATCACTATAATTGTGATGTCAATTTTTCGCCTTAAAAGCAATAAGCTTATATGTGCATATACCTTTTGAATCATAAACTTTGAAATCACTACATGTATCTCCTTTTTTGTTTTGCATTGCTAAGGACTAGCAACTGTTGGGGTGATTAGCGCCTCAAAAAGTGCAATTTGAACCCTATATTAGATAGGTTTTGAGTGCTTTTTGCACTAATCATGTCATTAATGCCACCAGCGTTCAAGTCTTCTTAGTACCACTTATGCCATTTAGAGGGTATTTTGGTTGTTTTGCAGGTGTTTGCGCACTCTTAGAGTTCAATTTCGAGTCAAATGATGAATCATGAAGATTGATTCCAATGTTCACCATCAACCACCAAGAATCAATGAGAAAACCAAGGCAAAGTGGAAGAAAATTGACGTAGAAGACAGGAGGAAGATCAACAAAGCAGAAATTTTCGCTAGAGTTGCGAAAATTTTCGCTAGGATTGCGAAAATTTTCAAGAACCTTAGCGAAAATTTCAACCCAGCGAAATCCAAATTTCGCTGTACCACCCTTAGCCATTTAGGGCATTCATTTTGCTTAAAATAATGACATAATTTACCTAAAATTCTCACAGCCATTAAATTTCATTATTAGCGAAATTACCCGGGCCTTAGAGAATTTCCCATTTTCATAGCCTGTGGATTTCTCTACCTAGCTAAATTCCTTCACCCTAGCGAAATGCACGCCGTCATGTTTTTGTATTTAATGCCAACCACTCCAAACTTATGTGTACTTTGTCCTTTAACTTAGCCAAGTTAGGAGGTTTTTGGTATTTAAAAATATACCATATAAACCCCCTCTTTTTGTAATAGATATAGAGAATTTTGGGGAGAACAATTGGAAGGAGAGAAGAATTTAGGTTTTCATTTTTGTAAATAAAGTCTCGTATTTTTAATTAGGTTTTGCTTTTCTCCCTCTCTCCTCTTTCTCTTACTTTCTTATTGCCAAACACCCCTCTTGAGGATGACGACTCAAGAGACGCTGGCTGCCTCCTTTCTTTGAAGAGGAAGGAAGCTAGCTTGGTGGTGGGGCATATGTGTGTTGTCCTCTTGTATTAAAATATAGGTACTGTGTTTATGACCCCATCTTCAAATTAGTTGAATAGCATTGAATGTTATTAATTTGGCCAATACTCATGCTTTTAGGATGTACAGTGCATACTTAATGCTAGATGCACCAAGGGTTTTTAGATGGTCTTTACGAGCCTCTCGAAATGATATTTAAATGCTGTGTGGTTTCAAAACAAGAAAAGTGGCCATAAGATGCATGTTACTCTGTGCTGACTCAATGAATAGGAGTTGATTTCAAGGGTGAGGTTTGCTGTTAAACATAGATCCGTTATGCCTTGGACTATAGGTTGTATGTCATAACGCCGGTGATAAACCCGAGATTGACTTGTTTGCCCTAATCCTACTAAGTTAGTGACCTAAATCTTCAAAGTTAACTTTCTCACCTTAACTTTCAGTTTTACAATTCCTCAGTTTTCAACCATCTCTAATCGCTTTTGAAACACAAATCCAAAGAGTCCAAATAAAAAGCCTTACCTTCATGCACTGATGCAAACCATTTTAGGATGAAAACCCATCCCCGTGTTCGACCCTAGACCACTATACTGCAGAAGCTTGACTACGGCAGTAGGAGGAACTTAGGTATATAAATTTTGTTGATTTTAGCTCAGCCTACTGTGGCACCAATCAGCAAGGCACTCCCATTACTATTTTCTTGATGGATATTTTGGTTATAACCAGATTGCAATAGCCCTAAAGGATCAAGGAGAAATCAACATTTACATGTCCTTATGGTACCTTTGCCTTTAGAAGGATGCCATTTGGATTATGTAATGCTCCTGCCACCTTTCAAAGATGTATGATATCTATATTTTCTGACTTGGTGGAAGAGGTTATGGAAACATTCATGGATGACTTCTCAATCTATGGATCCAGTTTTGAAGATTGTCTGAGAAACTTAGAAACAGTACTTCAGAGGTGCCAAGACAAAAATCTAGCTTTAAACTGGGAAAAATGCCATTTTATGGTAACTGAAGGTTGTTCATAGACCAAATGATGTATGTGTGAGTGATGGATCAAATCATCAACACAAATTTATAGCGTTATTACCCAAGGATTATTATCTAATCCCCAGCAATAATGCCATGAAACTTGTTTGTTATATTTCTTGCAATTATACCGATTAAAAGCTAAGCTTCCTTAAGAGTAAATAAATTTTCCGGTTTCGATCCATGATTCCAAGTGTACAGTCGAACGCACAAAGTGGATTTATGTCCAGATATCGATCCCACGAGATCTCAAGAATTCTCAATCAACTACCCCGACTACTCAAGCTCTATATTATTTGGATTCATGATAGGCAATTGATATATTCCTTGTAAACTTTAGAATAATAAAGTTAATAAAGATATGTAAACTAAGAACAAATGAAATAATGCCTAAACTAAAATAAAAAAATAAAGAACTAGACTGATCAGTTAGCTTTTAAAGGTAGCATTGAAAATACAATCGTTAGAAACATCACTGCATATAATTCTCAGAATTTGCTTCATGAACTCAGATGAACTGGCCCAAGGGAAGATGGTAATGCCATGTGGATCTCTTCTTAACGACACATTTAATCATCTAATCTTCCCTGTTTCTTTCGAAGGCAGAGGATTAGATAACTACTTTTAATCTGAGTTGCCTTGTTCTGGGTATTTTTCTTTTAAAATACTTCATACCCAGAACATGGATTGTAAACCGTAGCTCCTAAGACATAGGCAAAGCATGGGTTTACACTATACTGGTTTCTCATCCTCAAAATTGGAACAGTTCATTCTTTCCTTGATTAGATCCTTGCTAACACGGGATTGAACTTACTGTTCGAATCGAGGCGAACTCTTTGCTCATTTTAATTGATAAGTCATTCAACTCATTCTCGGTTTCAAGTGAGAAGAAGGTTTATCGATTAGAACATTAAAGCCTGATTAGATCCCCAATATTAGGTTCGCATACCCTTGAGATTGTTCAATACTCGTAGAATGCCTTCTCTGTGTCACCGAGGGCCTCCCGGAAATCGAGCATGAAACACCTTATTGGGTGTGTATAGGACACTGATATTTGGATCTAATACATCAATAAACAAAACCAACAAGCAGATTCAAAACTGGTTCAGTAGACTCTGATAAATTTCTGCAGGAAAGATAAATTCTAACAACAGAGTAAATTCAACGGAAGCTGGGTTTCTAAATTACTTCATTACACTAACGGTAGCTCCCTGATCAAAAGAACTACTGTAAATCCGAAACTGGAAGTTCGAATTCCAAAATTTGTTTGGACTTCAAACGAACCAGGCAGTAATTTGAAGAAAATAACATTCTGCATTCAGCTTCAACTTCAACAACTAACATCCAGATCCAGAAATTCAAAATGAAATAACAATCTACTCTAATCTAATCTAAAATAACAGCAAAACAAAGAAAAAGAAACAGAAAATTAAAATACACGAGCCTTCTGCTACCCAGACTTCTCGCTCGGTCGCCAAGAGTCGCTCTTCCAAGAGCGTGCTGCGCATTTACAGTGGTCGGAAGTCGGGCCCTAACTTCGATGCACCTATCCAGGATTTCAGATTCTCCGCCCATTTATTGTTAATGTCGCGACCTCGCTTCTTTGTCGCGACCTCAGTTGTCTCAACTATGTCGCAGAAGTTTATTTGGTCGCGACTTGTCTTCAGAGATTTCTTGATCCGATGTCGCGACGTTTGTATCGATGTCGCGACCTCCATTCTTTGTGACTGATGTCGCGACCACTAACCGATATCATACCATGATACTCGCGTTTCGATGTCGCTAATTACTCAAAGGACGCCGCGACCTTCTTTCCTTTGTAATCGGATGTCGCGACATCGGAGCGACGCCGTGACCTTCTTCCTTGTAACCACGTCGCTGACCATCAATGATGCGTCGCTAATTACGATACCTTGCGTACCGATGTCGCCGATTCACTAAAGGACGTCGCTGTAATCTTCCTTCCTTATAACCGATGTCGCCACCATCGATGATGTTGCGACATCTTGTGATTCAAGCAGCTGATGTCGCCATCTTTTTCTAGGATGTCGCGAATTCTGCCCGCCTTGAAATTTTATGTCACACTTCTAGTCCGTGTCGCACTTCCATGTCTACACGCTAAGCCTTCAATTTCGCGCGACTAAGTGGTGTCACGACATCATGTCTCGGCTTTATTAATTTATGGTCGTTTGACTTGGAGTTTCATTACACCTTGGTGTGATTCTTCACATATCAAGGTCGCGATATCGTCCTTTCTTTCAAACTTAGTTGCGACTTCTTTTACTTGCTATATCGCCCTTGTGGCTTGTAAACGTATCCTTGTCATGTAATTTCATGGTGGTATTAATACATCATTTATTCTTGGTGTCGCGATTATCGAATGATGTCGCGATTATGAACTTTCATTTGACTGCTTTTAATCTCGACTGCTTCATTCTTTTGTCTCAATCCCTTCTTCAAGTCACGACTTCACTCTTCACTCTTCAAATTCTAGTTTTGACTTCAATTCTGCTGCAGGCTGATTTCTTATGATTTTTGCTAAAATTTGATTTTTCTCAATGTGATTTTCCTCGCAAATTGGAATTTGAGTCAACATCAGTTTCAAAACACCATCATTATTCTCATTATAAACTCAAAAAAATGGATTAAAAATCTAATGAGTTTTTGGACTCATCAAAGGTATTGTCTTAGGGCACAAGATTTCTTCTGCTAGATTGGAAGTAGATTAAGCAAAGATTGTTGTTATAAAAACTCTCATGCCACCTACAACAGTGAAGGGCATAAGAAGCTTCCTGGGACATGCTAGATTTTACAGAAGATTCATTAAGGATTTTTCAAAAATCTCCAGACCATTGTACATGTAATGCCCCAAAAATACCCTAGAATTTTATAATAAAAATTATTATATAATCCGGGTATAAATAGAAGCATCTTGGGTATTTTTGGGAAATTTGATAAATTGATAAATTGTGAAATGTAAATTGAAAGTGTGAGCATATGATTTAATATTATATGCTAAAGTGAGAAAATTGATTGAACCCGGAAATAACCCAAGTGAAAAAGGGCAAATGTGGAAATCTGTAAAATGAGGACCTAAGGGTCAATTGTTATAAAGAATAAATGTCTAAGTGAATTTTATGATAAATGAATGGCCAAAGTGGAATAATAGGAGACTTAAATGAAATAATTGGTTTTGAGCCAAACATGGCTTTAATAGAATAAGTGACGAAAGACCAAAAAGGAGAAAAATAAGGAATAAAAAATTAGTGTGGGGAAAATAAACATGGCCTTACACTTAAATGGGTTAAAGACTAAACAAGGCCTTATGGATTTAAGGAATATAAAGGCAAAAAATGTGGTCTTAGGGCTCATAATATGAGCAAAACCGTTTTTGAGAGAAGGGGAGGAGAAAATCTAGGGTTTGCAAGGAGGAGTGGATTTGATTGGGTTTGCTTCCCATTTCTTCCTCCTAAGGGATCAAGCAACCTACAAGAGGAGATTTGAAGAGATAAGGTAAGAAAAGTCAAAACCCTAACTTCATTCTTTTTGATTTGGATTTTGGTGAAAAGTCCTAACTTGAGAGAAAAGGGTTTTTATTGATTCTAAACCACATTTGGAGTTGTTTTGGGTGGATTCCATGGTGGATTTTTGATATGGGACGAATTGGAGAAGGTTTGTGGAAGAAAAATGTGTGAAAATGCCAAAATCCAACATTTATGGGCAAAAACTCATAGGTACCCGGTACTCAAAGAGTGGTACCCACTATGATGCAAGGCAGTGGCACTTGCATCACTCAACCTGGTACCGATACCCATCAGTGAATGAGGGACCGGCACCGGCACTCACTAAAGTGGTACCGGTACCACTAGTTCCAGCAGCCCTGTTTTGACATATTTTTGCACCGTTAAGTCCCACATTCGTACCCCGAATGTTTAGGGACCCTAAGAAATGATTAATGGGGGTTCAAATAAGGATAGAATTAAGTGTCTTAACCTAAGACTGCTAATGAAAATAAACTTGTAATTCACTAAAATTGTTTAACAATTATTTATCCACTAAAAGTGGCGTGATTGTTATTGACTAGGGAAGGGTGATGATCACCTAACCTAGGACCGAGATCGAAGAGAAGGAAGCTAGATGCCGACAACTTCGGTTTGTTCTCTGACTCTATTCTTATTTCAAGTATTTTGGTAGTTTACCAAGTAACTATGAAATGAGTACATGAATGGGTATATGAAATGAGTACCTGAATGAGTATATGAAATGAGTATATGAATAAGCATATGAAATAAGTACATAGATTGAGTATATCTTTGAAAAGATAATACGAAAGTGAATATGGAATTGAAATGTGATATTTGGAAACCAGATGAATTGAATCGATATACCGAATGAACCACCTGATGGGATGCACCAATCGACATCCGTCATGAAGGCACCCCGAAATTGTCCAATGTCCCACTTGGCGGGATGCACCAATCTGCATCCGTCATGATGGCGTATGGCATTGAAGAAATGTCCCACTTAGCGGGATGCACTAATCGGCATCCGTCATGATGACGTATGGAATTTAAGTGATACCACATGTCGGGGTGCACCAAACGACATCCGTCATGATGAGAGACAAAATTGTTAAATGTGTAAGCACATTACCGAATGATAATAAGGGCGGGATTCATTAAACGGAATCCGTCAGAAATGTGATTTGAATAGTCAAAGTAAAATAACCAACATTGACAAGGTAAATGGGATTTATGTATACGCTTAAATCTCATAAATTGAATCAGAATGAATCTGATGTATTGAAATTGCTTGTCAGGATATGATAAATGAATTGTAAAATGAAAGCATGCGAAAGAACAGCATGAGTATATATTGATAGGACAGGTATGATAAGTCTAAAATGTGCTATTTTGATCCCTATTTTTAATAGGTTTGCTACACATTTTTGTGTACTAATTGTTATAATTAACCCAATCTGACATGTTCCTGGTCCCTATGGTACTACCGATCATATTTTGTGGATAATTTGTAGTTTTGCAAGCTTTTAATGCCAAGTTTGTCGAGTCATTCCAAGCATGAAGAATTCGGCCTGACTCTAGCATTACGTATAAAAATAAGAAGAAATAAAGATCGTAAAAAAGGAAAAGAAATCAAAATACATGAATCGATGAGTAGCAATAGGAGCAAAGTGGGAACAAGAGTCGTAGGGATGTGATAGGGGAACAGTGAATTTCGCTATGGCATAGCAAAATTTTCGCAATCCCAACGAAATTTTCGTTATGCCATATTTTCGCTATGATAGCGAAAATCATTATGTGCGAAATTTTCTGCTTTTGTTTTTTTTATCCAAAGGACTTCGTTTTTGGTTTTTCTCTCTTATTTCACCTCACCGAATTATTCTAGTTTATTATTTTTTGGTATTTACATGTTTGTAAGGCTATAAGCCATTGTAAAACACTATGACCTAAGTTTTAGTTTTTGAAGGAAATTCTACGGGCCCCTCGTTTTTTGGCTCTCATTTTCTCTTTCTCCTTCTCTCACTTTTCGGCTTGCCAAACATCTCAAGGATGACAACTTGGAGGATGAGCGGCTAAAACCACTTCCTCCTTGAAGGAAAAGGCTGCTGGGGGTAGGATCTGAAGGCTGCTGGTGGTTCCCCTGTTTTTCACGCAGCAGGTTTTGACATTCTGGTTCCCAAATTTTCAACTCTAGGTTTAAAGCTATTTCATGTACTTTCACAATACTTGCCATGTGCTTTTAGGGTTCAGCAGAAGCTCCTTAGCTTTAGATACACTAATATCCATTAGTTACTTACGAGACACTCGAGGTAGGTTAAGGGGTTATATTTTCACTTTTTGATGCATCCTCTTGATCAATACTTGGTAATCTTTTAGGTTCAAAGAATGCTTATTATTAGATCCACCGGGAGATTCATTAGTCGCCTACGAAATATTGTGGATGAGTCAAGGTGATAGATTTTCACTGTAAGAACCATGAATGCTAAATAAATGCTTTCTATCAAAGGAAATATTGTGGTTTAGTTTTTAAAGTTAAATGAAGATCCGGTTCGGGAGATGACTATATGTCATCCTCCCCAACGCGAGGAAATGAACCCGGGACCTCTCAGTTAGCCTAGCATCTTAAACCCAGTAGCCCAATGCTTCAAGGAGTTCTTTTTATATTTTATTTCGCCTATTTTCAGTTTGCAAACCATCAACTCCCCGGCTTTTTATCACCACCTTAAAAATCCAAACCAAATTCACCATTTTTGACTTCACTTAAATCATTTGTACGAAGAAAACCCATCCCTGTGTTCGACCCTAGACCGCTATATTGCAGTAGCTTGACTACGGCAATAGGAGGAAAATTAGGATATAAATTTTGTTGATTCCGGATCACCCTACTGTGGCACGAATCAAGGCATGGTTTGATATTAAATGCATGTCAAGCTAAATTGAATATTGAAATAGAACTGTATAGAACCACTAAGCATGAAAATGCTTAGCGTATAGTTTTTATCTATGCACAGGTTTCGAGTAGACAGGAAGGAAGACAAGATCGTGAAGCGCAGAGTCATAGAGCAAGTTGCGGCGTATAAATCTATACCCCGCCATATGCATATCATTTCCTTTTTGAACATGGGATATTTTGTGAACAAATAGTCGAACTCCAAAGAAATGTTTTGTTTTGTATATCATTTTGAAAGGGCATAGAATGCCTTCACTGTAATTACATTTTATGAAATGTAAATGTTTGTGGGCCTACCATTTGAAAATGCTTCCACGCAAATCGAAAACCTAAAGAGAAATAACATAAAGAAAATGTTTTGATAAGATCATTAAAAACGTCGGAGTAAACCGGGCTCCGGTTCGGATCCACCCATCGGGTCGAGCCGGGGATTCGGGTCGCGACACTTTTGAAAAAGAAAACGAAATAAATTGTAAAATAAAAAGGATTAAACGGGCGTCCCTGGGGTTTCGGTTCGGACTCGCCATTCGAGTTGGACCGGGCTCGGGGGTCGCTATAGTACATACTGCTGGAAAAAGATGCAAATTTTTGATTTTGATGACTAATGCAGATCTGCATTTGAGGAAATTAAATCCAGATTAGTTTCAGCTCCTATCATGTTGACACCAGATTGGAGCAATGAATTTGAAATTATGTGTGATGCTAGTGATTATGCAATGGGAGCTGTATTGGTACAGAAAACTGAAAAGATCTTTAAGGCCATATACTATGCTAGCAAAACATTCAATGAGGCACAAGAAAACTACTCCACCATAGAGAAGGAGATGTCAAGTAAATGGTTTTTTGCCAGAAAATTCAGGCCTTATATATTGGGGTCCCATATGTTGATGCACATTGATCATGCTGCAATTAAAGATTTAATGGGAAAAAAGGATGCAAAGCCAAGATTGATCAGATGGGTGCTACTGCTGCAAGAGTTTGATCTTGAAATCAAAGACAGTATGGTATCACAATGTGATAAAGATATCACTCTGCCTAGATTGGAGAGAACTGCTGGAATAGAAAAAGGGGCAAAAATAGCAGAAAATTTTCCTGATAAGTAGCTATTGATGTTGTCAGTACAAACACCCTGGTATGCTGATATTGTCAATTACTTAGCTTGTGGAATTATGCCATGTGAATTCAGCTACCAGCAAAAGAGGAAATTGAGAATTGATTGCAGATTATATATATGGGATGACCCATTGTTGTATAGAAGAGGAGCAGACTTGATCATAAGGAGATGTGTCCCAAAAATAGAACAAGGTGGTATTATGGAAAAATTTCATGCATCACCATATGGAGGAAACTTTGCAAGAGACAAGACAGCCTAGAAAATTCTCCAATCAGGGTTTTATTGGCCTACTCTATTCAAAGAGTGTTTTGAATGGGTAAAACATTGTGATGCTTGTCAAAGAATGGGGAACATAAGTAGAAGAAATGAAATGCCCTTACAGGGAATTCTGGTGGTGCAAATTTTTGATTTATGGGGAATAGACTTTATAGGACCTTTTCCATCATCATTTGTCCATATATACATTCTCCTAGCTGTGGATTATGTATCCAAATGGGTGGAGGCAACAGCTTGTCCGAGAAATGATGCCACTACAGTTGTTGGGTTTATACAAAGAAACATTTTGAGCAGATTTAGGGCATGTAGAACAATCATCATTGATGAGGAAAGCCATTTTGCAAATAAAGTCTTTGCAAAACTCATGAGCAGATATGGAATCAAACATATGATGGGATTGGCTTATCACCCTCAATCAAATGGACAAGCTAAAATTTCCAATAGGAAGATAAAGAAAATTTCAAGAAATACGCAAATGCAAGGTAAAGGACCGGTCTATAAAGCTAGATGATGGCTGTGGGCTACGTAATCGGCTTACAAAACTCCCATTTGAATGTTTCCATACAAAATTGTATATGGAAAACCTTGTCATCTCCCTTTAGAATTGGAATACAAAGCTATGTGGGCCATCAAGAAATTGAACTGTGATTTCCAAGCTGCTAAGGAAAAGAGACTACTCCAAATGAATGAACTGGAAGAATTGAGAAATGAAGCTTATGATAATGTCAGAATCTACAAGGAAAAGACCAAGAGGTGGCATGATCAGAAAATCCTAAGGAAGGAGTTAAAGGCAGGAGAACAAGTTCTCTTATACAACTCTAAGCTCAAGCTCTTTCCAGGGAAACTGAAATCAAGATGGAGTGGTCCATATACAGTGTTAACAAGTACACCCTTTAGAGCAGTAACACTAAAGACTGAATCTAGAAATGAATGCAAAGTAAATGGTCAGAGATTAAAGCATTATCTTTGAAGAAGCATACCGATCCAGATTTTGACATTTGTCGCGACAATGACAGGAATTTTAACCATGGGTCGCGACAATGACAGAGATTAGCAACAATGACATGTGTCGCGATAAAATTTTCTACTGTCATGATGAGTCATTGTTGCGACAAACCTAAAGTATGTAGAGACATGGAATTTTAAAGAATGGGGTGATTAGTACTCAAAAAGTGCTTTTTTGAGCCATGTTTATTGTAGGTTTTGAGCACTTTTTGTGTGCTAATCAGCGTAATTAACCCAATTGGCACATTAAGGTCCCGACTATACTACTGATCGTATTTTGTGTCTATTTTTGTAGTTTTTGCTAGATAATCAGGCCAAAATTATCGAGTCCATCCAAGCACGAAGAATGACATGTGTCGCGACAATGACAGAGATTAGCAACAATGACATGTGTCGCGATAAAATTTTCTACTGTCATGATAAGTCATTGTTGCGACAAACCTAAAGTATGTAGAGACATGGAATTTTAAAGAATGGGGTGATTAGTACTCAAAAAGTGCTTTTTTGAGCCATGTTTATTGTAGGTTTTGAGCACTTTTTGTGTGCTAATCAGCGT
This sequence comes from Tetrastigma voinierianum, assembly GCA_016808115.1. NCBI lineage: Eukaryota > Viridiplantae > Streptophyta > Magnoliopsida > Vitales > Vitaceae > Tetrastigma > Tetrastigma voinierianum. The sequence continues at coordinate 933,368 of JAEQBH010002623.1, forward strand.
AATTAACCCAATTGGCACATTAAGGTCCCTGTAGACCCTCAATTTTGTCCCTAAGCACTTGCATTTATCCTATGGGTGTCATACTCACCCATTGTTCTCATATAGCACCATTTAGGCCCTTTTAGGCCTGGTCTTCTCCGAGCCTCGTGTGGCCTGCACATGGTCCATTGAGTGTGTATGTATTTCACTTCTCGGAGTGTCATCAGAGTGTCGGCTTATCGGCATCGCATCATAGGAAGCAAGCGGCGCCCAAGGGTTCAAATTTCAATCTGAGTTTATGGAGTATGTCAAATTTAGAGCACTTGAGCCCGTTTTCGATCATATCTCCCTTTGTCCCGAACTCAATTGTTCACTGCTGTTTTTGTTGATTCCTATTTGCCAAGGAGGTATTTGATAAAATTTTTATAATTTTTGTCAACCGTTTGACTAATCGGTTTGACTGGTTCATCAAGGCAATACGTATACAACACTGTTTTTTTTTTTTTTTGGGTGATTTTGGTGAGTACTCCTCCTTGTTTCCTGATCATATCTCTCATCCGACTGGAATGGTGCGCCGCTTTTTTGTTGATCTTCTTGTTCTTCAGGGAACATTCTATCAAAGTTTCATGAATCTTTCTCAACCGGATGGACTGGTTGGCAGCTGGTTCAACCGGGTTATCTGACTACCTTGTGCGGAGCCGGGCTGTTTTTGTGTTTTCGAGCCCAAATCGCATGGGTCGGGCCCATAAGCCTCAAGCTCGACCATGGGCAGTATTGTGGGCTCATTTGGGCCATGGATTAGTTACATGCAGCCCACCATGAATCCATGTGGATACTTAGTAGAAGCAAGCTGAAATCTTAAAGATTCAGCTTGTATGGAAATGAGGAGGGAGTGAATGGGGAAGCGATTTCCGAGACTGATTGGGGCTCTTTCCAAAGCTTGAAGGAGAAAAAAACGAAGAGGCTTTGATTGCTGGAGGTGGGAATTAGCATAAAAAGACATAGAGATCAGATTGGATAAAACCTTTTGGAGGGGCACACTTCCGGGCTCAGACACACGTTTGCTGGATTTTTTCCGGGATGTATAGCTTGCTCTGTTCAGCCTTATGAGGAGGTAAGAAATGTACCCTTTCTCCACTTCTATTCTTTAAGATACGTTCTGATCAAATTTGAAGTTTCTCCTCAACCATTTGAGCCGGTTTTCACGCCTCATACGTGAAAGCTTCTGCTCACCAGTTTCGCTGAAGTAGTTTGCGTAGTTTTTGTTGTTTTGCTGGTTCTCACTCATCCGAGCTGAGAATCAATCACCGTTTATTTTGTTAGATTCCTAACCTTTATAAAAGTTATGGAAATTTTTGAGAATCTCTCTCAACGATTTAGACTGGTTCGAAAACCAGATCATTCGGTTCATTCAGATTAGGTTTTCAGGAAAGGCAGTTTGTGTAGTTTTTGTTGTTTTGGTTGGTTCTCACTCATCCGAGCTGAGAATCAATAACCGCTTGTTTGTTAGATTCCTGAGTCTTTTAGAAGGTTCTGGAAATTTTGAGAATCTCTCTCAACGATTTGGACTGGTTCAAAACCAAGAGATCATCTGCTCATTCAGATTAGGTTTTCAGGAAAGGCAGTTTGTGTAGTTTTTGTTACTTTGGTTGGTTCTCACTCATCCGAGCTGAGAATCAATCAACGCTTGTTTTGTTAGACTCTGAGTCTTTAGGAAGGTTCTGGAAATTTTTGAGAATCTCTCTCAACGATTTACTGTTCGAAACCAGATCATTCGGTTCATTCAGATTAGGTTTTCAGGAAAGGCAGTTTGTGTAGTTTTTGTTGTTTTGGTTGGTTCTCACCATCCGAAAGCTGAGAATCAAATCACCGCTTGTTTTTTTAGATTTCTAACTACTTTATAAAAGTTCTGAAATCTTTGAGAGCCACCTTCAACGATTTGACTGTCTCGAAACCAGATCATTCAAGTTCATTCAGATTAGGTTTTCAGGAAAGGCAGTTTGTGTAGTTTTTGTTGTTTTGGTTGGTTCTCACTCATCCGGAAGCTGAGAATCAATCACCGCTTTTTGTTTTTTTGTACTTCTAACTACTTTATAAAGTTCTGAAATTCTTTGAGAGCCACTTCAACGATTTGGGATCTGGTTCGAAACCAGATCATTCGTTCATTCAGATTAGGTTTTCAGGAAAGGCAGTTTGTGTAGTTTTTTGTTGTTTTTGGTTGGTTCTCACTATCCGGAGCTGAGAATCAATCACCGTTTGTTTTTTTAGATTCCTAACTCCTTTAGAAGGTTCTGACAAATTTTGAGAGCCTATCTCAACCGGATGAACTGGTTGATAAACCAGATTAGCCGGTTCATTGAATTCAGTTTGCTGAAACAGTAGTCTGGCCTTTGGCGCCGCTTGTACTTCAGCCTCAGTCATTCAAGTTGGTTTTCACTTGGTTTGTTTTTTTGGATTTATGAATTTTGAGGAATGGTCTGAAAAATTTTTAGAGCCTCTCTCAATCGTCTTAACTGGTTGAGAAACCAGATTAGCCGATTCATTGAATTCAGTTTGCTGGAATGGTAGTTCGGGTAGTTTGCTCGTTTGTGTTGGTTCTTGGTCATTCGGAGTCGGAATTGTACTCCGTTTATCTTTTTGGATTCCTGACTTTCTAAGGAAGGTTCTGAATTTTTTTGAAATCTTTTCTCAATTATCTGACTGATTGGTAAACCAACCAGCCGGCTCATTGCTAGGTTTTCTCCGAATGCTAGCTTAGGTAATTTTGCTTTGTTTGTATTGGTTCTGGTCATTCGAGTCGGAATTGCACTCGCCATTTTATTAGATTCCTGAGTCTGTGAGGGATTTTCTGGAAAAGTTTCAGAATTTTCAATCATTTTGACTTGTTGAAAACCGACCAACTGCCAGCAAGACAGCTCATGGCAGCCCCTATTTAAGCATGTTTCCGGGCCTCGAATATATATTATGGTGTGCTCTTTAGTTGCCCTAAGAAACTGTAGGCAGACTTTAGGTCTTAAGTTCAGTTTCGGCTTGAACAAAGTGGGTAGTGGGCAATGTGGGATTTGTAAGTGTGGTTTGATTTGTGGATTTTAAAGGAATGTGTGTTGGTGCAAGGCAAACCATTTACCTTTTCAAATTCGCTTCTTTCTTTTGGGTATGGGATCCATTATTTGGTTTTAAATGCATGATGTATGATGTAATATTTGCCCTACCTATTCCCATATGCATGGCTAGGGATCTCGGGTACATGCTTAGGCATTGGTATTTGTATCTATATGCGCATGGTGTTTGGATTTTAACATTTGTGATGCATTTGAGCTTTTGACTAACCTCTTATGCGCCGCTGGCTAGGGACCACAAAGTATGTGCTTTAATGTTTGCAATGAATTTCACATGGATGCTTTGTGGTTTAAGGTCATGCATGCTTGCTATGTTTGTTATTAACCTTGATGTAGCTACTATGGCTAGGGACCGTGTACGTGCCATTTGCCATTTTGGTTGAGTTTTTTTTTAAGCATGCTAGATACCAATTAGGTTGGTCTGATCTAAGTTGTATGTTTAGCCTATGAGACTATCTGATTTTTGATCCATATGCTCCTACATACCCAATTCACTAGTAGAGACCGAGTTCCGGGCTTAGAGGGGAAGCACCTCATATGAGGTACCTTCCCGATAGGTAACCGATCCTGACCCGTAAATCTAGCTTTCGCTAGACCGCTTTTTTCCATACCGAGTCATTGGGGTTTTTTGTTCTTACTTGGTTTTCCTAATTTAAAATAAAATAAAGTAAGTGGCGACTTCAAAGCAAAACTGTCTTCCTCGAGGACGGATTTTCTAAAATTCGAAAATCAATCCACATTTTTTTCCTTCCATTTAAAAGCGAGTCGCGCCGGCCCGTGGATCGGGTAAAACTACAAATTGGCTGACTCGTCGGGATCGAACCTAATCTCTCGTTTCATATGATCAAACTCAACTTGAGTTGTGTATACTGGAGCACATGGTCTTTATTGACCAATAGATCATAGGGCTACACTAAATGACCGATGATCACTTAATCGTTGGTATTTGGCATACACTTATGGTTTGTTTATGCCAGGTGTTCACCGCTTGGATTCTAGCATGTTTGTTCATGGTTGATTTGGTACCTAGCTATATGTTTTTGATCGTATAGATGATTAGTTTGTATGGATTTTGTGATAGGCTTGCTCTTTGTGCATGATTGTTTGTTGCATGACTGCTCCTTCCCTTGCATGATTGCTTGTCGCTTGTGTTTGTGGGGCACGTGTGTATCCCCTTACTCGAATCACTAGTCTTGGTCGATTATTCCTCATTGATTGCTTATGTTGTTTGGGAGTCATTCCCAACTGCCTACTCGACCAAGCTAGGGGTTTGGAATAAGGTTTAGCATAAGGGCTATATCGATGTATGGGAGCACTATGGAGATGACTGGACAACCGAAAGCAATGAAGACTCAGGAGAAATTCGAGCTAGATTTCATGGATACATGTGTGGCCGGTATGCCACTTTGATTGTTGATTACGATCTTAGGTTGCGTATCCTTGTGGGTGCGGTCATCTAGCCTTTAGGACTTGCCTTTTCCCTTTGTTAGCTTTTGAGCCGCTTTACCCCTAAGGTATTACCATGTCAGAATCTCGCTCCTGCATGTGGGGCCACATATCAGATTAGCTGTTGATGTCACATGTCCGTTCATTCCCTTAGAGGATTTCATTGTGGGATTGCATTACTGGATTGATTTTCGGATTGATAGACACGGAAAGCAACCAGCAGACTGAGAATCGACACAATGGAAAGCACCCTCAACAAAAAGATAGATAACCTACAGACTGAGATCTCCTAAAAATATGACAACCCAAGATTCAATCTTGTATAACCAACCACAGTTAGTAAGTATAGAAAAGGGAAATTTCCATCCTGCATTAATTACCCAATCCAAGGGAGTGCATGAAGTGAGCTCTTCCAAGAGCCAAATCCTGTAGATGGATGAAGTTAAAGCAATTATCACATTGAGAAGTGGTAAAGAGCTTAAACAACCAGTAAACAAACTAACAGAAGAAGGTCAGGAGGTTAAAGAGGCTGAACTATAAGAGGTGGTGACTAAAGAGACTACAATGAAAAATAGCACACCCCCACCTTTTCATAGTTAATTAAGCTAAGAAAAAGGCCATCAACTGTGCTGAAATACTAGAAGTGCTATAAGTAAAAGTCAACATCCCCGCTTGATATGATTAAACAAGTCCCTACATATGCCAAATTTTCAAGGACTCAGGAACAAGCCAAGAGAGGGCTAAATGTTGACAAGAAGGCCTTCCTGACTGAACAAGTCAATGCTATCATCCAGTGCAAAACTCCAGTGAAGTACAAAGATCCGGGTTATCCTACCATCTCGGTTAATATTGGAGGCACTTGTGTAGAAAAAGCACTGCTGGACCTGGTGCCGCAAACTGCTCTCCCTATTCGATGTACAAGCAACTCGGTCAGAGAATCAAAGCCCACTTCCATCACAATGTCTCTTGCGTATAGATCCATAAAGATACCAAAGGGGACAAGTGGAAGATGTTCTACTGGCTAAAGTGACAAAATTCTACTATCCAATAGATTTTGTTGTACTTGATACAAAGCCAAATATAGGCTAACTATGTACAATCCATCTCAAGGAGACCATTCTCGTCACTTCTAATTCTAGTCATCAATTGCCGAAATGGGGTTATAAAACACATTCGGAAACATGACCTTAGAACTCAACATCTTCCACTTAAGTAAAAAGCACATGCAACTTGTGGAAGATGTCCAAGAAGAAGTTTGCATAATTGATAAAATCTTGGAAGAACAGGCTGTCCAGCAGCAAATGCAAGATGTGTTAACCGGGGAACTAGTTGATTGTCCTGAAGAGCAGCAGGAAGCCCAAGACATGAATATTGTGTAGGGGCATTGGAGAAAAAGTTGTGTATTGAGTGAGTCCAACCCAGGTTGTGCCTAAGAAATCAGGGGTAACCACCGTGCATAATGAATAGGGAGAGGAGATGCCCACCCGTCTTACCATAGGCTGGAGGGTGTGTATTGACTACAAAAGATTAAATGAGGTGACAAGAAAGGATCACTTCCCCACCCTTCATATGGACCACTGGAAGAATTTTCTACACCCCTTCATCAGTTTCCCGGATGGTTATTCAAGCTATTTTCAAATTGAAATTAAGTCATAGAGACCAGGATAAACCACCTTTACCTGCCCATTTGGCACATATGCCTACAGGAGAATGCCCTTTGGCCTGTGTAATGCCCCTGCCACATTCTAGCGATGCATGCTCAGTATCTTCAATTATTTGGTGGAGCGCATTATGGAGGTTTACGTGGATGATATTATAGTATATGGAGGGAGCTTTGAATGCCTGATTAACTTAGAAACTGTTCTGCATAGGTGCATAGAGAAGAACTTGGTACTGAACTGGGAAAAGTGCCATTTTATGGTCAACTAGGGGATAGTACTGGGACATATTATTTCCAATAAGGGAATTGAAGTTGACAAGGCAAAAATTGAGATGATTTCCAAAAACCGCCCCACAAAATGTGAAGACTGTGGAGGCAATTTCTGTGGCATGCGCACTTTACAGAGGTTCATCATGGACTTCTCAAAAATTACCAAGCCCCTTTATAAGCTATTGGAGAAAGATGCCAAATTTATATGGGACTAAGACTGCCAGAGCAGCTTTGAGGAGCTCAAAGCTTATTTGACCACTGCACCAATAGTGAGGGCCCCCAACTGGGAGTTACCTTTCGAGGTAATGTGCGACGCAAGTGACCTCACCATTAGAGCAATTCTCGGGCAGAGGGAAAGAGGAAAACCCTATGTGGTCTATTACGCAAGCAAGACATTGAAAGAGGCCCAGAGAAATTACACTACTACAGAGAAGGAGCTACCGGGCAAGGTTCATGCTTTGACAAGTTCCAGCCTATTTGGGTTGGTCCGACATAATCATATTCACAGATCATTCACCAAGTACCAAGCCACAAAAACGTAATGCTAAGGCTAGGCTTATTAGATGGGTTCTCCTGCTGCAAGAGTTCAATATGCAAATCAAGGATAAAAAGGGTGTTGAGAATGTTGTTGTAGATCATCTCTTGAGACTAACCATAGCACACAACACTCACAACCCCCCAATCAATGATGAGTTTCCTAAGGAATCCCTGCTCCTAGTTGAAAACACACCCTGGTATGCCCACATTGCCAATTACTTAGCAACAGTTGAAGTATCAGCAGATTGGAAGGCACAAGACAGGAAGTTTTCTTTGTAAAAATTCACTCATATTATTGGGAAGAACCCTTCGTATTAAAATATCGTGGTCATAAGATAATCAAAGGTGTGTGCCTGAAGCATAACAACAAGGGATACTTAGCCATTGCCATGAGAATGCATGTGGAGGCCATTTTGCTTCCCAGAAAACTGCCAGGAAGGTACTACAGTCCGGATTTTATTGGCCTTCCCTTTTGAAGGATGCTCATACCATGTGCAGAATGCACAATGCCAAAGATCGGGAAAATCGCCTCGCCGTCACATGATGCCTTTGAACCCGATTTTGGTAGTTGACCTATTCGATGCTCAGCATCGATTTCATGGGACCATTCCCTTCCTCCTTTGGATACATCTACATTTTGGTGGGAGTTGACTATGTGTCAAAATGGGTTGAAGCAGTGGCTTGCAGAGCAGCAGACCATAGGGTGGTATTGAAATTCCTAAAGGAGAACATCTTCTCCATTTGGGGGTCCCCAAAGCCATAATTAGGCTCGCATTTCTGCAACAAGCCTTTTGAGAACCTTCTAACTAAGTATGGTGTCAAGCATAAAGTGGCCACCCCATACAATCCTCAGACCAGTGGTTAGGTTGAGATAGCCAACATGGAAATCAAGACCATACTGATGAAAGTGGTGAACTCTAACCGAAAGGATTGGTCTCAAGCCGGGGCCGACTCCTTATGGGCATTAGCTGCACAATATACAAAACCATCCTCGGGCATGTCCTCTTATCGCCTAGTTTATGGCGAGGCATGTCATTTGGCCCGTGAAATTGAGTACAATGTACGGTGGGCGCGAAGGTTAAACCCGGATATGGGCATAATGTCTTAATACCCTGAAATTTCAGTAACCTGCGAATTTTTGCACGGTTGCGAAATTTCGCTTGCGCCGCACTGTTAATCTTCTTCATGCCCTTTCACTTCCTTACAACCTTTCGTTTCCTATGCTCCATTAATTTTTCTAGATTTTTTGAGCCACAACCACTAACCACCTATATTTATGGATATTAATTGGGCTTAACTCTTCAGCTGCCCTTAACCATCTATTTAAACCCCCCCCCCCCCTCCCTTCTCTCATTTTCATTCCAAATCACTTTTGAAACCTCTCATTCTCCCATCCTCTCCATCTCTTCTCCTTCTCCAACCCAGCCATGGTGAAGACGTGAGGAGGACACAGCTTTCGGTCCAGAGTGCGGCAATCTTCTCCTTCCCACGGACAAATTTAACCCGTCCCTCCTCCCCTCCGTCGCTTCAGAACGCACCGCCGCTGCCGACGCACCTTACTCAGAGCCACCACTCACCGCCGTCGCCGCCGCCTCCCGTCGCCGCCGCCGCCTCCGCCTCATCCCGCCACAGTCCCGTCTACCGCCGCCCCGCCCCGAGGAGGCACCACGGCCGTCCCATTCCTCCCTCTCCACCACATCCTAGGCCATCCCGAAGGGCCCCATCGTCCAAGAGTGCCCGGACCTCCGGCCCAGGAGAGTCCTCTAGTTCCAAGCCCCTAGAGCCCCAATCACCACCTACTAAGGGCCCTGTTGGAGATCTCCCTTCGGATCTGTCCCTTACATCGATCATCAGCGACCCTACTTCCACTGCAGCCCTATTATAGGGAATGCTGATTGCAGTGAGAGGTATTTGCACAACGAGATTTATTATGATCTCTCGGCCTTCGCCGAAGATCCAGAGCTCAGAGACTTGACGCGACTAGTACAAATGGCATTCTCGAGCCATTTATGACACTTACTCCAAGCTTACCTCTTAAAGCGGTCATCGAGTTCTACCACACGATGATCTCCAAGCGAGAGCCCAATCCGAAGGCCATTCATTTCACTATCGATGGTCGACCAGGGATACTTCGGGCCATGGATATAGTAGCTATGTTCAATCTGCCGGTGGTTCTTGCCAACTCAACAGATTATAGACAGTGGCCCCATCCCTTGACCAGGGAGATGGTTCGTTTGTTATCTCGGGATACTATAGCTGGGCCTATTTTGTTCAGGAGACAACTTCCTCCGAGCTTGCTCCTCATAGACCATATCCTGCAGTCTAATCTTTTCCCACTCTAGCACATAGTATAGAGGACAGGAGCCATTCTGGAGGCTCTTTACTATATTTCAGAGGGGTTCTGGTAAGCCCGGTCGAGCTTATCATGACATCCTTGTTCCACTTTGAGGACAAGGTCCATCACAAGAGTCTGACCCGAGCTGAGTCCACTCCCTTCCCCGTCCCAAGACTTCTGCGGTCGTATTAGAGCACACTGGGATTCCTCACGAGCTAGCTGTAGCGCCGCCGTGATCTCGAGGCCATCCTTACACCGACCTGGCGACCAGGCCCCACGCTTTTCACCTCCCACCTCTCGAGACAGCCGAGGACTAGCCAACAACTGACCTTCCTGATGAGGAGCAGCTACCTCCAGCAGAGCATACTGAGGAGCATCAGGTTCCAGCATCCTCGGTTCCGGCTCTAGCTACCACTACTCCATTACCCACAGCCCCTGCTTCTTCTGCACCTCCAAAGCCCTCGGCCCCCAGTACCCTGACTCCACGTAGATGTTGGGGCTGTAAATGTCACGGGGCCGAACGCCCGGCGTCACCTGCGACATATCACCATTTCTACTCGGGACTTCCTGGTTATCATGGATGCAGTCCGCGCCTTCTCTGTGACTTCAGCATCCTTTGCGGTTGCCATCTGACCTGGGCGGGGATGGCCTTCGTCGAGCCGCGCCGCCTGAGATCAAAGTTATCCTCGTGCGAGATCGAAGTCACACAGGCTGCCACGATTTCTATATCGGTGCACCTTGAGCCTGCCGGTTCGTCCTCAGCTAGTTCCGGCTCAGCCGCCCGGCCAGCCTGCGAGACTCTTGATGTGCTAGCGGCCGGCGGCCCGGTATAACCTCCACCGGCGACACCTCGGCTTGCCGGGATGAGATGACCTTCCACCGCATTGAGGAGGTAGCACTTCCTTCTCTAACTTTCCAATTCGAGCCCCATTGCGGACAATGTGATATTTGGTTGGGGGGGAGAGTTAGCGAAGGAAGTGACTTTTATACGTTTTATTTCGCGATCCTCTTAAGCAAAGCCCATTTTGTATGTTTAGTGGCTTGCTGTTTGTTTCGTTTTGAGAAGCTGTTGTTTGTTTTTGTAAAATCTGAAAACATAGTGATACATATTCTTATACATACCATACAACTTATTTACTTAGCTAAAAAATTGTGCCCATTTTTGCACCCATTTTTTGGTGGTTTTGCCTTTCCTACAATTTGAAAAATTGAAACACTGCTCAATGCTATTGATGTTAGATTAGTTCCATGCATGATTTAGTCGATGATCAGTTGAAGTCTCATGGTTTTCAGCCTTCTTCTTCCACTTTTAGCTAACTTCACACACATTGCACACGCTTTTCTTCAATAGTTAAGAAACCGCCTACCCCCCCCCCTTACTTCAAACCTACCCTAGTTTCGCACCACCCAGACAGTCGAGGACCCCCAAGGTAAGGCCAATGAAGTCTTCCAAAAGAAAAAGAAAAAAAAAAAGAAAAGAAAAAGAAAAGTCACGACGCTTTGCCTTGAAACTCAAGCACGATTCGAGGGTCATGACTAGTCTTTAGCTCCTGGTGCCCTAAGCCAACCGGTAGGAGCGCCACTTAAGGCTTGCTAAGTACGGGTGGACGGGTGAGGTTTAGCGAGTTGTAGGTGCTGGAGTTTCGAAATCATTCGGAGTCCAGGGTAAAACCTAAAGAGTTAGTTGTCAAAAGATCCTTATGACTTGATGCCCTAAGCCTTAATTGGTTAGAGTCATCGGTGGACCTCTGTTACATGGACTTTGGTGAGGTCGATTCCTCAGCATTGCACCCTACAACACAAAAAGAAGTGTGGAATAAGAGCGGATGCAGATGATGGCATGGTCAATGTTCTAGGTCTCAAGGGTAGCTGTCAGGGGAGAGGCAGTTTAGCAGCTTTATTGTTAAAATCGATCATATAAACACTTAGGATTTTCGTGGAAGCTTCAGTCAATTCCCTCGAGTCGGGAAACTCTTCGATACTTGATTACGTATGGCATTTTCATTCTCCCAAGATACATCGGGCAAGGGTTTCAGCGATTCACTGCGAGGGTTGTGCATTACTCATTCACAACCTTTTTCAAATATCATTTTTGTGAACATAATTTTGATTTTTTTTTTTTATTATTTTTGCTTTCTCTTTCTTTCATTGCTAAGGGACTAGCAATGTAGGTCGGGGGAGGATTAGTGCCTCTCAAAAAGTGCGACTGAGCCATGTTTATTGCGGTGTTTCGGTAGCAATATTTGCGCATAATCGTAATTAACCCAATTCAGGCACATTATGTCCCGACTATACTCATCGATCGTATTTTGTGGCTATTTTTGTAGTTTTGCTAGATAATCAGGCCAAAATTATCGAGTCAATCCAAGCACAAAGAATCCAAGCGAACTCGAAGCTCACGACAAGCTCCAAGGAAATCGAGCCTCAACCAAAGAAAAGTGGACCATTGCGTACTTACTGTGGTTGCCAATTCTCGCAACCTCGTAGAATTTCGCAGTTGCGACCTTTTCGCATCCCGCTCCGCTCCACTTCGACTTCCATTCGACAACCTTTGTGACTTTTTTTCGAACCGCCCATATGTATTATTGGTAGTTAAGATATTTTTGTAATTTCCCTTGACTCGAGCAAGATATAAGCCCCACCAAGCTCAGACGCCATCGATCACCTGATGTAATAAAATCTCTAGGTGCGCCTAAAAGCTACCTTTCCCGCCTAGGTGATTTTCTCTCATTTTCTTTCTTTCTCACTTTCACCACCCAAACACCTCGAGGATGGCAACTCAAGTGGGATTTACAAACTCTCATCCTGAAGATAAGGCCACTCTGCCAAGGTTTTCAGGTAAACCGGCGTCCCCTGCTTCCAACACATGCAGTTATTATCAATTATGTCTTTGTATCTCACCTCAGGTTTAAATCCTTTAGATGTACCCTTATTGGTCAGTACTTGGCAAGCTTTAAGGGCTCAGTGGATGTTTATGCTAGATCCATTGAGGCTCACTTAATTGCCATTTATTTGCCTCAGCAGGTTAGGTCAAAGAATTAGTTTTTATTGCATTGAGACATGAATGATCAATAAATGCTGTATCTCACGAAAAACTTTGGGGTTCCGGGCCAGAGCTAAACGAAGATCCGTTCTGAAATGACTATGGTCATCCTCCTCAACGCGAGGGAAAGGACCCGAGATCTCCTGGGCCGCTTTAGAACCTCAAGCCTGCTCGAGACTTCAAGGAGTTCTTTTTACATATTATTTCATTTTGTTTGTAGTTTTCAAACCACCAATCACACTGTTTTTACAAAAACCCCAAATCCAAAGTGAATTCACCATTTTACACTAACTGTAAATCATTTTGGGCGAAGAAAACCCATCCCTAAGTTCAACCCTAGAGCCACTATACTGCAGTAGCTAGGCTACAACAGTAGAAGGTTTAGGTTTATAAATTTTGTTGGTTCGGAAGCTTCCTAGCTACACGTTTACGTGCGAATCATGGGGTGAAAATTTTCATGTTTTTTTGGGTCATAAAATAATTTCCACAAGTAAATTAAAGAGATATTGTTGTGACCTAATCATTTATTATCACGACCCACGAAGAGAAACATTCATTTATTGAGCCATAAACTGAAGAAGTTTCTGCAACCTAGTGCCACCCCTTCCCATTGCTTCAGACAATTCATACTCACCAAAATTCCACCTTCCTCTCTTCGACTTCTAAAAAACCCTAGACTTCAGAGACCTTAAACCCCAAATCCAGATCTCATCGATGGTAGAACCCCAAAGCCTAGTCCTAAATCTCGATGAGATAATGGAAGAGTACATAGCTGGTGAAGAGGAGGTTCATCTGGAACCTCAGACTGAGACAACCCCAGTAGTAGAACCGGAAGTGTAGAAAGAGGCACAAAACCTTGCTCATAAAGGAAAAAAGCAGAAACGGGCTGAAAAAAGTAGAGTTGAGCTAGATAAAGAAGTAGAAGACAATGAAGCTTTCATTTCAGATGAGGGGTTTACCTTCGGCCAAAAGAATTTAAGCCGACAAAGGGTTTACGTAGTGGTTCGGGTACGCTCATCTCACCAAGGCTTTATTGAGATAATTGAAAAAGGGGCTGTGAGTTTGTTCCGCAAGCACAAAACCACTTGGGCTTGCCGCAGCTGGGTCGTGAGTTCTATTCCAATATGATAGATATGAGGGAGGAATCGGTCTACGTTAAAGGAGTATGGGTCCCCATGGGTCATGAAAGGATCAATGAGGTTTTAAAAATCAAAGATCTCATGAATGATTCAAGTTCGCACGCTCGAGAACCCAATCATGACAAGATTGTCGATTTCCTGACGGGAGGAAAAGGGAAATGGAACTCAACTAAGAAAAATCCTCATGAATCCATCCACAGGGGATCCCTAACAGAAGAAGCCAAGGTCTGGTTTTATTTTATCGATTATGTTATTATTCCTACTAAGCATCCGGTTAACAAAGTGAGAATGAAGCCATTCTCTCTTGCATGCCCTATCAAGGATACAAGTTTGATGGGAAAATTCTCATTGAAACATCTATCATAACCTTCCCATAAGATTGTGAAAGGGACTGATCCCCATCCAAAGAACTATCACCGACTTTGTTCGCTGTGAGTGAAAGGGATATAAGGCAGGAGGAAACCCGTCCTAAGGTTTCTCCTTTGACATTGACAAGAGTGATCAAGGGACCAAAGAGCAGAAAAATGAAGGAGATGGAAATTATGGAAGTAGTAGAGGAGCCCCAGGAAGAAGAAGATGAACCAGTAGGGATGGAACAAATCCCAGTTAGGGGCCAACTACCATCGAAGGACAAAATGCAGAACATAAGGAGCCCATTGATTAATTCTCCTTCTGATGTAAGAAAAACTTTTTCTGAACCAGCAGAATGTTTAAGAAGCAATGAAGGAAATGTAGAGATTATGAACATGCTGGTGTCAATAAATAAAGAAATGGAGGAGAGAGAGAAAATGTGGGAGCAGCAACAGAGGATCGTAGAAGAATTTCTGTGGTTGAATTTAAGAAGAGAGCAAAGACGGAACAATTACCTACTAAAGGATTAAGAGGGAAGGAAGAAATGGAGGAGAGAAAGAGCATTAATGCAAAGGCTAGACTAAGATAACTAATCTGAAAATGAACAACTAAAAGGATGAAGATGTGCTGACCTTTTAGAAAAAAAAAAGAAAAGAAAAAGATGGAAGGGTAGTATGTCGTTGCATGCGAGGGTTCAGCATATTCACAAGGAATAATTCAAGGAATTTGGGAAGCTTTTGGAGAAGAGGGACAAGGAGCTAGAGATGGAGAGCAATTACAGACAAAAGTTGTGGAATGAAAGTCTGGATCAGGTGAATTCAAATTTAGTTAACATGCACACTATGCTCACTGAACTTGAAGAAACCATGAATAACATAGGTATGAGGCAAGATGAATTGATTACTCAGGTAGAATATACCAATGATCATTGCCTCTTCAACAAGAAAGAACCTCCAAAGAAAGAGAAACCAAACATCTCAATACCCAAGTTTCCTCCATCTTTAGCTAGCTTCAACCTTGAACCTCCTAACCTAAAAATTCCCAAATCCTACAAAAGAAGGAGATGAACCCCTGTAGCCTCTTTCTCTCCAAACCAAAATTGTAACCATCCCTCTTAATAAAAGATCAACATAAATTTTCTGAATGATTTTGTGTGAAATTGTTTTTGTATGGTGTTAATTGCTTATTAGATTATATATATTTTTTAAATAAATGAATGAATCTGATGTGAAAAATGAGTTGGTCAATGATGGAATTGTCTGGATACATTGGATTTAGTGAATTAAGTTGTTGATGTCATTCCTGGTGTGTATGCATGATAAAATGACGTTTTGAGTTGGCACAACAACAAACCTCAGAACCAAACAAACTTTTGCAATTGAAATTGTGGTAGGCCTAAATGAATTGGAAAAGGAAGTTGCATGTAAAGCTAGAATGAAGTTTAAGGTTTAGATTTAGGGGAACTCAGATTAAATGTAATAAAGACAAATAAGACTTTTGAAACTCGTTGTATAAATAATAAGGTCGTTGGAAAGTCCAAAAACAATGCACATGGTCAAAATGTTCCTTAACAAATTGTGAAGGATTGTGACATCTTCCGGGTTCGGGCCATAGTTAAACAGTCTAAGATCCTAGAACTTGTTAGATTATTAGTCAAGGCGAAATCCTAGGCAATACCACTAACAGGAAGTGATATAGGCTATCCTTGGAAGTTTAAGCCTTTCAAGCCTACCCTCATAATATGCATAACCATATACTCTAGTTCCAGGTTTGAGCTAAATTGTCTAGTTTCTTCATTTAAACAACAATTAGAAACCTCAAACCTTTCCTTTATTCTAATCCTACAGTAAAGAACCCTTATTTGCCCAGGTTTCAAGACAGGAACTTCAAAATACAGAAAAGGACAAGTTTAGGTGAATGTTAAGTTGATTTGAAAGGAAACAAGGATGAAGGATGGAAAAAGAAAAGAACAAATGAAGAAATGAAAAAGAATGCAGAGAAGAAGTCAAATTGTAAATTGTCAAATGGGATTGAGTTTTGTCTTGTGGCCTTCCTCTCTTGAACAATTAAGTTCTTAGGGGTGTTTCAACACCTAGTACCCTAATGCCACTGGTATGGGAGCTGCTAACCCAAAGTTTCTCTCTAAGAGTAGAAAGCCTAAAAGACAAGACATCAGACTAATCCTAAAATATTTGGATACAAAAAAGAAAAGCAAAAGGACTTTCTAGAAGATGCCAAGCTGAGAATATGTAGTATGATACATCAAGGACAAGTTTAGGGGAATACATTTTTTAAACATTAGTAGAAAAGAAAAGGATGAAAGATAGAGGCAAAAATACCAACTTGAAGAGTGAAATATGGGTAAATTTTTAGCCTAAATTCTCCACTTATCTACCCAATTACCCAAGCTAAACTCTACAAGCCTAAAAGACCTAATTGATCTTGAAGGTGGTACTTGCCTACATTAGTGGAGACTAATATGAAAAACAAGCATATGGGACTTTGAAGAGGTAAAAGAAATTGCAGTCACTGTGTAGAGTCCCAAAAGATTAGGTGATCCTGCCAAGGAGAAAGGGAAAGAAAACCATCACACACACAGAGATCAGGATTAAATGATTGAATTGTTTACATTTCAGAATTCATTAGTTTGTTTATGACAATAATTGAAATTTTTTTTTAAGTTTGAACTAAAAACTAAAATTGAGTTCGTCGCAACCGACTAGTTTCAATTCGGCTGCGTATAAAAATTCAGCAGTAAAAACATAAAAATGTCCTTAAAATAAAGCTAAATTGTTTGAGGACAAACAAATTTTATTTTTCTTTGCTTGTGACAGCAAAACTTTTAATTTTAGGGGGAATTTGATGAGTCTTAAACTCATCTATTTTTAATCCATTTTTCCGGCTTGTTTTAGTATTTTCGTAGTCGCTTTTAATGCCAAATTATGGAATATTTACAAACTTTGTGTTTTGCAGGAGTTAATTCAAAAAGGAGAGATTTCTAGCAAGAAAGAAGAGAAAAACAGCAATTCTAGTAGTCTCTGTCGCGACAGAGTTCGGTGTGTCGCGACAAATGTCTAGGCAAATGGCTAGAGAATTGTGTCGCAACAATATTTTCTATGTCGCAACACAAGATCTAAAAATTGGCAAATGAGCTATGTCGCAACAAAAGAGAGCATGACGCGATCGGAAATGGGAAGAAGCCAGTTGAGACAAAGATCAGTTATGTTGCGACATAATGAAAGATCAGAAGGCAGAATCTATGTCATGACAAAATCTACTATGTCGCGACACTGACTCTTGCAACATGGACGAGTTGGTTAAGACAAAAGAGAGCATTGAAAGAAGAAGTTCAATAGCGACAAGAAAATTTGAAATGAAGTAATAAATGACTACTTGTTGAATACCGGTTAAAATGCGAACTCAATGAAACACACTTCGTTAAGAAGAGGAAATCAGGTCACGACATGGATATTAATGTCGCAACACAGAAATAAGATGAACAGAGAGAAACGAGGTAGCGACAGACTTTTCTAGGTCGCAACAAAGAATTCAACACAATGCAAAGAAGTTATGTCGTGACACAACAAACTGTGTCATGACAAAATGAGTAAGCTGAAAGAGCCTTGTCACGACATAAAAACTAGGTCGCGACAGCAAATATTGACAACACCAAGAAGCTATGTTGCAACATTAGAATGAAGTTGCGACAAAAAGTCTAGCACAGTGGCAACAAGCCTCTATCATGACAGACTTTTTGGGTCGCGATAGAAATGCAGATAATACAAGACAATGTTGCAACATAACCTGAACAGAGATGCTGTCGCGACATGGAAACTTGGGTCACGAGACCAACTTGCAGAAGTTGCACTGAAACTGTGTTGCGACATGATTATCGATGTTGCGACATAACTGTTTGGGGAATGCACAAAATATTGTCATGAAAAAGGAAACTCTGTCGTGATAAAGTTATCAAACTAAAAGAAAGAAGAATGTCACAACAAAAATACGTTGTCGCAACTAAAGTGACAGGCCGAAAACGTGGTGTGTAAAATGTACGCCTATGTGCGCAAGTGCACGCGTCGCCCCAAGTAATATAGTGTACCAATGGTACGGATATCGATCCACGGGGACAAAGTGTGTTGAATACAAAGGTTTTGCTTTTTAGATAATATCTGAATAAACATTGTAAGAAAGAAATTGAGTGTGTAAATTTCCAACTAAGCTATTGGTTCTAATGAATTACTGTATTGAAGATCACAGGTCTCCCCGTCATTCGATGGATTATTACGAAAGATACATATCTGTACTTGATTTATAATTTGTTGATGGCGTAGAAAATCTTACTTACTTAGATATCCTCTCTCGAGGTATATCCGCTCATCTCGTGGAATCGAGTTGAAAGCATATCTCTTAACCCAACCGCATTTTGAAATGCTTAAATGTTCAACTCTCAAGTACCACACTCTTCGTAGGATCTAATATCTCTATTTACCGAATCAACTAAAGGTCACGTTTACTGTGATCTCCTCGATATCCTCATCTCTCGAATCTCGATCTCCAAGATGGTTATGCTAATGTTGGCCGACATCACCATATAATTGAATTATAGACATAAAGCAGAGCAAACAATTTTATAAACCAATGAATAATATAAATTATCGATCTTTTAATCCACAACATGTGATGTGGTTCAACAAAGACCCTAGATATAGATCTAAAACATACCGAATACGAAATTATCGAGCATTAATATGGAAAACATCATTCTAGTATCCAAAATGGGAAAAACAATACAAATCACGGGCTCTTCTTCGAGATTGATGTCGCTGCTACTCTGGATTTCCGTGCCCTCGTTCGTACGCCTCCCGATACCGGCTCAACCCTCGTGCTTTAATGATGATATGATTCGCATGAAAGCCAGCGACAGCAACGCCGCACGTTGAGACGTCGCGACGTTGCTGCTTGTTGACTTTTTTCATTGGTTGACCCAACGTCGCGACGTTGGGACGTCACGACGTGGGGACGTCGCGACGTTGGAACGTCGCGACGCTCCAGCCACTTTCATGCATTGCTTTCCACTGCTCCAATTTGCTTCCAAAGTTTGCTCTTTTTCTAATTTCTATTTGCACTGCATTCGCCAGGATCTGCCATACTCGTATCGAAAGCTATAAAAATACATATTTAAACGTAAAATAACGCTAAAAACCTAAGATAGGCGCAGGTATACTCTGAGTGTTTTAGGCACTCATCACACCCCCAAACTTAATTCCTTGCTTGTCCCCAAGCAAGAATGGACTCTAAACAGGACACACACTGATATAACAAGTATAACACTAAGATAGTGATGCACATGCCGAGATAAGTAGGGATCAAATTGACCGACCATATTGTCGCGGTTGTTCAAGTTCACAGGATGCATACAGTGTTTGACTCGGAAAACTCGCTTGAAATGTGTAAAAGTGACTATGCGCCTCAAATTCCATGGTATTCAATAACCTTTCCCAAGGACCCTATGTGCGTTGAATGAATGACCTCTAGTGTATACCTAGGTTCCGACACCCCCAAACTTGAGCTCAACTCACCTATTTGGAAGAAGCTAACTAAGAAAGGATAAGAACGCACCCTTTTTATTCATACCAAAATATCTAAATATTTCCTAAATACCTAAAAAAGAAGACCTAGTGCCAAGAAGTTTTAGATGAGTGTTCCTGTAGCGGGGATCCATTGGTGACTCCCCACCAATTGGTTAAGGGCACCAGGCATTAAATTCCCTTCAAAATTCAATTCGAACACTAACCAAACTCAAGGTCTTTAAATAAGGGAATGATCCATCTTATCCCATGTAGCTGCAAAGGAAGTCAATGACTCTTGTACCATTTGGCTTAGGGCATTAGGCTTTGAAAGGCCCCTGACTATGTCTGATTCGATTGATGACCTACTTATTCTAATTCACAAGCCTATATATATATATATATATATATATATATATATTATTTTATTATTATTATTTTTTTCTATTTTTCTAACTTTTTTTTTTTTGTCAGCTCACGGCAACTTTCTTTGATTGGGTGTCCCATCACTTAGATGGTTAGAGACTCCCAAGGTTTGTCGAGCTTAGTAGTTGGTCTCGACACCTATGCATACCCCGAAGGTCACAGTGTGTGAGTGTGATGTGGTCATTGAGAATTAGTTTTTGACTACCCTCGATTGGTTCACTAAGCCTCCTACCTATTCAACCTAATTAATGAGCATCAAACATCATATGCATCCGTTTTCCATGTCAATAGTGAATTCGTCCAAAAGCATCTTCGACTCTCAACATGGCACACATACACGTAATTACCTAGCACATGAAACTACTGTGTATAAGAATGACCTAACACACACGCAAACAAAAACTAACACATGACTCATCAAATTAAATTGAAAAAGTAAACTGAAACTAAACGGAAACACAACTAACATGCTTAAACGAAAGAAAAATACTACACAAATACGAAAATCAAAACACAACTAAACAAATCTAACCAAAAACTCGACACCACTCCACACCTCCCAAACAAAATATCCAAAGGTCCTTACCGCAATAAACGAACAAGAGGGTAAAGAGAACTCCTGGTGATCATCATGTGAGGTGGTGGCGGCCGTGGTAAACGAAGTCAGGTAATCCGGGCCTCGCAAGGATCACACAATAAGAACGGTGGCTCGACACAAGACAAGATGCTAGACAAGATCGGCGTCGCATATCCTGCGGTAATGAGGACTCGGTGCTCTGGGTCTCGCCCCGTAATGCATCAAAGCGCCGCAGGCGAGAGCACCGGTCCCCGGGGCGGGCGAGGGATCGAGGGGTCACCGTAGCCGCAGCCAGGCGCGAGGCGGATTTATGACGGATCGGCTACCGTCCTCCCTGGATCGCCGCCAGAGTCCAAAACGAGCCTGATAGTCGTGAAGCTCATCCTCATCCGAGGGCTCGCGGGTCGAGTCAGACTTCTCGTGTCGCGGGCACACCCGGCTTGTTCATTGATCGATATGGCTTTAATGGTGTAAATACGCCATTGTCGCCGTAGGGCACTCTACTGCTTCAGATAAGCCAAAGATGAGGAAAGGGTACCCCAGATTCATTTTGGCGTCCCGGTTATGGAGGATAGCATCCTCTATAACCTCGCCTAACATCGCGTATATCCAGATGACGGCATAGTCGGTGCTGTGGCACGCTGGTCACATCACACACGCTCGCCTTCTAATAAGACGCAACATGATGAAGTGATGACTCCAGGTAAAGGCCAAATATTTGGCCTTGAAATGGACTCGATGGCCTCAATTATTGCTTCCACTCGGCCATTAGCCTAACACTCGAATGACCTGCAGTCGTGAGGTGTCGAAGCCGATCAAACTACCCGAAGGACATGATCTAGATTATAATAACTATTGATCGACCGCGACCGGGGCTTCCACCAATACCCCCGCAGATCCCGACTTTCTTAAGGACGGAGGCGAGGATTGGCATAGAATTTCAGACCACACTCATCACTGACGGTGTGGCCGCGTGCGCCCTCGCTATCCCTACCGCAATCGCCTCATGGAAAAGTCATCAGGGTGGTGAAAACCCTTCTCCTTGATAAACGAACGGTTCTTGCAAATGGTGCCGAACCGATCGGTGGCACCCTCATTCACAAACCGTGTGACATCATAAGTCGGGGTCTGGTCCTCGCCGGATCGACCCCGCCAGTAGCACTTCGCCATAGACATTGGGAGGCGTGACCAGATTTGGCAGTAATGCAAATGGTGATGACACCAAATTGGCTCACCCAATCTGACCTAAACAAAACTACAAACACTTAGAGTGCACTAGGAAAAACGAAACTAACTAAGTGTACTAATGACCCTAAATGAGACTCAAACACCCTAAAATAAACCTAATATGACCCTAGATGTGAACCTAAAAGACTCCGAGACCGACTGTGGATGACTATACCAGTGCGAGAGCTAAGTGCAGTGTAGTGTGAATGCGATGGTGACAGTGGACCGGTGTGTGGTGGTGACGGTGATGTGCAAAGAGAAGGTTGGAGGGCAATATATGAGCCTCCGACCATGGTACGGCGCCCAAGAAGCGAACGTGCAGGGGCAAAGAGGCTAGGTCTGTGCAGGTGGTGGATACAAGGTGAGAAGAGCAAAATGGTCGTGGTGTGGCCTTAGCAGGGTAAGGTCGCGACGTCGGGGCAACGCCGCTGACGCTCCGCAGATCGGTATTAACAACGCCGCTGACGCCGATACCAACATCGACGCCCAGAGATCGGCACAATCAACGCCGCGACGCGGATATCAACGCCGACGCTCCAGATCAAGACAATCAACGTCGCGACGTTGAGATCTCACGTCGCGACGTTCCAGAGAGTGTAAAATTCAACGTCGCGACGTTCCAGAGACACTCAAAATCAACGTCGCGACATTGCAATCTCACGTCGCGACGTTCCAGAGAAGGGTAAAATTGACGTCCCGACGTTGCGACCCAACATCGCGACGTTACAGAGAAGGCTTCAAAAAATTTGCACATTAAGTAGCCCATTTCTAAGGGACCCTCCCCTCTTGTAAATGTGACTCTTCGATCAGAATGCTCGCATAAATTGATCCCCAAAGACTCGTCGCGTAGTCCCGAAGTAAAACAACCAAGAAGAGATACCGATTACGGACAAAACCAGTAACCCAATATCACTGAAAACAAACAAAAAAAAATGTCACTAAGAGAAGGGAAAAGTGCAAGAAAAACTTGGTCAGCTTTCCTAAGAAGAGCTATGTTTAATGTCAGTACTGACGCTCCTTAATCTCAATGTACCGAACTCGAGCTCTTATGATTGCGCCCGCCGCGTTTTCTTCGCCATTACATCGTCCGATGCGGTTAGCGGTCGATCTCGCTTGTCTCGCAAGAAACTCGCTCCAAAATACTTCAACCGCCGGTGGTGACCGGTGGAATGTACTTTCGCATGCAGAATCCCTCCGCCCCACCATGTGAAAAGACCTTGGTCACTGTGAAAGGCCCGGACCATCTAGACTTCAATTTCCCCGGAAAGAGCTTTAGGCGAGAATTGAACAAAAGAACTTGTTATCCTGCTGTGAACTCTTTTCTGGTAATGTGTTTATCGTACTTGAAGCTTTCGTCTTTCCTCAGAATGCTGGTCACAGCCGCTCCTAAATCTGCCTAGCTCACCGGGGGAGTTAGAACAATGCCTCACCCGCTTAGTGTAATCATCCATATTCAACCATTCAGCTGCCCAAGAGGCTCCGATGTCTAATTCCACTAGAAGATGGCATAAAGCTTCACATACATAAGTCCCAAGGGGGCTTACATACCCAAAGGAGTTTTAAAAAGTCGCGCGCTGGCACGCCTGCAGTGCATCCGATCTTTTAGACCAATCCCCTCGAAACTCGTTAACGGTCTTCTAGAATAGACTTTAATTTCCTCGATTGACACCTCTGCTAGCCCATTTGACTGCGGGTGATATGCAAGAGATGTGCGACGACGTTATTCCCATATTTCAAAACTCAATTACCTTATTGCAAAAATGAGTACCATTATATGTGATCAGTGCTCGAGGGGTTCCAAATCGGGAGAATATGTTGCTGCGAAGAAATTGAGCCACGACCTTGGCATCGTTGGTGCGGGTCGGAATTGCTTCCACCCACTTCGATACATAGTCTATTGCCAGCAGAATGTATAAGTTGTTATAGGATGAGGGAAATGGTCCCATGAAATCCATCCCCCATAAGTCAAACAGCTCTACTTCCAGAATGGGGTGCATGGGTGGTTCGTCCTTTCTAGAAATACCTCCCATTCTTTGACATTTGTCACATGTGGATACGAAATGATGAGCATCTTGAATAAGGCAGCAAGAGGTTCTGATTGAAGTACCTTACGGCAGCTTCTGCCACCAAAATGTCCACCATGGTAGAGAGTGCAAAGGGTTCAAGATATCACCATTTCATCTTCGGGCACACATCTCCGGATCACCTGATCAGCACAAGGTCTCAGAAGAATCGCTCCTCCCAATAAAGTATGGTTTCGTATGTGCGAAAAACCGCTTTTTCTGGCTGGAGAAGTTAACTCGAGGGACTACCTTGGCTACCAAATAATTCACGTAATCCGCAAACAATGGAACCGCCATCTGTCTTCAATAGCTAAGATTCGCCATCTCGAAAGTCATCATTCACTAATATCATTGCCGCCTCCACGTGAAAGACGACCGCCACAGTTCTCAAGGCCCTTCTTGTCTTTAATCTCAACATCAAATTTTTGCAAAGAAAGAACCCAACTCATCGAATTTGGTTTGACATCTTTTAGTCATCAAGTACTTAATGGCAGAATGATCAGCAGCACTACGAATCTTGTCAAGCAATCAACATGGGCCCGACTCACGTAAAGCAAAGACGATAGCCAATAGTTCTTTTTCTGTAGTGGCATAATTCAGCTGAGCATCATTCAGTGGTTCTACTTGCATAGTAAATTACCCTAAACTCATCCCTCTCGCCTCAACATGCCCCCAATCTCAAAATCGCTTATGGCCACAAATAAGTTCAATGAAAGGACCAATCCGGAGTCACGACAACAGAGCCTGATACCAATCCTATCCTTCAACACCGAAAAATGCATGCAAACATTGTGAATCAAACTCAAATGGGATCCCTTAGACTAGAAGGTTAGACAACGGCTTTTGGTAACTGGGCGAAACTTTGATGAACCGCCTATGTAATCCAAATAAGTGGCCTAAAAACTCGAATTCTTTTTACCGATGAGGGTGGAGGCAACTTTTCAATCGGGCTGATCTTGGCCCTATCTACCCTATCCTCTTGCTGAAATCCGATGTCCAAGGACACACTCGTACTCATAAAATGGCACTTTTCCCAATTGAGTACTAAGTTGGTCTCCCTACATCTTGCCAAGATAAAATTTCCTCGTTTTCCCAAATAGCTTGTCAAAATGAATTACCCACATCAAAAAATCGTCCATGAAGATCTCAATTGTCTTTTCAACCATGTCAGAGAATATGGCCATCATACATCGTTGAAAAGTGCCCGGCGCATTGCACAGCCCAAAGGGCATCCGCCTAAATGCGAATGTTCCATAAGGACAAGTGAATGTCGTCTTCTCCTGATCTTCAGGAGCTATAGCAATTTGATCAGAATGATATCCATCCAAAAGCAATATTCATGACCGCTAATCGATCAAGCATCCGATCTAGAAACGACAATGGAAATGATCTTTCCGGGAGTGGCTTTGTCTGGCTTCCGATAATCAATACAAATCCTCCACCCAGAATCGCTCGAAGGCAAGAAGATGTTATTTTCAGCCTGATGATGTTGTCTTCCCTTCTTCGGTACTACTTGAACTGGACTTACCCATGCACTGCCTGAAATGGGATAAATCACCCCAGTATCTAGCCATTTTAAAACTTCCTTTCGGACTACCTCTTTCATTGTCGGATTCAACCTCCTCTGCTCTTCCACTGAAGGTTTATGTCCATCTTCTAGTAAAATACGATGCATGCACATAGAAGGGCTAATCCCTTTTAAATCGGCTAGAGACCATCCGAAAGCGTTTCAGATCTCTAAGGACCTCAATAACTTTTCTTCCCCAGTCTCGCCAAAGATGCCGAGATGATCACTCCGGCAGCGTAGATGCTACTTCCAAGGTACGCATACTTCAAATGGCCAGCAGAGGTTTTTTGTCCAACTTAGGTGGTTGTTCAACCGAATGGGACCTGGGAGTCTAACTCCTTCACCTAGAGATTCGGCATTTCCTTCTATTGTGTCCGAAAGAGTCCATCCATTTAACATATTCTTCCTACTCTTCGCCTGTGCTCACTCATTCCCCAATTAGGCTAAATTTCCAAAGGGTCGTTGAAACCACTTCGCTGTGACACTATAGCCTCTACTATTTCGCCATGAAGCAAGTATCACTCTCCGCCGATGTCTCATCGCCTAAACACGTTGAACTTGACTTCACTTCCTCACTCCCCGCCTCTCTCGACATCAATCATCGCTTCGCCATTGCAAGAAACGGCTCACCCAAGATTATGGTATTTCTTTATCTTTCCATATCTAATACAATGAAATCTGCGGGGAAGATAAACTTGTCAACCTTTACTAGGACATCTTCTATTACCTCTCTTGGATGCTTCAAAGATCTATCGGCAAGCTGAAGTGTGACTGTAGTCAGGCGGGCCTCACCTAATCCCAAACGTTTGAAAATGGATAAGGGCATAAGATTAATGCTGGCACCCAAATCACATAGGGCCCTCTCAAAGATAGCATTTCCACAGTGCACCTGATAGTGAAACTCCGTCTCGGGTCCTGCTTTTGGCGGCAGCTTCAAGTATGGCACTACATTCTCGCTAGTTAACCTGCTTCAAATCACCAATCTTCCTTTCCTCGACGTAATGTCTTTCATAAATTTTACATAACCGGGCATCGCCAAGGGCACAAACAAACCGATATTTACGTAACTTGAACATCATTCATGAATTTAGTGAACCGCTTATCCGTTCGAGGTTTTGAATGCTAGGGTAAGGAACCGGGCAAAGGCCTTGCTTCAAGCAGAGTTCCCCACACCGCTTCTCACAGTCGCCTGTCCGATCATCATTCTGACCCCGCCGAGATGACTTCGCCTACTTCCTCTATAACGACTGGCCTCTAGCCTGTACCACTTCCTATTAACCGCTTTGACATGTTCATTCATCTCTTCTCTAGTTTACTGAGTTGTCGGGTAAGGAACCCTGCTGTTTCTAATAATAAGCCTGGCTTATCTCGACCCATTTGTACCTCCAAATTTCTCGCTCAAGGGTCATTGGATTGTTCAATCGGGTTGCTCATCGCTGCATATTCGCCTTGGCCCCATTCATGAAAGCAGAGCGGAGGTTAAGAGAATTGTGCGTGAGTCGTTTGCCCAATCTTTTCTCGTAGAGGTGGGTTCACTAGCCCTGCCTGATGGCATATTGTTCCTCGGGGTTATTCCTCCATCCCATACCCTTTGACTATTCTCGATCAAGCTCATTTGATTATTGTGCCACCCGCCTTGATTTTGATTCCGATAATTGTTTCATACCGTCCTTGTCATTTATGATTTGATTCCGACGAATCCTCGATACATACTCTGGCCCGCTTCATCATTGTTTCGACCGACATTCTCAGGCATTGCGGTTGCCCCCATAGAATTCATGCCACAACTCCTGTAGTTGGTCCGTATGTACCGCGTTCTTTGTCGCTTCATTTAATCATTAGTCACCGTGCTAACATGATTAAATCCGTGATTGTCGAGACCTCATTATCCGTGCCACCCACCGCTTTTACTGGTGTCACCTTCTCTCTAGGCCACTGATTTGTATTGGTTGCAACATCTTCTAAGATTTCATGGCGCTGGTCCAGGTTTTCTTCACGTGGATCCTCCAACAGGCATCAATCATCGTCTGTCGATTCTCAAAACCATTATAAAAAGAAACCCGTGATCCATCCGGTCGCCTGGTGTGCTACTTTCTTCAACAGTTCGTGGAATCTATCCCACGCCGCCAAGCTCCCTCCCCTCTAAATTGTCCAACTTATTGATCATCTCTCTCTTGCACAAGTTGTGCAATTTTCGAAGGTGGGAAAAACTTAGTCAGAAATTTCTGCACTAAATCGTTCCATGAAGTAATGGAATCCGGTGGTTGACTTGTTAGCCAATGCTTGGCTCTATCACCTAGGGAGAGCGGGAATAATCTCAACCTGAGTGCTTCTTCAGTAACCCCATTGTACTTGATCAGACGTTAAACCCACAGTTTGTATCAACGTATTCCGGTTCCTGGCAAATTACGAAATGAAGATATTCTAAAAGATCTCGTGAATGTTACTTAACTTCGCCCGTTGTTTGGCCTGAAATGGTGTATCGTCCGAGCAGCTGTCCGAACGATCAGAGACGCAAAGTGCAAACTCCTCTTAAAGAACATGAATGGATCATCCTCGTCAGAGCAAATCCATTCGGGTGTGCGAGTCCGCTGTTCTATTTCGGGCCTCTGCGGGTTCATTCCCGCCAATGCCAAGATTCTCGTTTCCAAGAAGCTTCCATGATTGCTAGATTTCTAATATGTTCGCTTCGTTCTCGGCAGATTCGGTAAAGTCTTTCCTGCTCGTGGATCAAACAGATGTTGGTCAATCGATCTCGACGTCGCGATATACTTGGCATCGAATCTAAATCAGAATCACACACGAATCCAACAATACCAAATTACTAGCACTTGTAATCACAAATAAAAAAAAATTTCAGAGTAATATCTAATTGTTTTATTCTCTATATCAATCTAAATCGCCCTATGAATCTGCCAAGCCAAAAACTGACAGCCGGTATGGTGTAAATGTACGCCTATGTGCGCGCGCATGCGTCACTCTAAGTAATATAGTGTACCAATGGTACTGATATCGATCCACGGGATGTAAAAGGAATACAAAGGTTTTGCTTTTTAGATAATATCCGAATAAACGTATTGTAAGAAAGAAACTGAGTGTGTAAATTTCAACTAAGCTATCGTTCTAATGAATTACCGGTATCAAGACTAGGTTATGTCTCCCCCGTCACTTTCGGGCGGATTATTACTTAAAGATGCTATTATTCAATGGATTTATAATTTGTTGATGGCGAGGTGATCTTACTTACGAGATATCCTCTCTCGAGGTATATCCGCCTATCTCGTGAATCGAGTTGAGTATATCTCTATCCCAACTCAGTATTTTGAAATGCTTAAATGTTCTAACCTCAAGTACCACCTTCAGGATCGGAATATCTCTATTTACCGAATCAACTAAAGGTCGCTTCTAATTGTATCTCCTCGATATCCTCATCTCGAATCTCTGGATCTCCAAGAGATGGTTATGCTAATGTTGGCCAGACATCACCATATAATTGAATTATAGACATAAAGCAGGAGCAAACAATTTTATAAACCAATGAATAATATAAATTACTGATCTTTAATCCATGAACATGTGACGTGGTTCAACAAGACTTAGATATAGATCTAAAACATACTGAATACGAAATTATCGATATTAAATATGTAAAACATCATTCTAGTATCCAAAAATGGGAAAACAATACAAATCACGGGCTCTTCTTCGAGATTGATGTCGCTGCTGCTCTGGATTTCCGTGCCCTCGTCCTTACGCCTCCCGATACCTCGAATTCTAAACCCTTGGTGCTTTTAATGATGGAGGGCAAATTCGTTACCGACGCCGCTGACGCTGAGATCGCCGCGACGCTTGAGACGCCGCGACGCCTCTGGTCGCTTGTTGAATTTTTCATCGTCGATCTTAACGCCGCTGACGCTGGGATCGCCACGACGCGGGGAGCGCCGCTGGACGCTTTGAACGTCATGACGCCTCTGTACCACTTTCATGCATATCAGTTTCACTGCCCAATTTGTTTCCAGTTTGCTCTTTCACCTCATTTGCACTGAGATTCGCGTAACTTGCCATACTCAGGTATCGAGCTATAAAAATACATATTTAAACGTAAAATAACGCTAAAAACCTAAGATAGGCGTAGGTATACTCTGAGTGTTTTAGGCACTCATCATAAAGCAAAAAGGAGCATAAGATCTTCAAGTAGCGATAGACGACTGCACACTTGCAACAAAGACCTGTAACAAAGACACAAAACTCTATCGCGACACAACTTCTAGGTCATGACAGAGAAGGCAAACCTGGGCTAGAATTTTTAAGGATTCACACATAGCCTCAATTTTAGGGCCTAAACTTTTAGGGCTCTATAAATAGAAATACCGCTGAAAGCATAATAAGTCCAAGATCTGACAAACCAGAAAAATTCGGGAGTTGAGGACTCTTTTATTATAATTTTCTTTTCTTTTATTTTCTTTTCTTTTTGTTTTTATTTTCTTTTCTTCGTAGATTAGATTTAGAGTAAGACTGCTTAATTTGTTTACTTGATCTGAAACAGTAAAATTGTTCAGAAGTTTTGAAGTTGAAATTAAATGCTTAAATTCATTTACGATTACTGTTTGAATTAAATGAACTCCAGACAAAAGTTGGAACTCATTTCTTTAGTTGATTGTAGTAATAGTGGAATTTTCCTGATCGGTATTTCAGTGTATGTTGTAATCCAGTTTTCGAGAACCCAACTTCTGTTGGGAAAGATCTGATGTTAGTTATGGTCTTTTATGCACAATGAGATGAAAATTTCCTGAATTATGGTGTTTGAATTTATTTGAATGGTGTTGTTCTTGAATTTAATTGTTCCCAATTTTAGTAGCTTATACCCATGAAAGGACTATTGTTTGGCTCTGATTTCCAAGAGGCCCTTTGTGTGACATAGAGATGGAGATTCCTGAGAGCATAGACTAGTTACTTAGGGGTATGCTAGACTAATATTGAAGAACTAATGAGCTCTGAAAGGTTACTTCGATAAATTCTCAATTTGCTCATGGTTTGAGAAATGGTTGAGTGATATATCAATTTAATCAATTAGAGATCTCTCCTGGTATGGAGGAATGATTCTGATCCTGTGTTATCGAGATCTAATCAAGGAAAGAGAAAACTCTTTCAGATCTTAAGGATGAGACATCATTCATTTTGTAGAAATCTAGCAATTTCCCTGTTTTGGGAAATAAGAAATCTGCAGTCATAAGAAATGGGTATGAATTATTAGAAAAGAAAAATACCCAGATCTTACAGAGAAATTATAATTACAAGTAATAGATTAGAATCATGATTCAGAAATGAACATGAACCTCTACTCAGTGAAAAGTATGGTTAGAGGAGGAATCCAAACTATACTACCTTGCCTCTTGACAAATTCAGATGCCAACTCAGAGAAAATGTAATTAGATTATGATGTAGGAATTGATAATTTCACAAAGAAGTGAAATCCTAGTGTCTACTCCTCCAACAATAACTGCTTAGTCCACTTTTTATATTTATGATTTAAATTTTCCCTTTATTTTAAAATGTAGGATCCCATGTATTAGAACTTTATTAGGTTACTAAATTTTCTAAATCGACGCTCAAAAGTGTAGAACTGGAGAAGTCAGTAGTTGAAGTTTAAATTCTTTTCCATCTCTGTGGGAACGATATTCGACTTATAGGTCCACTTTATTACTTGTATGACCTGTGCACTTGCAATTTTTAAGACCAAATTAAATCTTTAATTGAGTTTAGTGACAAAATTATTTTTCTTATGAGCTTACAAGTTATATTTGGTTTTAACAAGTTTTCGCGCCATCACGAGATTAGATAATAAATTCTTCGTCATAAGGTCATAAATTTGTATACATCATCTGGTCTTAACAAGTTTTTGGCGCCGTTGCCCGGGATTAGATAATAGTCCTTTGGTCATAGTGTCATAAATTTGTATACATCATCTGGTCTTAACACCTACGTCTCGAAGGGTCCAATGAGGCAAACCAACACTCAAAGGGCACCACTCAAAGGATGTGAGGGAATAAAGATAATCATTCGTGCCCTCATCCAGCTTTATGCCCACGCATACAGATAATCGCAAGTGAACCGGGGCACCCTATCTCTGTGTATCTCTCAATGTCCGGCATGCGAAACTCAATTGGCAAGGCTGCTATTGAAAGGTCATCATATCCATTCCAACCTATAACTCCATAAAAAACATGCATAGAATTGATCCTCTGCTCAACCCTATCAATATGGGCCTGGGTATCATCAATAATTTGTGTAGGGGCCACTACAGAATGTGGTATGGTCTTAGTCTGATTGTGCGGTACAAATGCTCTAGCTTATAGGGCTAATTGAACAAGTGGTGGTGGAACTGTATAGTCCTCACAGATAAAGGTCTGCACGGTGGTGGTGGTGGTGGTGGAGGTGGAACTCAGAGAGCTACAGGGTGCCCCGAATTGGTAATGGCCGGGTCAATGCCCATCAACTCGCCTCCCAATCCCAATATGACATCCCGGAGAGATGCCATAGTATCGGTAATCTCAACCAACTAGTCAACAGTAGTGTACTGAGGGTCCATATCTCTATGATCTGATGTCTGGTCTAATTGACTGTGTGAATCTGATCCTCTAACAAGTCTATCTCCGATTTGGATCTAAGCTCGGGAACCTAGGTCGGTCTCAATCAACAATCCTACAAAAGGAAAAGGGTATGTCAGTCCCCGTGACTATCAATCCTAAAATCAATCCAATAATGTATGACTAAAATCCTTCGAGAAAATGAACTGACATGTGCTATCAACAGCTAAACAGATATATGGCTTCACAGGCAGGAACGGGATTATGACATGGTGATACCTCAGGGGTAATGTGGCTCAAGAGCTGATAACGGGAAAAGGCAAGTCCTAAAAGCTAGATGACTATACCCAGACGGGATACGTAACCTAAGATCCTAAACCACCAATCAAAATGACACACTGGCCACGCATATATCCATGAAATCCAGCTTAGGGCTATATAGGTCTTCATTGCTTGGATATCCATCATCTCCACAGTGCTCCCAAACATCGATATAACCCTTACACTAGACCTTACTCCAAACTCCTAGCTTGGTCGAAGGCACAATTGAGAATGACTCTCAAGAAACTCAAGCAATTAATGAGGAATAATCAACCAAGACTAGTGATTCAGAAACAAGGGGATACAAGGGTGTCCCACAAACACAAACAAATCAAGCAGTCATGCAAGAGAAAGGATAGCCATGCAGCAAACAGTCATGTGCAAAGAGTAAGCCTACCACATAACCTAGCCTACCACATAACCTACACACAAACTAACCATCTATGCTAATCAGAAACATATATCTAGGTACCAATTAACCATGAGCAAGCATGTTAGAATCCAACAAGTGAACACACAAGCAAAAATAAACCATAATTGTATGCCAAATACTAACTAGGTAAGTGATCATTGGTCATTTGTGTAGCCTAACAGTCTACTGGTCAATGAACCATGTGCTCTAATATACCGAACTCAAGTTCAAGCTTAACCCTCTTATGAAACTAGAGATTCTGGGTTCGTTCCCTTGCGGAGTCACCAATTTATGGACCCTACCCGATCCATGTGTCGGCGTGACTCGCTATTAATAGAAAAATGTGAGTTGATTTTCGAGCTTTGGAAAATTCGTCCCTAGTGAGGAACGGTTTTGTTTGGAGTCACTACTTACTTTTTATTTTTATTTTTTTTAAATGGGGAAAATGAAGTAAGAACAAAAACCCCTCATTAACTCTAGTCAGGAAAAAGCGGTCCACGAAAACTAGATTTACAGTTCGTGGACTGGGTTACCTATCGAAAGGTACCCCACAAAGCAGGTGTGTGTAGCATCCCTCCAGGGCCCGAAACTCCTAGCCTCTACTAATGAATTAAGCACATGAGAGCATATGGGTCAAATATCCGTTATCCACTTAGGCTAGACAGATGACATGAATTACATAAACCTAAACGGCATCTAGCATATATTTAATCTCAACAAATTATAACTAAAGGCACATACCTGTAGTCCCTAGCCATGTGCTGTAGGGGAAGGTTAGTCGCACATTTCGAGCATACAACAATCTCTCAAAATTAAATATCAAAAGCAAAGGAAGCCAGGAGAAACCATACATCGCATCTCAGCCACTCATTGATGCTACAACACTTGTGCAACTATGCAAACATGTCTATTCATCTCAAAGAATCGGGCTCAACAAAATGCTAGACTACTAGTGCTTAACTAACCACCCTTTGACTCGCATTGACCCTAATTCTTATGAATCCTAAATGGGACCACATTAACTTGAACTAAACCTCATTTTAGACCCTAAACATAGCCCTACACTAATCTTGAAAGAATGGGCTTGACCCACAAAGGTCATGGGCTCCAATTAAACTAAACTTACATATCTAAAAACCCAAGAATTACATCTAGCTTCCCAACTGGTCGAGCCAATTGATAAAAAATGTCAAATTTTTTTAGAACATTCCTCACAGAGTAAGGAAACCAAAAAAAGCAACGATGTATGATTCCAACTTCGAATGAGTGAGAACTGACCCAAGCAATGCAAAGTACCCTAACTGTTGTTCCTGAAAACATAACCTAATCAGCCGGTCGAGCCGGTTGAGAACAGTTCTCAAAATTTATTAAAACATTTCTTATAGAGTAAGGAATCCAAAAAAACAAACGTTGTATAATTCTGACTCCGAATGAGTGAGAACTAACCCAAACAATGCCTAGTGTCTAAACTGCTGTTCCTGAAAATATAACCTAATGAACCAAATGATCCTATTCCCCAACCGGTTGAGCCGGTTGAGAACAGTTCTCAAAATTTTTCAGAACATTCCTCACAGAGTAAGGAATCTAAAAAAACAAATGATGCACAATTCCAACTCCGAATGAGTGAGAACTGACCTAAACAATGCCTAGTGCCCTAACTGTTGTTCCTGAAAAAAGAACCTAATGAACCAGTTGATTTGGTTCCCCAACCAGTTAAGCTAGTTGAGAACAATTATCAAAATTTTTTAGAACATTCCTTACAGAGTAAGGAATCCAACAAAACAAACGGTGTACAATTTTGACTCCGAATGATTGAGAACTGGCCCAAACAATGCCTAGTTTCCTAAAACGAGGCTGCAAACATCAAAGGAAAAGACAAGCGCAAAAGAAACGGAAGAAACATACAAAGTTCATACCTATAGGATTCACAACTACTCCCATTTGTCTTCCTTCTTTTTTGCCTCTAAAACCAGGTATCCACTCCCTCAAAACTTTAGGAATTCCCCTTCAAAATGAGAGAGACCACTCCCACCTGGATTTAGAGAATCTCTCATCCTTTTCTTTTTCCTTCTTTTTCCTTT
The DNA here is from genome assembly GCA_016808115.1 of Tetrastigma voinierianum. Taxonomy (NCBI): domain Eukaryota; kingdom Viridiplantae; phylum Streptophyta; class Magnoliopsida; order Vitales; family Vitaceae; genus Tetrastigma; species Tetrastigma voinierianum. The sequence continues at coordinate 968,078 of JAEQBH010002623.1, forward strand.
GTTTTCTTCTCTCCCTTTTTTCCTCTTGGCTTATTTTGCTTGTCCCCTTCCTCTTCACGTTTTTTTGCTTGTATTTCTCCTTTAAACATCTGAGCTCACTCCATTTTGCACACCTTCAGTCCCGGGAACTCCCCCAACCAGTCTCAAACTTCCCCAGCTCCATAAACACTCCTCTATTCACCAGTTTAGGAGCTTGCCACATTAACTTATTTGCTTAACCACTAAGAATCCAAAGTGGACAAAAGGTAGGTAGCAAGAAACCCACAAAATGGCCCATAATTGGACCCAACTTGTGCCTAGGACTGATCTGGAGCTTATGGGCTCGAACTAAGTAGGATTTTGGCTCCAAAACCACCAAAATCAGTGCTTTATACAAGCTGACTCGAAGAAGCGATTGAACCAAATGCCAACCGGTTGAGCAGACTAAGAAAAATTTTGAAAATTTGACAGAATGTTCCTTGAAGAATAAGGAATAAAAAATTAAAAAATTAAAACGGAGTGTGATTCCAAGTTTAGATGAGGGAGATATGACCAAAACAAGCTCGAGTGCTCTGAACTCGAACCTGCTCCAATAATGAACTTTAATTGAAATTTGCCTTACCGGTTGGGCCGGTACCCAATCGGTCAATCCGGTTAATAAAAAATTCTCAAATTTTGTTAGATAATTCTTCAATGAGTAGGGAATCCAACAAAAGAAACGGTGCGTGATTTCGAGTTCGGATGAGGGAGATATGATCGAAACAAGCCCAAGTGCTTCGAATTCAGACATTCTTAAATGAATTCTACCTAAACTAAAACTTGAGGACTGGTTGAGCCGGTTGGTAAAATTTTTGAAAATTTGAAAGAATATTCCTTGGAGAACAAGGAGTCATAGAAAAAAAAAAACGGTGCACGATTCTGAGTTCGGATGAGGGAGATATGATCGAAACAAGCCTAAGTGCTCCTCATTCGACATACTCCAATAAACTCCGATTGAGTTAAAACCTCGAGAGGCCCGACTTGCTTCCATATGGCATGATGCCAATAACTACATACGCACTCAATGTACCACATACAAGCCCACCCAAGGCTCGAAGACCGACTAAGCCTAAAAGGACCCTAACGGTGCCATATGAGAACAATAGGTGAGTATGACCCCCAAAGGATAAATGCAAGTGTTGAGAGATAAAATTGAGGGTCTACACTACCAGTGTTACTGCTGCCCTTGCAGATCCCTGTTGGAAACTTGCCATGGAGGTAGAATTTGAAGCTCTTTCAAGGAATCAAAAGTGGGAATTGGTTCCTCCTTTTTATCAGTATAATGTGGTGCAATGCAAATAGGTTTTTCGCACCAAACTAAAGGATGATGAAACCCTTGACAAACACAAAGCCAAGCTTGTTGCCAAGGGGTTTCAACAGACTCCTGGTGTGGATTTTTTAGAGGCATGTAGTCCAGTTATAAAGGCTTCCACAATCCAAATTATTTTCACTTTGGCAGTATCTAAGGGCTGGGACATCCAAAACTTCATATAAATAATGCGTTTCTAAATGGTAAATTCATGAAGCTACGTATTTGCATCAGCCTAAGGGGTTTGTGGATCCCCTTCGCCCATTTCATATCTATCATCTAAAGAAGGCTCTTTATGGCCTCAAACAGGCACCGAGACCCTGGTATGACAAACTCCGTACAGCTTTACTCACTTGATGGTTCATAAATTCAGTTGCTAATTCCTCCCTATTTTATTTTAGCAAAGAATGACAATTTCCTCTTTGCTAAGAGAGCTTGACTGGCGATTCCTTATTTATGGGTGATTTTTCTTCTCCAAGTCCAAAGAACTCATTCAAAAATTAAAATCAACTTTTTCTCTTAAAGCCCTTGGTTTTTTCAGCTATTTTCTAGGTTTTGAGGTGTACAGTGATGCATCTGGTCTACATCTTTGTGAATCAAAGTATGCATCAGATCGTCTCCATAAAACAAACATGCTTGATGCAAAGGCATTATCCCACCCCTATGTGCACTGGAAACATTTTTTTTTTTTGGTAACAATGAATCCTTTACACACCTTACTTTGTTCCAAAGTACTATAGGAGCTCTTCAATATTTAACACATACAAGTCCTGACATCTCATTTTCTATAAATAAACTAAGCCGCTTCCAAGCTCCTATCATTATGCTTATATAGATTAAACCTCTCTAATTTAACACATCTACGTGGAAGCCCTACAATCCTTCAGGCCATGTCAAATTGGACTGAGTTTCTTCTTTAAATTAATAAACCGGTTTCTAATGTTTTGGGAATTATAAATGGTTTAGTCTATGACATCGCAAGTGCACAAGTCATACAAGTAGTAAAAATGATGGGGTCCAGATATCATTCCCACAAAGATTGACTTGGATTCTCAAAACCAACTACCCCAACTACTCAAGATCCATACTATCTGAACCTCAATGATAAAGTTTATCAACTAAGAGTAAAGGATAATCGTATTAAAGGTAACACATACACTTAGGACATTAAAAATAAGCTAACAAACGTATACAACTAGGGAATTAATTGACCGAATCATTTTAAAATGAACACTAATAAGAAAGTAATGTGAAACAGTCAATTCCTACATTATATCCCATTTAAAACTTGATCCTAAATTTGGATCTGGATTCGTTAAAGATGCCTGATATTGCTAGTTGGATTTCTCCTTTTATTCACCAATTAAGTATCCCTATTTCTCTCGAAGACAGGGGTTTAATCAGCTACTTGTATTCAGCATATTCTTTACAAGATTTTGGTATTTTTCTTTCTCAATACTTCATACCCATTTCTCGAGACTGCAGATTTCTTACTTCCCAAATCAGGGTTGTTGTAAGACTTCTACAACTTGATTGATGACTCATCCTTTAAATCTAATAGATACTTCCCTTCCCTTGATTAGATCTCAGCTAACATAGGTTTAGGAGCCTTCCAATAGATTAAGGTGAAATCCTTGATAATTTAAATTCATAAAGAATCCCCTCTAACATCAATTATGAGTGAATTGGGAATTTATCTAAGTGAACTCTCAGAGCTCAGGAGTTCTTCAATGGTAGTTTAGCATACCCACAAACTGATTGTTCCTGTGTTTCCACAGAACCCCCATTTCTATGTCACTCAGAAGGCCTCCTGGAAATCAGAGCAAGACACAATCCTTGGAGGGGTATTTCGAAACTACTATTGGGAACAATTACATGAAAAACACATCAACCAAATAAATCCTCCCCAAATTCCAGGTACTTCCTTCTAATTTATGCAGAAAGATCAGAACTAATAATAATTAAACTAGTGAAGCCGTGCTTCAAAACTGCATTATAATCTATTAATGAGCACTTATAATTACTCCCATAGCAGTTGCAATAAACTGAGAAGAAAAGATTTCTAGAAATAGTCTAGATTTCATTTAAACTCAGGCAGTAAATTGAAATATCACTTTCAGCTTCGACATTCTAACAGATCACTGGTTCAGATTCCAAGAAATGAAAGAAAATAAAATAAAATAAAAGAAAAAAAAATTATATTCTACAATATACAGTGAGTTTTCTTCTTCCCCTGTTCTGGGTTCCCAAAAAGAAAAACCTCCGTTTTTAATACTGCATTTGCACGAAATTGGGCATGATTCCAAGACTCTAAGTGGATTTTCCTAAAATCCATGGCTTAGCCCATTGTTTTAGGTCACGACTTCAAAAGTTTGTTGCAACGTAAAATTTTGGTCTGAGTTGTCTAGTCTATCGTGACCTCAGGAACTGGTTGCAACCTTCTTTCTCTTATTCCTGCAATTGCTGTCGCGACCTCAATTCAATGTCGCGACCTCTTTCAAGGCGACGCCATCCAGCTTTCTTTGAGCCTTTTGTCAGGTCGTGACTAAATCTTGCTAGGGTTGTTTGTTTTCTTGTCGCGACGTGGAATCTAGGGTCGCACCAAGCATTTTCCTCAGCCAAGGCAATTTCGGTCGCTTAATCTCAAAGGTCTCGCGAACATTCCTTTTCTTCATCTAATACAACCTCATTTCTAAGTCTCAACAGTTCCCTTCAATTTTTCTATTTTTGGTCGCGACCTCACTGTTCTGATTTGTTTTGGAATATATGTCACGAGCTCGATTTTATGTCGCGACATCGATTCCTGTTGCTAGTTATGTGATCTTTGTTGCGACCATGTTTTTCTGACGCTTCAAATAATTCTTTGTTGCGACTTCAGTTCCATGTCGCGACCTGGCTATATTGTTTTCTACTACATTTTATGTCGTGACCTCAGAAGTATGTCGCGACCTCCTTTCTGTTGTCAGCCACTGATCCTCGGTCACAACTCCCTTTCTCATGTTGCGACTTAAAATTGTTTTGTCTTTTCATTGTCTTGTCGCAACATGGAATTTAGGTCGCGACCTAATCATTTCTTTCCTATATGAAATTTATGTCGCAACCTTAAAAATATGTCGCGACTTCAATTCTGCCCCTCCTATCGCAACTTGGAATTGCCTAGGAGAGACATTGCAAGTCCATTCAACCTTACTTTTTGGTCGCGATCTCAAAACGGTGTCGCGACATTATCTTCCTTGAAGTTCCTCCTGTCTTGGTCTCAGCAAATTCTCTTGTGTCGCAATGCTTTTGTTTGCCTTGTTATCACTTTTTGGTCATGAGCTTGATTCTCCGTCACGACTGTGCCGGGCCCTGATCCGTTCACTTCGATTTTTACTGAATTTCACTTGTGCTTTTAAATTTCGCAAAATATAAATTTGGTAAATAGTACATATTTCGCATAAAATAGGGCAATTATATTGTAAGAAAAAATCAGAAAATGGACTAAAAATTCAATGAGTTTTTGACTCATCAAATTCCCCCAAACTTAAAATTTTGCTTGTCCCCAAGCAAAGAAAAGAAAGATTTGCTTATCCTCAAACAATTGAACTTTATTTTGCAGGACATTTTTATGTTTCACAGCACAAATTTCTTTTATTCCACCCTTTGACTTGAAAAAAAGTAATTGCATTCTCATTTTAAACTTCGCTTCAATTGAGAAAAGGAATGCCTCAACCTCTATTACATAAATAAAACTACTCGAATACCGCATGCAAATAGTCTACTTACTGTATCTTGTTCCGTGAGTGTGCGAGGTCTTTTCTTTTCATCTTTCACACTAGTTAATCTTCCATGATCTCCTTATAATACTAGTCAAAGTCCTATAGGCTTGTTTTTCATATTGATCTCCATGAATGTAGGCAAATTCAAACTTCAGGATCAAAGAGGTCTTTTAGGCTTGTAATGTTAGGCTTAGGTAATTGGGTGTATAATTGGAAAATTTTAGGCTGCAAATTACCCAGATTCCATTCTTTCTTTCTGTATAATGGCCTTCATCTTTCATCCTTTTCTTTCCTCGTAATGTAAACTCTTCCTCCTTCAACTTATCAGCTCAGTTCCTTTTTTTTTTTTTTTTTTTAAGGAATTGGAATAGTGTAATGTTTTATCTTCTTAGGCTTTCTATCACTCTTAGAGAACTTCATACAGCAACTCCCATACCTGGGCATTAGGGTACTAGGTGCTAAACACCCTCCGAGCTTAATTGTTCAAGAGAGATAGGCCACAAGACAAAACTTCTTCCTTCAACCCTTTTCATTTCTAGTTCTTCAATTTATTTCTTTTCATCCATCCTTGTAATCCAAAAGAAATATATTCCCCTAAACTTGTTTCTTTCTGCACATTAAACATTCTTATTCTGAAAACTGAGTAATTTGGGTTTCTTTGCTACAGGATTATTGTGCGGAGGGATTTAGGTTTCCAATCACAAGAATGAAGAAATTAGGCATCTGCCTGAAAGCAGAACTAGAGTGTATGCTCAGATATAATGAGGGTAGGTTGGAAAAGGTTCAAACTTCCAAAGATGGCCTCTATCACTTCTTGTTAGTTGTTTTACCTAGGATCTCGCCTTGACCAATAATCTAACAAGTTCTAGGATCTTATATCCTTGTTTGTGAATCACCCCAGAAGATGTTCCTAATCCCTCTCAAAGTTTTAAGAATTTTCTTGACCAACATTGTTTTCCCAAGACTTTTATTGATTCACTATCTATACACACGGCTTCAATCATCTTATTTATTCTTTCAATTGTGTACCTTTTTCCAAATTCTACAATTTAAACCTGATTCAAACTAAAATTGCAACTTCTTATTTCAATTCACTAGTTCCTGCTCTTGTTTCTCTTACAGTGTTGTTCTAGATTTAAACAGTGGTCATTGTGTCATTGTATAAATAAAGCTTGAATACATAAATCATTTCTTGCAGACAAACAATGAATGACATAAACAACACAATTCATTTAATTAGATCCGTACATCCAAAACAAATCACTTATTCAGCAATCAGAGTCCAATCAAGCCTTTCACCAATGTATAAGTTTTGATTGCAAACTTATTGAAAACAACCACACAATTCATTAATTCAAAATAACACATCACAAGACATTTTCAATGAACTTCTCTGAATTAGTATTCATTATGATGAAGAAATACAATGAAGAAAAGAAACATATAATTATGCTGAATCAAAACCAGAGGGAAAAGTCTCTATTCCTTGATCTAACACCCCATGTCTTATCTAATGAATACATGATGTAGCTCCTTCTAAAGGCTGTAGCTCCAGCTTTATTAGTTCCCCTAATCACAGATGTGCGCAGGAAGAAAGGGTTGAAGCAAGGTCAGAGCAAGACCTCACGTGTGTGGTTGATAAGAGAATCTGACCGCACTAAGGTGGGCCTATCCTCGCTCCTCTGGCCTGGAAGTTCCTCTCGATGAGATGGGGATCTTGTTAACCCTTATTCCACTCTTCCCATCATCCATCCTTTCAACGATAGAGCATCATTTGGAATCATGACTGACCTGGTTTGTTTTCCCACTCCATTCACTCCATACGCCCGCATTCGCACCTCGAACTCATCTTTTCCTCATCCTCCTTTTCTTCATTTCATTGTTTATTCTATCTGTTCCCATCCTTTATAGTACTCTGGGTTCTCAGGGGAATGAAGAAGTCTTTAAATCTCTCTTTAATATTCCCAATAAGGAATTCAAGTAAATTGTCAGGATCAAAGCGCTCTGGGCTATTCCCAATAGAAGATTTTTGAGAAAAGGAGGAATCCTTAAGGAAGTTTGAACGTTTTCCTTAAGAGGCATTGAATATCTTTGAATTCCCATTTCAAAAATACGAGACCTCAATTGGTTCCTCCATTTTTGGTCGGGTTTCTATTTCTGCATTCATAACGCTTTCGACCAAAGGTTCCATTTAACCTCTATTCTCGCGATGTTCACCACAGTTCGTCAATTATTCGTTTAGGTCCAAAATGTAGATTTGGTTATCTCCACATGGTGAGAATTAGAATTGGCAGGTTCTAGGGTTTTGGTAGTCGAAGAGAGAAAATAAGTGGAAAGTTGGGTGAAGATGCATTGATCGATTTCTCGATGAAATTTGTTATTCAGCTTAGTCTTTACGGCGACTTCAGCTCATAATATTATTTTATTATGGAATGTCGCGACATTAATGCCTAAGTTACAACACCAATTGCTACACTAAATTTCCCATTTAAAGTTGCGACGCCCAATTCAGAAGGTTCAAAACCTTTATTTATTGCATTTTAGCAAATTCTCGTTACGTGGACTCACTTAAGTTTTCATTACCGACTTGAAATGTGGTCCTCAATTAATAATCGTGTCGGGCCTATTTCTTTCTTTCTTTAGTTTTCTTTGGTTGCGACCTGAATTTTCTAATGTCTCTATTACTGAGCTTTATCTAGTCTTTAAAACTCACATTTTGTTGCGACCTGAAGCATGAGTCACAACACTAAATTCAAACAATAATTGTTGCGACCCCAAAAGTGGTCGTGACTAATAAAGTATGTCGCGCCATGAGAAATTTTTCTGGTCTTCTAGATTAGTTCAAATTCATAAAAGACTTAATCAATAGACCCAATTCCATCAAACACCAATAATCAACCTTCATCATTCAAATATGCAACAAATCAACTCACGGCTAATCGATTCAATATTGAAATCGAAAAAAATAAAACTCCCCCAAACTTCAATCATTCATTCTCCCAAAACAAATAATTTTTAACATAGGGTATGGTACTTCCCCTTGTAGTTCATTGCTACATATTCTATCTGAGAAATTCTTAGATCCTTCCATTTTTCTCTTGCAGCTTCAATGTCCTGAAATTTAAACGACACATAAAATAAAATAATAGTTTAAATCTAAAGGAAATCAAAAGAATTCAAAATTAGCTATTTGAACTCATTCCAAACAAATAAGATCAAACTAAAATAATAAAAAAATAAAAGTCAAATGCCAAAAATAGAATGAAAGAACTCATTGGGTTGCCTCCCAAGCAACTGCTCAATTTTTAGTCTTTAGCTAGACTTGCTGCTATGAATTTCTTGTTTCAGCAATTTTCAACTTCAGAACTAGGAATCAATCATATTTCTTCCAAGATATTGCTTTAATCGTTGACCATTTACTTTAAACTCTTCTTCATTACTGGTTTTCAATGTCATTGCCCCAAAGGTTGTACTTGACACCACTATATAAGGGCCACTCCATTTTGATTTCAGTTTCCCTGGAAAAAACTTTAGTTTAGAGTTAAATAACAGGACCGGATCTCTTGCCTTGAATTCCCTCCTCAAAATATTTTGATCATGCAATTTCTTTATCTCGTCCTTGTAAATTATGGCATTATCATAAGATTCATTTCTCAGCTCTTCCTATTCATTCAGCTGGAGTAGTCTTTCTTCCTTAGTAACTTTGAACTTAAAATTTAACTTCTTGATGACCCACATGGCTTTGTATTCCAATTTAAGAGGTAGGTGACAAGGTTTTCCAAAAACAAGTCTGTATGGCGACATTCCAATGGGAGTTTTATATGTAGTTCTGTAAGCCTACAATGCATCATCAAGCTTTAAAGACCAATCTCTTATGTTGGAACTCATAGTCTTTTTAAGAATTTTCTTTATCTCCTCATGAAAATTTCAAATACCATTTGTTTGAGGATGATAAGCCAAACTCATTATGTGTTTTATTCCATATATGTTCATGAGTTTCAAACACCTTGTTTGCAAAATGGCTTCTCCATCACTAATAATAGTCCCGGTGTCCCAAATCAAGCCAAAATATTTCTTTCAGAAGAACCATAACTATATTAGCATCATTCTTTTTGACAATAAGGTTTCCACCCATTCGATACATAATCCATAGCTAGAGTATATATATATTTCCAAATGAAGATGGAAAAAGGCCCCATGAAGTCTATTCCCCATACATCAAATAATTAATCATCAGATACCATGCAGGCATTCATGCCTTTACGATATTTCCCATTCTTCGCACCGATCACAAAGTCACCCATTCAAAACAATCCTTGAAAATAGTTGGCCAATAAAATTCTGATTGGAGAATTTTGTGGGCTGTCTTATCTCCTGCGAAGTGTCCTCCATAAGGTGATGCATGACATTCTTGCAAAAAATTTCCTTGTTCACTTTCTGGTACACACCTTCTGATGATCATATCAGCTCCTCTTTTGAATAATAGTGGGTCATCCCAGATGTAAAACCTGCTATCAGTCCTTAATTTATTCCTCTACTGATAGCTGAATTATGGTGGCATCACTCCGCAAGATAGAAAGTTCACAATATCAGCATACCAAGGTAATTGGAATGACAACTGAAATAACTATTCATCTGGAAAATTTTCTGCTACTTCCATTTCTTCTTCTTTCACAGTAGTCTTTTCAACTCTTGACAAGTGATCAGCTATCACATTGTCACAACCTTTCTTATCCTTGATTTTGTGATCAAATTCCCGTAGTAACAAAACCCATCTAATCGGGCCTTGGCTAGCTTCTTTCGCCATCAAATATTTGATTGCAGCATGATCAGTATGGATAATAACGTGGGACCCCAATATATATGGCCTGAACTTTTCACATGCAAATACCATAGCCAACATCTCCTTTTTAGTAGTCGAGTAATTCTCTTGAGCTTCATTGAATGTTTTGCTGGAATAGTATATGGCCCTAAACACCTTGTCCTCTTTATGTCCCAATACAACTCCCATTGCATAGTCACTAGCATCACACATAATCTCAAATTCTTTGTTCCAGTCTGGTTTAGCCATGATAGGAGCTTCAACTAATCTGAATTTGATCTCCACAAATGAATTTTGGCAGGAATCATCAAAATTAAACTTGGCATCCTTCTCCAGTAATCTACATAATGGTCTTGCTATTTTTGAGAAGTCTCTAATAAATCTTCTATAAAAGCCAGCATATCCCAAGAAACTTCTTATTCCCTTGACTGTTGTTAGTGGCAGAAGAGTCTTTATAATGGAAACCTTTGCTTGGTCCACTTCCAGCCCTGCCGTAGAAATTCTATGCCCAAGTACAATCCCTTCTATTACCATGAATGACATTTTTCCCAATTCAAAGCTAAAGTGTTCTGGTTTCGTACTGCGGAAGTACCGTCTCAAATTCGAGGGCAATTTTCAAAACTGGATCCATAAACTGTGAAATCATCCATGAATATCTCCATAACCTCCTCTGCTAAATCTTAGAACATAGACATCATGCATCTTTGGAAAGTAGCAGGAGCATTGCATAACCAAAATGGCATTCTTCTAAAAGCAAAAGTACCATAAGGGCATGTGAAAGTAGTTTTCTCCTAGTCCTCAGGTGCAATAGCAATTTGGTTATATCCTGAATATCCATCAAGAAAACAGCAGTGAGGATGTCCTGCTAACCTTTCTAACATTTGAAGGTTACAATCAGAGATCAAGTCAAAACTGATAGGACTACTGTTATCTACAGCATTACAATTTTCTGCATCAACATCGGATTGTGTTAAGCTTTTGCCTAGGTTGAAGTGTGCACTCGCCATTTCCCACCTCGTGGTCGCCACCTTTTTCATCAATCAATGCAACTACAGTTGCTAAGAAGGGCTCAACAAATGAGGGACCTAATTGTCTTCTTCCATTTTCATAACCACAAAGTCCACAGGAAGATAAATCTCCCTACTCTCAGTTTCAACACATCTTCAAGAACACCTTCCGCCGAGCCATGGATCTATCAGCCATTTGTAGTATAATTGTTATGTCAGTAAGATCCCCCAAACTCAATCTCTCAGACCATTGATAGGGCATCGTTGATACTGCTCTCGAGTCGCATAATGCCTTCTTGAACTCATGTTTCCCATTGAGCAGTGAAGGTGAAGTCGCTCAGTTCTTCATTTTGGCCGGTAAATTCTTCGAATAAATCGCACCGTAAGTGGCGCTAAATTCACTATGCCTTCCCCAACAATCTTCTTCTTCTTGCTCAGTATCTCCTTTAGAAATTTTGCATAATTTGGCATTTGATTGATTGCCACTACAAAGGGAATACTAATTTCTATCTTCTTGAAAATTTCCAAGAATTTAGAAAATTGTTTTTCCTTCTTTGCTTTTTGAATCCTTTGTGGGAATGGGACTGCAGGGGTGTAAGCCTAACCTTCTCTTTTCGCTTCAGCTCACACAAATTCTTCAGTCGTCGCCTTGCACCTCTTGCTTTGTTTCGTAGTCCCTCCGCCATGCTCTTCCATTATCTCCCATTTTTCTTCTTTATCGCCTTCTTGTTCTCGTCACAGCCGCTCATCTCCCGCTACTCTCGCCTGGACCGCCATACAGCCCTTTGGGTTTTTCCTCGAGTGTCACTAGGGAATGTACTCAGGCTTTGGTCATATGTCAAGGCCAATCGCCAACTTGTGCTTCCAAGTTCTTCAGTAGAAGCATCGGGTGGTTCGATTGAACATTTGTGAGTTGGATTTAAGAGCTTCCAACTCAGCAAATTTTTGTTCATGGGTGCGGACAGCTTGTTATCTCCCCATGAACCGCAACATCCGGCTTCTCAAATGACTAGGTCCTCTTGCTAATCTTTGATATTCATTTCTTTGCTCTCCTTGCTGCCGTTGTCGCCGCTGGGCTGAACCTCGTGGATGATACCTACCGAAATTCGCCCCGTTTTGACCTTGTGATGCTCCCCTCTTACTATATGAGAAGTTCTCATGGTTCCTCGCTGGTCACACTGTGTATGTTGTGATTTGGCTTGAAATGATAGCTTCTCTATTCATTCAAGTAATCGTCTCTCAACTCCGCATATGATCTTCTTCACTGGGTCCTCAAGACTTATCCTATCTCTTCCACCGATCCACCTCATGAGCGCAGTGTAGTTTTTTATCTTGTTTATCCATCCCTGCGCATTATAGCATCCGCTTCTTGCTTCCCATGGCATCATTTTAGCTCAATGATCCCACTCCCTCTTTGCTCGCTATTGCTTCCTCGAAAAATCCGTGAGGGAGCTTATGTCAAGATTCTGGGCTAAATCACATCAAGTCCCTTGCCTCCTTTGCACTTTTCCTTGAATGCCCGCTTACAAGAAGAAGCATCTATGATAATTTTAGAAGTATCATCGTAGAGTGATAGACAATATCCATTTGTGTCTTCATATCAATTCCATGCATAGGACATCTTTTCAGCAACCTCTTGTACCTTTCCCATGCAGTATACAAGCTTTCAGCCTCCCCTTATTGGAACATTATGATTTCCCTTCTTCTTTCAGTTGTGAGGGATGGGGAAAAATCATTAGAATGTGCTTCCACCAACTCTTCCCATGTGTCAACCTGATCCATCCGGTAATGATTCATACCATGTGGCTGCAATATCTCTTAAGGAAAGTGGAAGAGGTGTAGCTTTATCACCTCCGGGTCTCACACCATCTCGGGCCTAACGACATGTTTGCCATCCTCGAGGAACTGCCAAGATGCTCATTAGATCTTCGGGATGGCCAGTAAATTGATTCTGCTGAGCCATGGCGATCAAGGCTGGTTTCAGCTCAAAGTCGTTAGCCTCTATAGCAAAGTCGCTCTTAACTCGAGTATTCATTGATGACAAGCCTGCAAATCCTCTCCATTGTATCTTGAATTAGAGGCCCTCCTGTTATTGTTTCTTGTTCAACTGTCGGATCACTTCTTTCATCTGCCATCGTTGCTTTTTCTGCTCTACTAACTTTCCTCAAGCTCCTCAGTGTTCTTTCCAATTTAGTATCTATAGGAAAAAGATCTGATTCTGGCTTCCTGTGCATTAATTATCCTCCTAAAATGGAGATATATTGAGATTAATTGGAAATAGTGGTATCATAAATCATATGTCCTTTTAAGTTTCTTAAAGATCGTGAGCTTTTGCAAACACCGCTATCAAAATCAAGCAGTATTTCTTTTATAAATAAATTTAAAAAATGTCCAAATTAGTATTTCTCCCTTTGGTCGAATATTGATTTATTCAAATCCTTTCAACTCTCGGCAACGGTGCCATAAACTTGTTTGCTCTTACTATATATAGATTAAAACTCTCTCAATTTAACACATCTACAGGAGTCTCACAACTTTCCTGTGGCCATGTCAAATTGGACTAGAGTTTCTTTTAAATGAATAAACTGGTTTAAATGTTTTGGAATTTTAAATGGGTTTAGTCTATGGCACTGTAAGTGCACAAGTCATACAAGTAGTAAAAAAATGGATGTAAGTCCATATATCATTCCCACAGAGATTGACTTGGATTTTCAAAATCAACTACCTTTTCGAAGATCCCTTTTCTCCCGAACCTCAATGATAAAGTTTATCAACTAAGAGTAAAGGATAATCGTATTAAAGGTAACACATACACTTAGGACATTAAAAATAAGCTAATAAATGTATATGAACTAGAATTAATTGGACTGAATCAGTTCTCTGTAAAAATGAACACTAATAAGGAAGTACTGTGAAACAGTCAATTCCTACATTATATCCCATTTAAAACTTGATCCTAAATTTGGATGCGGATTAGTCGAATGCACGATATTGCTAGTTGGATTTCTCTCCTTTTGATGCAGTATCCTGTTTCTCTCGAAGATAGGGGTTTAATATTCTGTATTCAACATATTCTTTACAAGATTTGGGTATTTTTCTTTCTCAATGCTTCATACCCATTTCTCGAGAGGCTGATTTCTTGCTTCCCAATCCGGGGTTGTTGTGAACTACACAACTTGATTGATGACTCATCCTTTAAATCTAATAGATACTTCCCTTCCCTTGATTAGATCTTAGCTAACACGGGTTTAGGAGCCTTCCAATAGATTAAGGTGAAATCTTTGATAATTTAAATTCATAAATAATCCCCTCAACATCAGTGTAGTGGATTGGGAGTGCTCACAAGTAACTCTCCAAAGCTCGAGGTTCTTCAATGGTAGTTTAACGCATACCCACAAGCGATTGTTCTAGCTCTAGGAATCTCATTTCTGTGTCACTTTCGAAGGCTCTTGGAAATCGAGCAAGACACAATCCTTGGGAGGGGTATTCGAAACTACTAGTAGAATTCAATTACATGAAAAACACATCTACCAAATAAATCCTCCCCAAAATTCAGTACTTCGTTCTAATTTATGCGAAAGATTGTAACTATGATAAATTCAAACTAGTGGAGATTCTTTGCCTGCGCGCCTGTCGACAATGGAGCACTTATAAAATTACTCCACTATGGTTGCAATAAAGCGAAGAAAGCGATTTCTAAATAGTCTAGATTTCACACATTTTAAACTCGAGGCGAGTAAATTGAAATATCACTTCCGGCTTCAACATTAACGATTCTTGGTTGAATTCAAAAGTAGAAAGAAAATAAAATAAAATAAAAGAAAAAAAATTCTATTCTACAATATATAGTGAGTTTTCTTCTTCCCCCGTTCTGGGTTCCCAAAAAGAAAAACCTCCTTGTTTCTAAAACTGTGTACTGGTATTTATAACTTTCAGAAATTGGGCCTGATTCCAAGACTCCAGGTGGATTTTCCTAAAATCCATGGTCCAACTCACTGTTTTAGGTCGCGACTTCAAAAGTTTGTTGTGACGTAAAATTTTGGTCTGAGTTGTCCAATCTGTCGTGACCTCAGGAACTGGTTGCAACCTTCTTTCTCTTGTTCCTGCAATTGCTGTCGCGACCTCAATTCAATGTCGCGATCTCTTTTCTATTGCGACATCATCCAGTTGTCTCGAGCCTTTAAGCTGGTCGTGACTCAAATCTGCTGGGTTGCTTGTTTTCTTGTCACGACGTGGAATTTAGGTCGCGACCAAGTATTTTCCTTACTCAGTGCAATTCTTGTCGCGACCTCAAAAGTATGTCGCGACATTCCCTTCTTCATATCTAGTCATGACCTCGTTTACAGTCTCAGCGAGTTCCTTCAAATTTTTCTATTTCTGGTCGCGACCTCACTATTCTGCTTTGTTTTGGAATATATGTCGCGACCTCGATTTTATGTCGCGACATCGATTCCTGTTGCCAGTTATGTGATCTTTGTTGCGACCATGTTTTTATGACCCTTTAAATAATTCTTTGTCACGACTTCAGTTCCATGCCGCGACCTGGCTGTATTGTTTTCTACTGCATTTATGTCGCGACCTCCGAAGTATGTCGCGACCTCCTTTCTGTTGTCAGCCACTGATCCTTAGTCATAACTCCCTTTCTCATGTTGCAACTTAAAACTGTTCTGTCTTTTCATTGTCTTGTCCTGACATGGAATTTAGGTCGCAACCTAATCATTTCTTTCCTGTCTGAAATTTATGTCGTGACCTTAAAAATATGTCATGACTTCAGTGCACCCCTCCTGTCATAACTGGAATTGCCTAGAGAGACATTGCAAGTCTATTCGTACTTACTTTTTGGTGCGACCTTAAAATGAATGTCCTTTGACATTATCTTCCTTGAAGTTCCTCCTGTCTTGGTCTTAGTAAGTTCTCTTGTGTCGCAACAGTTTTTGTTTGCCTTGCTATCACTTTTGGTCGCGAGCTTGATTCTCTGTCGTGACCTGTTGGGCCCTTAATCTGTTTTCACTTTTGATTTTTGTTGGAATTTTCACTTGTGCTTTAAATTTCTGCAAAATATAAATTTGGTAAATAGTACATATTTCTGCATAAAAATAGGCAATTATATTGTAAGAAAAATCAGAAAAATGGACTAAAAATTCAATGAGTTTTTTACTCATCACCTACCTTGGCTCATTGGAAAGCTTGCAAGTTTTTGTTGCGTTACATTAAGGGCATCCTCTCCCCTGGTCTTACCTTCACTGATGCTCCTTTCCTTAATCTTAAAGGTTTCTCTGACGCTGACCAGGCCAGTATTCTTGATGATAGTGGAATGTGTATTTTCCTTGGTTCAAATCTTATTGCATGGAGCCTCAATAAGCAACAAAATCTTAAAAAAACGATTGAAACGAAAACCATAATAGGCATGTGAGGGTGTTCATATTAAACCTAAATCTTAAAAACTTGAGCTTTTAGGAGAGTTGGTCGTTTAACATGATATCAGAGCTTGGTCTAGCAGGAGGTCATCGGTTTAAGAGCTCTCTCTGCAATTTATTATCCATTTGTTAATTTGAAAGTCTGTGGAGGACTTTGTATGGTTTGTTTGACTTTCCACGCGAATATGGGGGTCATACCCGCAAGTGAAAGAGGGTGTTAAAAGACATGATATTCATATTAAACCCAAATCCTAAAAGCTCGATCTAATCACTTGTTTGATTTGTGTATGCAGTGGGGGGGACTCTCAAGTTATCAGAGTGTGTGTTAGGGACAACATCAATGCTTTTAGCTGCTTCTGCTCCCAAGAAGCTTGTTTTCATGGTTGATGGAGAAACCCAGAGAATATTTTTTATTTATTTTTTCGGTTTCCTTTTCCAATCTGCTCTGGTTTGGATATGTCTAGTTTTGTTTTTGCTTCTTCTTTTCTAGCTGCTTGTTATTCTTTTATGGTCACAGGTTTGTTGTGAGCTTGCATTTTTATTTTTTCAATTTTTTTTTTCGATTTAACAATTGATTTCAACAGAGCGATTAGAGTGCTCAAGCATTGGCTCTAAAGTCAGTTTATCATGCCCGTACCAAGCATATTGATTTGGATGTTCATTACATTCGTGATTTAGTTGCTGATCAGAAGATTGATGTTTGTTATGTTCCCTTTATGAATCAGACTACTGACATCTTTACTAAGCCCCTCTGTTTTGATCGATTTAGATATCTGTGTTCGTTATGTTCCCTTTGTCAAGATTAACTTGACAATGAAAGAGAAGTATAACTTTATATACTACAAATAGGTATACAACTAAGCTTGAAGGATGGAGCTATGAAAAAAGTGCAGTATTAGAGGATCTTCCTCAAGCATTATGCACATCCCTTAAATTAAAAATTGGATTGAATCATGGCTACAATATTCATGATTGTAATTTAGGAAACGACCAGACAGCTGTAGATATGGTGACTGACTTTGGCTGTGTGATTGGTTGGTATTGAAAAGATAAACTTGTATTTGTTTATGTTATAACTGGTAATCCATATTCAATTTTTAGTGTGTAATTTATTCTAATTTTTTGGAAATATTTTAAGAGTCACTTTCCTATTTCAGGAGTCACTTTTAATGTTCCTATAAATACTATTCAGAATAAATCTAAAGGTTTAAGAGATTGATAGATCAACTCCAAAATTTCCCCCTCTATTTCTTCTCTCTAACAAGGTGGTTCTCCTTCGTTGTTTTCTCCCCAACAATGTGGTATCAGAGCAGATGCTTATTGAAACATGATGAATGGGATGTTTACCTTGATAGAGGAGCTACATGTAGAGCTGGCAATCGGGCCGGGCCAAATTTGGTCTAGTTTCATCCTAACCTGACTATAATTCCGAGTGGGATGGGTTAGTGACGAATCGTACTCAAATTGTAACTCTGGCTCGTACATCCAATCATTCATGACGCCCCAGGCGGGTGTCCGTTGACGGCAGATCAGCAGCCGGAATACTCGTGAATGTTGGGTACCGATACTATTCAATCGGGCGAGTCTCTTTGTGCGGGGGCTCTACCATAGTACATAACCTGTCCCTGAACAATATCATAAGACATATACATGGTAAAGCGGCCCTTGGGCCCACGTCTGACAATACTCGTCTATATACATCGACTATATACCATAGTTTCGAGTTAATAATTTACTCTTATACAACATATATTAAAATTCTAGAATTCTAATACATGTCATACATCATAAAAAACCCTCAAAGCCACAACTAGGCTTTCTTCAAAATCGGCCTCTAAGATGGTATCTCCTCGTCACAGCTCCTGTGCACGAAATAATATATTCCCTCGACGAGGTGAAATTTAATACCCGATGATGGAATCTGCAAATGGGTTACTCCCACCCTAAATTTGCTAATATGCCATGATCCAATATAAACACACATTCAAGTAAATGTGTGATCCTACTTGAATGTCTAAATGACCAACCCATGTCCTGAGTCCTCACCGACTCTCTCACACTTGCCTAAGCCATGCATGAGAAAAATGTTATTTTCAAAACAAAACTTGTTGTTCTTGAAAATACACTGCAGGCTAGGTAAAAATATGGGACTACCCTCCAAGGCGAATGTGTTGGAGAACCTTCCAAAACAATACATGGGCTCCTCCGACGTGTAATTATAGGACCATCTCCCAACACCATTCTCCGGAAAATCATCCTGTAAAATTCCTTTTGCAACCATATTCGTTTTTATTTCAATTATTCATGTCATGCACAACACCTAATTTCTAGGCTACCCCGGTGCATATGAAATGCATTTTGCCATTCCAACACAATATATATACAACACATGCTAATATATAAAACATGTATATATATTAACATAATTAAAGCACATAAAACATGTTATGCACATTCACCATCAATTACACCAAAAATTAGCTCACATGGGCTAATTAAGAAATACGAGCAATTCAATTTGAATTGCTCAACCAAACACATTTTCTCATAAAATATTTCGTGAACACTATTCATGTGAACAGTGAAACCCTCGGGTAACTGTTCACGGCCAATCACCCAACATCGGTTCCACTTTGTGAACCAGAAATCCATGGCCATTTTCAGCCTCATACACACCATAACATGATTTAATGCATAAATCACAACACAAACAACCCCGAACGGTCATGGGCATCGAAGCAGCTCAAAAAATCGACAATTCGGTCCCAAGTTTTGGGACCGATCAAATGGCCCCTCACGTCAAATCGCTCAAATCATTAACAAACTTACTTAAACAAAGTGTAACTCAAGTAGGATAAAGCCCTACCTCACGGGGTTTGTCAAAACTCTCTAAAGCGGAAGCCACGCGGCCCTGAGCGTAATAGAACCGCTTTGCTTCTTGGCCCGAAGAAATCCGAAGGTCCGATCGCCCAGGATCTTAGAGAGAAGTTGCACACTCTCTCTCTCTAAAATCAAAAACCCTCACTCACTACATCACTCTCCAGCCCTTCACATTTTTGGTCTCCTTTTTGAAAGAGGAAGATGATCACTATTCATCTTTTTGTCCTATTATCATTTAACTTTCAAAAATGCCATCCATGTCCCTAAAATCTTGGATTTTGACACGTGGCACAATCTCGATCGTCCATTTCCTTCATCTCTCTACTCATGCAACATGTGTCACATGAGTACATGTTATAGGTGACTTTTGTCACATCACATGTTTTACGGCACTCGATACTCGATGCCTCGAAAAACATAATTTAAAACTATCTCGGAATTCGGCGAAATTTGACGTGGTAGTTAGATTTCACGAGACGATTCCAACGGTGAAATCCGTTGCATCATCGGAGATCTAGAAAATTTAGGTTTGACCGAGAGTACGATTTTGCCATTTTCGAATGGAGATTTTCGGTCTTCTGATTCCTTGCTCGAGAAACCCAAAAAGCATCCCTTAGATCATCATTGATGTGTGTCGGCTCAGTGAAATAGTGAAAGTATAGAAGAAAAGAATATTTTTCTTTATTGAATGAGTGAGTGTGTATTACATAGTATAGAGACGCCTATATATATACAAAAGAATGGAACAAACAGGAAACAAAATAAAGTGTAAAAGAAAGGTGGATAACATAAAAAAAAGGTAGGGGATAGATCAAAGAATATCTAGAGAATATTCTATGATTCTCAACACTCTCTCCATTTGGAGTATATAGATCATGTATTAGCTTGTTATAAAGAATCATAGCAATGTTTGATAGAAGGTCAGAGCGGAGAAGATCACGGCGAGATATGGCAAAGAAGGTCTCATAGAGAAGGTCCAACAAAGAAGGGCCGCCGGAGAAGAGAAGGTCCGTTCGAGAAGAGGAGGTCCATTGGCAAAGGTCCACCGGAGAATGTCCACCAAAGAAGGTCCAACAGAGAAGGTTTGATGAAGAAGGGCTGTCGGGGAAGAAAAGGTCGATCGGAGAAGGTCTGACGAAGAAGGGCCATTGGGGAAGAGAAAGCTCGTTGGAGTAGGTCCTTCGGAGAAAGGTCGGATGGAGAAGGTCCGCCGGAGAAGAGAAGGTCCATCGGAGAAGGAAGATCTACTGGAGAAGATGGCTACCGGAAAAAATGTCTCACTCTAGAACCAACCATGGTTCTGATACCATGTGAAATGAGAGAAGAAAAGAGTGTTTTTCTTTATTGAATGAGTGAGTGTATATTACATAGTATAGAGACACCAATATATATACAAAATAATGGAAGAAAAAAGAAACAAAAATAAAGTGTGAAAGGAAGGAGGATAATGTACACAAAAGGTAGGAGTTTAATCTGATTTGGTTGGGGTTGCAAGGGGCAGTGCTCCTCCACCTGCACCTCTACCCAGGGTTTGGCACAGAGCCCCATAAATCTTGGTTCAGGTGATTCGGGTCCCAATTCCGTCATCTTTTTTTTATTGCCTTATCAACTGCGCAAAAAGGTTCGATTATGAATTAGATCATCGGGTTTTAAATTATTTGTTGAATGATTACATTAGGGTCGGTCGAATAAAAAATTGCAATCGATTTTTTCAATTCCATGATTTGTGAGGATGTGATTGCTTGGGTTCCATGCATGAATATTCTTTTGATGGATCTAGTTAGGAGAAATATGATTGATGAAGTGTATGGTGATCATTATATAGTACATGTCACGTGTCGAGCTTTTCTAAAATAAGGTAAGGTGAAGGATGTGGAGGAGTATTTATGGGAAACAAAGGAAAGGGGTGGCGAACTTGATGCAGGGGCATATAGTAGTGTTATTCGGGTTGTTTACAAGAAGCCAGAATTTGAATTTGGGTATTCCCGGTCGTTGGAGGAGATGAAAGAAACTGGGTGGGTTCCTTCGGAGGGCACTCTCACTTGTGTTATTGTTGCTCAGGGAAATATGGTGGAGGCTTTAAGGCTAAAGGACGAGATGATAAATTGTGGGAAGCCGATGAATTTGGTGGTTGCGAAGAGTTTAATGAAGGGGTATTTTGCTCAAGGCAATTTTGATAGTGCTTTGAATTTGTTTTTCAATTATCATCATTCTCATTATTTGGGTGTTGAGGGTTTGGCAAAAAAAAGTTAGGGTATAGTGTTAGGGTTTATGGGGTGTTTGAGGATTAGTTGTGGATCGGGAATTGGAGGATAAAGGGACGGAATAAGTGAATTTTATAGGTGGCTTTGGGATTTGTTGCTCTATGAGAGGTGGAATTTAAGGTTTTGGGTAGGAATATGAATGTGGCTGTGACTTTGGCATTGGTATTGGCATTGGCATTGACATCGACATTCAGATTTGCTTATGCATTTTCGACGTTTAGGTTCTTTTCTTTTGAAATTGTTTTCTCTTTGGCTTGATCTTAGATTCCTACCTTTCTCTCTCTTTGCATTTTTTCTCTTCGATTGATCTTCAATTTATCTTTCTCTACGCAATTGTTTACTCTTAGATTTCTTTTGAAATTGTTTCTCTCTCTAACGATCTTCCGATTTCTGCTGTTATCTATCTCTGTAATTGTTTCTCTTCTGATTTCTTTTGAAATTGTTTCTCTCTCTGACGATCTTCTGATTCTATTGTTTTTCTCTTTGCAATTGTTTCTCTTCCGATTTCTTTTGAAATTGTTTCTCTCTAACGATCTTTCGATTTCTGTTGTTTTTTCTCTTTGCAATTGTTTCTCTTCCGTTTTCTTCTATTGAGGCTATATAAAGACCTTTGTTATGTAATTTTTATAAGGATTATTCATTGCAATAATAATTTTAGTTTTCTCTTGTTCCCAATTGGGTTTGTTAATTCTATCAGTTGGAACTAGGAATATAAATTTTGTAATCCCTGAACCTACACCACCTACGACTGACGAAATCACTGGTACACCTCATGCTCCTCCTCATGTAGTTCAAGCCGATTAAGAAAATTGTCTCCTCAAAGTTCCTTTGAAAGGCCACCTCATATATGAGGTTCGAATGAAATTTATGAAGCAATAGAGGAAATTGATAATTCTACTCAGTTGTGTATATGATCGCATGTATGTATGCATCAGATATATTATGAGTTGTAGTTCTAGTTTATCTGCATATTGGCTTTTGTGTGTATCAGGAGATTTTTACCTCTCTGTTTTCGATTACTTACAGTGTACCTGTTGAGGAAACTCTTATTTTGATTTGCTGCTAGAGTCTACTAGCTAAAATGGATAATTTTCACTTGGACTTCTTACTCTTCTATGCCTTTTCCCCCTCTTTCATTCCTCCCAATATATGATGATTGAGTTTTGAACCATGGTTTAGATATTTGTTTTCAATTTAAGTGTTTGTCAGGCTGCTTCTTTTGTGATTGCAATATAATCTTAATGCCCTTGTAATCTTATTTGGTATCTACTCTTCTTAAAAAGGGACTGGATATCCTCTGTTTCCCTATGTTTGTCTAATGATTTAAAAAGGTATTGGAAGGAAAAATTTGTCCAATCAATCCATTTACCATAGAGTTCCAAATGGTTTCCATCTATACATCTCATTGATTAATGTATTACTTTGCCTATCATCCATGTTTTTGATAAACTTCTAAAATAATTAAATGTACATTGAGGATCAAAGTAATAACTTGCAGTAGTCATACGTATGTCTAGCCATGACTTTTTCATGGCGTTTCTTTTACACGTGTTTCTTTTTGCCAGCCCACACAAACTAACTTTTAGTGCTATGTTTTTTTTTTTTTTGTTGGTTTTTTTTAGATATGACTTAAATTCCTGTAGATGGTTGTATAATATCATTGTTGCTTAATTTGAAGCCTAAGGAGAAAAGAAAGTGTAAATTTGCAGAAGTGTTTCTAGTTTTAAAGCAACTAAATCAACAATCACTTGTTTTTTGAACAATTATTCATAAGTTTACATTTGTTCTTTTATGAAGAGGATCATGACCAAGGGCCCGTTTGCTTCACCGTATTGGCATGAACCTAGCTATTGTTTCTCTATGACTGTCTTTATGTAGACCTTGCACGTTCTTATGTACTCATGGAGGATAAAATTTTAATTGTGAGGCATGTTCAGAAATATTAATAGTCCTCAAAGTTTTACTGTAAATAAAAAAATTTCCAAATTTCAACCTAAATCAGTTTTTATGACGACTGTTTCCCCTTAGTTTTTGATGGGCAAAATTGCAAAGAGCATATTATACCAGGTCGTTCGATGGTGATTACAACTTCATGTGCATACCTTACCAATGGCAGAGCCAGGATTCGAGTTTAGTGGGGGTAAGATTAAGTAAAATAAGTTTTATAAATTTTATAGACTTCGATTTTAATCAGTGGCTTAATATTTTAGATATTTTAATAGGGGCAAAATATAGCATTTGAGTTGGCATTCCCTCAAATACAATAGAAAAATTGTTTTCAAAAAAATTTGAGTAGGGGTAAGTGTACCCACTGGGCACTCCTTGGATCCGCCCCTGTACCTTACCACCTCACTCTAATATTCAGAATGCAAGTTCCCAAATTAGCATATTTTAGCGTCATTAAATTTCTCAGCGTCATATTATATTTCAACATTATGTTTGTTATAAAGATCAACCACAAGACATGGACAAACATAAATAGAACCAATGAAAAATACTAGTATAAAATTACAAAAAAAAAGTAACTACTACAAAAATTAAAAATAATGACCTCAATTTTTGGCAGCTTTTCAAAAACATCGATGATTATTGTATATGTGGGTTAATCGCGCTTACAATTAATAAAATTCACCAAATAAGTACCCTGGTGAAGGTCACTAACAATAGTACCAAGATTCAATTTTAGTGGGGCAAGATAAAGTAATGTAAGTTTTGCAAAATTCACAAACGTGGGCTTCAATCTAATGGTTTAATACATATACTTAGTGGGGTCAAAGTCTAGCACTTGGAAATGATTTCCCTTGGAAACAATGGGGAAATTTGTTTTCAAAAGAATTTCAATGGGGGTGTTGGGAGGTGCGGAAATATGGAAAGAAATTTAATTGGAGTGATGGCTAAATAGAGAGAAACACACAATCTCAAGGAATATGAAGTCTCTTACCAAAATAAACTTTCATAAACTTGAACACCTAAATATTCTCAAATACAAAAAATAGAAACTAAATATAACAATTAAAATAAAATATTCTTGAACATGATTTTAGAAACTAATATAAATCAAAAGTTTCTAAATCAAGTTTACTTTCCAACATGCCCACTCAAACTTGATTTGTAACTCCAAGTAGCATCCGAAATCTTCTAAAATCTTCAAACTTGAGAGGATTGGTTTTGGTCTTGAGATTTTGCAAATTTAATTGCACTTGTTTCTTCAAAACACATTCTCTAATAAAATGATATCTTGTATGGACATGCTTGCTTCTGTCATGGAAAATTGGATCTTTTGATTATTTAGTTGCCAATTTGAAACCAATTTGATGCTTGTAATCTTCAACTACCAATCTTGTTTTGTATCTTCTTACTTTCCTTTTTACATTCTTCTTTTCCTTCTACACCCATCTAACTTCAATTATCTTTTTCCCTATTGGAAGATATTTCAGTTTCCATATATCATCCTTGTTGCTTTTAATTCTTCACCCATAACAATTTTCCTTTTTTCATCTTGAATTGCCTTTTCAAAATCTATCGGTTTATATTATGCATAGAGACAAAAGAGGGTTAATTCATTTTGATTTTTTGTTACCTCATTAATCTCTTGTAGACTTCTATATCATGGTGCTCTTTCACTTGAGCTTTTGATAAAGATGGTGTTGTTGAGGCTTCACGAGTTGAAGTCCCTCCTCGAGATCGGAAGGCTAAGAACTTTTTCTAGAGCGTCGAACTGGATGACACTCAGATTATCCACTAGCTTTCCTCGGCCTAAGATATTTGTGCGCACACGAGGTGTAAGGGAGTTGTAAAAAAAAAAGTGTGTGTGTGTGGGAAATCTGATAAGCCGGCGCAAAGCTTCATTACCGACCTGCTGCGGGATCAGGGCGAATTGGGAACTCCCTAAGCATGGGGTCCTTGGAACATCCCTAGGTGCCGAACAGTAGCACATTACCTTGAGGCTTGTTCTTGCTGGTGTTCGGCAGATTGGTCACCAGTTGGAGCGGCTGGGCATTAGCAACGAGATAATATCTTTAGCTTATGCTGCTTGAAGGAGTACATGTATAACACCTTCTCCAAACCAAGACTAAGGTCGTGCTTCTTGTTCAATACACTTACCCTGAGAAGAACCCGAATGATGTTCATGTGAACATAAACAGGGTGGATCTGGTGAAATGCAAGAACTGGTGGACCAGAGGAGGGAGAGGGAATCTCAACCCCTCGTTGATATGGATTTTCAGCCAGTAGATATAGTTTATCTGCCCTCGGTCCATGTCTGTACAGGATGCGAATTGAGGCTCTGAGGAGGGGAAGGATACCCGGACTTGAGAAGGGAAGGAATACTTCCTCCAAAAGGCATCCGCACGGGGTCCCCAACAGGCTTGAGCCAAGTGAGAACATCGTTAGCGTCTGCACGTGAGAGTACTTCCTCGGACAGGGGTGAAGAAGGGGGTGATTCTTCACCCACACAACCGTCTGTGTGATGTTTTCCACGGGCCATCTTGTGAGTTCCTTTGTGCCGTCACTAGAATGGTTCTTGGGGGAACAAGTGAGAGGACCTATTAGGCCTAGACGTAAAAAAAACAAAAAAAAACAAAAAACAGAAAAAAGAAAAAAGAAATCAAGGATGTTCCTTTGAAACTTACACTAAAGGGTGTTGCGTTTGAAAAAATTACAGGTCGGAGAGCACCGGAGAAGAAGGGAAGTGGAGAAGCCAAAAGCAGAATAGAGACAAACTAGAGCGAGGAAGAAAGCAAGAGAACCCCCAACAAGAAGAAAGGCGGGGTTATATACCTGCAAATCTGACGGCGTGGACAGGAATCCTAAGAAAAACATTTGATGCACTGGACATGTGGGGGAGACACAACAAAACCAGGAGTGAATCCAGCCTTGCTAATAATGGTGGCGGGGGGGGGGAGAAATCAGGGATGTTCCTTTGAAACTGGGGGACAAAAAACAGAAAAAAGAAAAAATAAATCAGGGATGTTCCTTTGAAACTTACACTAAAGGGTGTTGCGTTTGAAAAATCTGCAGGTCGGAGAGCACCGGAGAAAAAGGGAAGTGGAGAAGCCAAAAGCAGAATAGAGACAAACTAGAGCAAGGAAGAAAGCAAGAGAACCCCCAACAAGAAGAAAGGCGGGGTTATATACCTGCAAATCTGATGGCGTGGACAGGAATCCTAAGAAAAACATTTGATGCACTGGTATGGGGAGACACAGCAAAACCAGGCAGATCCAGTGTTGCTAATAATGGGGGAAAGAGATTGGGGAGGACAACATAAATTTTTGTCGTGATCTTCTTTGTGGAAAGCCGAGACCTTTCCACTGTAAGCGCCTTTCGAACAATATCACTAAATGCTCAGTAGTTTTTGCCTGGAGATCAGCTAACAAAGCTCCACACTATTTACTTATATGTCTGATCAAGGAGAGTGAAGTTCCACTCCTCCTTTAACTGATGTATTAAAAAAGGATTTGATTTAAATACATGTTATTCCATTTATCAATAATAATAATAAAAAATCAAATCTCCTACCAAAATAAACTTTCCATAAACTTGAACACATAAATATTCTCAAATACTAAAAATAAAAACTAAATATAGCAACTAAAATAAAATATTATTTAACATGATTTTAGAAACTAATATAAATCAAAAGTTTCTAAATCAAGTTTACTTTCAAAGGGGCACTCACTCTCCCGAGAGGCATAGCTAGATCATCCCTTGGTCATTGAGCTTTGATAATAGGAAATTAGTTACTCCTTCAATAGTTTTCTTGAAACGCTCTTGTTTTCTCCCCGTCAACACTTAAGCCTCATTTACATCCATGTCCATCTCAAGCTATTGCAATGCCTTAACAAGCACTTCATTGTTTGGGTCCTTTTGTTTTTGAATGATGTAGCGGAATGCCCACCCATTATAGGGATCAACAATTGGTAGAGAAACAAGCTCCAAGTTCTATGTTCATGCTTGAAAAGTAGGGATTAGAAGAGAAATGTGCAGTTATAACGAAAAAAGCTTTAAGTTTCATTGATTCATTATCCCATATCAAATTTAGCATCTCAAAAAAAATAAAAAATAAAAAATAATTCCACAATGATTCATAAGTGTTTGTATTAACTTCAATGGTATCATGTGATTTAAAAAATTGGATTGCTTAGTAAATCCTCCACCTGCTACTTAAACTGAAATCCTATGAGAACTGTAATTTTTTATACACTTTTGGCAATAACACCAGATTTTGGAAATAATAATAAACTTTCCTACCAAAATAATAATAATAATAATAATAATAATAAATAAATCAAATCTCCTACCAAAATAAACTTTCCATAAACTTGAACACATGAATATTCTCAAATACTAAAAATAGAAACTAAATATAGAAACTAAAATAAAATATTATTTAACATGATTTTAGAAACTAATATAAATCAAAAGTTTCTAAATCAAGTTTACTTTCCAAAAGGGGGCACTCACTCTCCCCGAGGCACTAGCTAGATCCGCCCTTGGTCATTGAGCTTTGATAATAGGAAATTAGTTACTCCTTCAATAGTTTTCTTGAAACGCTCTTGCTTTCTCCTCGTCAACACTTAAGCCTCATTCACATCCATGTCCATCTCAAGCCATTGCAATGCCTTAACAAGCACTTCATTGTTTGGGTCCTTTTGTTTTGAATGATGTAGCGGAATTGCCGCCCCATTATAGGGATCGAAACAAGTTGGTAAGAGAAACAAGCTCCAAGTTCTATGTTCATGCTTGAAAAGTAGGGATTAGAAGAGAAATGTGCAGTTATAACGAAAAAAGCTTTAAGTTTCATTGATTCATTATCCCATATCAAATTTAGCATCTCAAAAAAAAATAAAAAATAAAAAATAATTCCACAATGATTCATAAGTGTTTGTATTAACTTCAATGGTATCATGTGATTTAAGTGGATTAATGGAAATCCTCCACCTGCTACTTAAACTGAAATCCTATGAGAACTGTAATTTTTTATACACTTTTGGCAATAACACCAGATTTTGGAAAGAAATGATAGGAAGCTTCTTGAAAATTTAAGATATTTAAATTAGAGGGTTTTGTTATAGTGTACAAAGTATTTACACTAGATTTACAATACAAATATACTAAAGTTGTGTTTGGAAGAGCTTATCTAGTACTTATTTGAGTTTATTTTCTCACATAAGTACTTTTAAGTTTTTAAAAATTATGATAAGTGTTTATTTATCCAAACCATAGTTATTTGATGTGCAAAAGCCTCTTGGAGCCTTAAGGCAAGAGTTTTTTTTAAGTGAGGCGCATCATATGTCAAATATATATTTTATTATTCTTATGATGGTTGTTTCCTATTTTTACATGACTTTCTCGCAATTTCTTGGCTATTTTAGTTGATTTTTTTTCTTTTTCTCCATTTCTACAAGGATTATACAGTAGTTGAGAGGATAAGGGTTTTTTTTTTAAGTTGAAACATGGCAGAATGGGGCTGGAGAGGTTGAAATCTCGAAAATCAAGTATCTAGGGCCAAAATGACATCGTTTTACCCCATTAGGGTCCAAAATGGCATCGTTTTGGTGCACTAGATTTTTTTATTTTAAAACTTAAGGTACAACTCAAAACGATGTTGTTTTTAGATAGCTAAGTAACCTGTCGAGCCAAACAGTATCATTTGGTGAAAATGCTTCCGGCGAGCGCCTCCTAGAGAGGGAGCGCTACCGTAGAGTAATTGGCGTCTAGGCTTTAAGCACTTTCGGCCTTTTGTTTGAGTATATAACCACAAACAATTCAATTTTGTAAGTGTTTAAAATAGTCTTTTTAGCAATTTCAGCAACTTTTTAGTGCTTCTGTAGTAATAATGCATTCAAACACCTTCAAATAATGTATAAACGCTTTTTAAAATATGCATTTAAACACAAATAACTTATTGAATAAAATACCTATGACATAAGCTTTTATATGATAAGCTCTTATAAAATAAGTGTTTAATTAAGTTGTATGACATAAGCTTTCATCTGATAAGCTCTTACAAAATAAGTGTTTAATTAAGTTGTTTATCCAAACAATGCATTTGTCTTCATTGCTTGACCATTCCAATTCCGGTTTGGGTAGTGTTTTCCTTCGTATCTTAATTTTGTAATAAATTTATTTTTTAACTCCATATCTTTATTTTCTATTTTTACACCCATGTTTCGTGTTTACCTTCAAATTTTCCTTTTTTATCCTGCCACTATCATTAGTATTAATATCATAGAAATATATGGGATAAGTGAGTGGTATGTGTGAAATTATGATTCATCCATTTTTAAAACTTTTTTTTTTCTTATTTAGGATGTTAAAAGAAATGAGCATTGGATTAATTTTCGAAAAATATTGCTATTTTATTTGCTGAAATTTTCTTTTTTCTTACTATAGAATTGGATTAACTATACTTCAATTTGAATACACTATCTGAATTAAGGATTTTCTTTTCGTTTTCTACTTCAGAAGAGTGTTGCATTGCCCCCCGTCCGTTGAATATGGTAAATAGTTGAAGAATCAATCCATTGCTACATATTTTCAGGAGGATATTCCTGCAATATGTGTATGATTTAACTTCCCCCAATATCCTAAAAAACATTTCACTAATGAATAATTTATATGAAACCTTATTCATGGTTTCATATACTTATAGAGGGTCGGGGTTGCGGCTTTCATTTTATATAACAAGGTAATCATGGAAGATGCATGACAATAAGATAGTCATGGAGGAAGATGCATAAGCATGTATCAGACATTAATCATGAGAATAGTTTATCATTTTAATTTTTTGTTCATACCATAAAAATCAATTATTGTAATCGAAAAGAAATAATATTTATATGTCATAATAATCTAAAATTTAAATTTTTACACTAGTGACTTTGACTAGTGATTGAGCCAAAAACTGAATCTAGGAGCGGCAAATATATATATGAAACAATAATTTTGGGCCAAGAATTATATAACAATCTAACAAATTATTATAATTTGAAAATTTCCAAATTACAAAATCCTCATTCTTTAATAAACTATTTTTATACAATTATGGAATTTTCAAAATTCTGACATAAACCATTAGTGAAAAGTGATTTATAAACAAGTACAATTTCATTTATGTAAAACTATAAACCAAATTAGAGACATATATCTTATAATTGAAAGAATTATTAAAAATATCAATAATATTAATTAGAATAATTCTATTATATAATAATATTCTGATACAAATATAATAAGTATTATTAGAAAATAGAATAATTACAATTGTTTGATAATTTGTAATTATATATCAAATATCTTTTTTCAATAATCCTAAATAATTGCTATAAAAAAATTATATTGCATCGAAAAGATTTAAAGGCTTCTTTTATAACATCAAAAGGGAGATTAAAAGATAAAACACTATTTCCAAAGGGAAGCATTAACAAGTGAAACAATTAATCCAAGACAGAACAATTAATCCAAGACAGAACAATTAATCCAATTCAACCCAATCACCATGTCGTCTCGTGTAGCCCATGGCCAATGCAAAACAATTCAAATTATATTTGTCAATAAGACACAGGCAAACAATGTATTCTCTCTTGGACCATAAGCCATGTAGACACTCAGGCTTCCTTTGGAAGCCAAAAAATATTAGAGAAAGAAAAAAATATATTAAGGAAATTTATTGTGGAAAATATAAAATAAAATTATAGAAATTTTTTAGTCTATTATATCATAGAAATTAACAAATAAAATGAGTTTAAATGAATATATAAAATTAAATAATTAAGTTTAAAATTATTTTTTATTTTTCTCTAAATTTTCTTTTCTTTCACTTTTCCACTATATTTTTCTCTTTATTTAAATATTTTGTACTTTCCAGATTCCAATAGCCTTAAGCTTCAATAAAGTTTTTAAACCATTTTTTTGTTATCACCAACAGATATAGGATCGCTAGAGCAGCTGATCTAAAGGAATCAACAATGAACGAGACTCAAACAACCCTTAATCTTCATAAGCTATTTCGCAGGAACGTCTACCAAACCAGCCCATGGCATAAATGTCAAGCTGGAGCGTGTGAGTAATTGGCCCAATTTGAGCGTCACTAAAAACCATGCAATCCGAATTGTTTGTTGGGATGAAATAGAAGCACCGTAAAGATACTAGACATGCATGTCCGACTAACTCAGGGGTATGATCTCAACACTAAGAAAAAGTTATTCCATTTGTTGGCGTATCATTATTGATAGAGTGCTTGACAAAAAATATAATCATGAAGTGCCTAACTTGTTGGCGTAGTGGATGTTGTAGTGAATTGCCTATCACTTTTGCGTAAAGTCGTATATGTCTTTTGGAGAGAAAACATAAGGAAAGGTGGATCTTACCTTAGCTAGACATCAACTGCATTAGAAAGATTCTCCATCGAATTAGGCAAGAGATTAAGAAGATCTAATATTATTCTCTAAGTATCGAGGAAGAAAGTATAAAATGGAGAATTGTTATCATTTCGGATTATGAAAATATCAGCGATAGGAAATGTGACACCCCAAAACCCGAAGGTCCCGTTGACCAACCGTTAACCTACGGAATTACTACCTTAGGTCATTACGCACCTAAGCCTTGGAGTACCAATTACTTGTAGACATTGAGTTACTCAGCACCACTTCAATACGTCCATTTACCATGACCCATTCATCCATATTTAAGTTAAAATATGAGAATAATACATTTAAATACAGTCAGAGTTTGATCACGACCCTCTTACCATTATTACATATCCAACTATATTGGCAATAGTCCAAAAGAATTTAATTACAATTCTTTTATACAAAAATTTATGCTAGAACTAGTTTGTCCCAAGCACTTTTTATAAAAGAATTTATTAAAGCCACATGTCGGCCTTTTTCACAATCATGGCCTCGTCTGAGCGTCATCCACCAGTGTTTAGGGAGGAGAAATATTTCTATAGAAGTAGTTATTTTGGGGAGGCCAAGTCCTTTGGTCGGACGCTAAAAGCAAGAAAAAGAAAGAGTGCTCCTATAGAATCACACATTAAGATCGCTCTCCATAAACATAGAAATATAGATGATTTCAAGTATACATCTATAATCACTATGTTCTTCAGAGACAAAAAATTCAAGAAAACACATAAAATACGAAGCATACCCAGTGTCTCAGCCTTTGAAGCATATTTGAGTGCTGTCTGATTAAATTACAGATTGCTTGACTTTGGACAACTTGGAAGTGCACAACCTACAAATACCATATCATTAGTAAAAAAAGACTTTATGCAAATAACTTCATAGATCAAAAGCTTCGACATTAGAGACCAATTAATTATTACCATCAGGAAAAAGAAAAGAAATACATTTGCAGACCCTCACACTTCCTTTAACCAGATCATCATCCTACAAAAAACAAAAATCC
The DNA here is from genome assembly GCA_016808115.1 of Tetrastigma voinierianum. Taxonomy (NCBI): domain Eukaryota; kingdom Viridiplantae; phylum Streptophyta; class Magnoliopsida; order Vitales; family Vitaceae; genus Tetrastigma; species Tetrastigma voinierianum. The sequence goes on from JAEQBH010002623.1 coordinate 1,000,965, forward strand.
CTTGCAATCATAGCTCAATCAACCAATCAAGTAATTAAGATTAACCCAACCTCCATAACACAATTGGCTCTTTATGCATAATTCTTTATTACCTTCGCGAACTCGTGTAAAAACCACATTGTTCGTATAACTCATCAACACAGTCCAATTTCTCAAACTCCAACTTCAAAAAATAAGAAGCTTCTTTACAAATTTCTTCAAGGCCTATACCCTTTTTCACCCTAGTATTAATGACACAACTGAACCAATCTTTACATAAAGAAACCAACATTCAAGTCACCGATTAAGAAAAAACTTTAAACTTGAACAAAAGTTCCAATCTTTACAAAATAAAGGCCACATAATTGTACTTATAGGTTTGTTGCTAATACAATGGTCCCAAATAAACCTCTTCACTCCCTCTATAACCAATCCTCCACCACATTCTCTAACATTTCAATCAAAATAAAACAAACCCATTAGCTCCAAACCCTTAAATTTGAAAAAAGAGCAAACAAATGAAAAAAATTTGCAAAAATGCTAAAATACGCTCGTTAATGCTAAAGTGCGCCTCCTACCTTGACAGGGAGAGTAAGTTGTCAATGGGCTCCATGGAGAGGACAGTAGAGATCAGGTGGAGGCCTAGAGGGATGGTGGGGTCGAGATTTTGTTCTACCATGGTTGGGACCGAAGTTCTCATGGTTTGAAAGCTAAGTTTTGTTGAGAGTAGTTGGATTTAGCTCGGTGTGATTCCTTCTGCAGTGGCTGGTTGAAGGAGACGAAGAAGAAGAGGTGATGGTTTTTCTAGATTGGGTTTCCACGGTGAAGAAGTCCAACGGTTTTGGGTCTTGATTTTGTTCGGTGAGATTTGGTTTTGTAAGTGGGAGGTATTTCTTGGTGACTAGTGGTGGTGGCCTTGGTTGTGTCGTGGTCGAGGGACGGAGAGATCAACGGTAAGGGTGGAGCTAGATCGAGGTTCGGGTTATAGGAAGAAAAAACTGGGTTTAGGTCAAAAGAGGAATGGGTCACGTGGGTTTGGTTGTGGTGACCTATGGGAGGTGTTTGCTAGTGGATGGTGATATGAGACGAGGAAGAAAAGGTGAGGGTGGAGTTGGACCGGTGAAAGGGCTGCTGGTAGATTGCAATTCTCACACCAGCTTGCTAGCTTATTTTTTTAGACTACTTGAGAATTGCATAGCCTCTAGACCTTCTTAGTCGGCATCAATCTCAATAATCAAACCAGATTCACAAAAACTCACTTTTTGACCTCTCAGTCAATGAATTCATCCTGACTGGCTACAATTTCTATTATCCAGGTTTAGATTATTTAACTAAGTTTTAAGCATGGAAAATTTGAAGTCTGAATTCTTGTTAGTGGCTCTTTCAAAAGATTAGTATCAAAAGAAACATGAAGTCCCAACCATACAGTACCAGATAGCAAATGAAAAGAAGAAAATAAAACAAGAATGTCTCACCTCCAGATGAAGCGTTGGCTTGAACCATAACTTGCCCACCATACAGCACAAGATGGTAAATAAGTCATAACAGATACACCAAAACTTCTATATAATCCCCGACTACCATCAGACTTCACAATCTTACGAGCAACATCTAGGCCCCCCTTATACTCCTGATGGCCTGCATATCCTTGTACCATCAACTTTTGGCTAACCTGAATAGAATCCATTTCAGTGAAAATTAGCATCTCAATTCCTTATTGGTAAATGCAGTCTTATCCCTAAGCCCAATCCAAGGAGCTGTATGCTCAAATTAGGATAAACATACCAAATTTTTCATGCATAGTTTTAAGCAGAAAGAATGTCAAAATATGTTGACTTTGTGATTAAAGATAGCATTCAAAATGCCCACAGAACTGCATTCTAATAGTCAGATTTGTGACAAAGCAAACTGATGCCAACATGATGCACATATTCCTAGTCTGAATATCCTTGCACCATAAACTTTAACTGACCTTAGTAGAATCAATAACAATTTTTTTGTATAGGCTAAAATAGAATCAATTATAATGAGAATTAACATTTCTACTACCCCTCTTATTGGATTGGACAATCTTATCCAACCTGCTATGGTTAGACTCAAATTAGCATCACAAGGAAAACCCCATCTGTGTTTTTAAGCAGAATAAATATCAAAATATGCCAAATCTGGGTTGAAAATCACTATTCAAATTGAAAGTACCAACAAAACTGCATTCTAATAGTTAGATCTAGGCAATTGTCTAATATCAACCTGACCACACATTGAAGATCGTTAGACATCAAAAGTTCCTTTTTGGGTTCTAATAGTGCAGTTGGCAGAGTACCTCACCCAGAGAAGCCATGCAATTACAAAACCCAGACACTCAGAACCTTATCCCTCAAAGTAGCATCATGAAACAAGTGATTGGACAAGAAAACGCCTGGAAAAGAGCATGAACAACATACCACATCAATTGGAACAAAGACAGCCTGAGAAAAAAGTGACGAAGTCACAGCAATTCCATTTGCTATAGCTGCCTTGGTTGGTTCAGATAGTTTAAATGGTTCAACCATCTTGAAAGCAACAACTTTAGTTGTCTCCAAAGCTGGGGAAAATAATCCTGGCAGGAACTGCACCAGTGATGACAGTGCCAAACCGTCTGTACAGACAAGGAATCCCATCCGTTTTCAGTAAGCCTTTGATAACAGAAGATGCATTTCTCTCAACAGCATCCCCCGAAGCAACCTGCAGCCTGGTTTTTATAACAGAGACTAGGCACAACCCTACTGTAAACCCAGTAAAGAGGCCTGCTCCTACGACATAAAACTTAGTTTTATCAAGCCTGCAAAAATAGGTAAAATGCATAAGCATAGAACTTGCATATGTAAAAATCACACAATCAAATGGGAAATAGTAATCAAGTGCTTAAGGGAAGAAGATAGAAACTTCGATCCTCAAAGATTAAAAAATTATAAATAGACATAATGAGTAAGATGACATCAATTTAAGGAACACCTACAAACCAGGGAAGGATAGATTTGATAAAATACTTGTTTTTCTTTGCTTACCTTGACTCTCATAAGTAAGGAATGGGCCCCAAATTTTGATTGATTTTTTTAACCCCACCTTTCCACATAAATAAAAACTAGATCTTGGACATATTTGGAAACCATGTTGCCACTAGCTTCTAGTCCAATCCATGCAGGCTAGCTAACCCCATGAGCTTTCTACAGTTGTACCAAATGAATGATACAAAAAGCTCCTACTCAAAAAATAGGTGTGATATCCTTGATGCCTCTCTTAAAAAGAATGATCTGGGTTTTCTTGGATATGCTTAGTGCAGAAGTGAAAAGATCCTTCAATAACATAAAATACGCACCGGTATGGAATGGTATCAAAAATATTTACATATTGCCATTGACAAAGGTCACATTTGTACCTTCCATGCAATTGATATTGCTCCATTGTGTTTTATGCATAATTTCCTCTAATAATCCATTGACAATCGAAGCCATGATATAAAACGTTGGCCACCACCATATACAATGGTAATAAGGAAATAGTTTGGCACCATTTTTTGAAGCCCTTCAAACAAATAATAATAACAATAAGATAAAAAGTGACCACTGGAGGGAGAAGAAGCAGAAGAAAAGAAGATCACATGCCATCGGCTGTGGGATAGGTTTGTGTGTCTCCAAGATGCACAATGAAAGCCATTCTACTTCCAGGAAAAGTCCAAATGCACACAAGGAGATTGCAAAGATTCACTTTTCGTCTCGTGAATTTCAGAAAACACTGACCTCCCATGCGATTTCCTCAAGCACCTCCAAACTCGATTCAACATAGTAACTCACCATTGTGCCGCCAAAATTCAACCCTAAACCCAAACCCCCCTCCCCCAACCCAACATAAAGAAAGGGAAGAGAGAGAATCCCAAACACACGATAAGAGGGACTAGAGATGGAGAACTCAGCGTATAAAAGGTCTTTCCGTTTCCTTTCTTCACAACCAAACAGATCATAAAATTCCATTCGTACCCATTGGCAATAGAAATAGACGAAAAAACTGAAAATTATTCGGCATTTCCGAAGGCTGGAGCTCGAGTAAAACAAATATAGAGGAAGAGTATTACCCCCTCGGATGCCTAAGCTATTGGTCGGATGCAAGGGCCTCATAGGTATGCCTTAAACCTATGAGGGCACCTAATAAAATAAGAGCGAACCACGTAGTTGCATGGTAAGATCACGGTGGACCGGCGACGGGTGTAGTAGCATATGGTAGACATGCACCTATTGCAAACGAGTGTGAGTTTGAATTTGAAAATGAGAGCCAGATTTCAAATTCAAACATCGCTTCAGTTAGGCCCGATTTGAATATGGGAGCGGTCGAATTCAAACAAATGAGGAATTGGCACTGTGGGAAGAAGTCACCAAGCAGCAATAAACACCCCAAAGTCTATAAAGGATGTAGTCTCTAACTAGGGTTAGAGAGTGTGCCCAATTTTAAGTATTTTGTAATCTCTTGTATGTTGAGAAGTACACGCTTGAGTTTTGTTTGCAATACAAGTTGGAGATCATTTCTGTATACTAAGTGTCAATACTGCTTGCTTTTAGAGACACTATGAGGAAGGGTTGGCTAAAAGTGTTAGCCTCCGCACATCCAGAAGGATAAAAATTCCTTGTGATAAATCAGGGGTGTGACAAGTGGTATCAGAGCATCAAAAGATGGCTGGGGAACGATTGAAGGAACGGATGGCCCGGTTGGAAACGTTGTTGGGAGATTACTTGGCGAGGATGAAGATGCTGTATTTGCATTTGCGGACTCAATGGCAAAGTTTGAAGTGCGGCTCCCGTACGATGGAGGCCCGGTGATAAATATGCGGGAACGGATCGATGCCCTCAAAGTGATCTACTTGAAATTGATGGTAGAATCTTGGGATGCGGTCTGATCCATGGGACGAGATCTCAATCTGAAAAGGATGTGGCCCAGAGATCCCTCTACGGGTGTCGGGTCCCCAGCGGAAGAGAATACGTGTGCAGGAACCCAAGGGGTTTAGGGGTGCTAGAAATGATAAGGAATTGGAAAATTTCCTATGGGACATGGAGCAGTTCTTCAAGGCTGCTCATGTGCCCGATAGTGAAATGGTGTCCATAAGTAGCATGTACCTATCTGGTGATGCAAAGTTATGGTGGCGCACTTGGATGGGAGATGATCACGATGCAGAGGCCCAGTTGATACGGGGAGACTCTAAAGAGGAGCCCGGAAAGGAACAATTCCTACCTGGTCGACTGGCTTTTGAGAGAATCCTTGAAGCGGTTGAAGCACACGGGTTCAGTGAGGGAATATGTGAAGGAATTTAGTTCCATCATGTTGGATATCAGGAACATGTCCGATGAGGACAAATTGTTCAACTTTATTTCGGGATTACAAGGCTGGGCACAGACAGAACTCAGGAGACAGGGAGTTCGTGACTGCTTGCAGTGCAATGGGCATAGCAGGAATTTGCTGGTGGACTACAAGATGGGTAGTGCCATCAACACCACGAACAGATCAGAGGCAGGATGGGGCGAGAAGGGCAAGGCGGAGGGCAAGCCTTCATTCAATAAGAGGCGCTGGAGGAACTAAGAAAGGGGCTGCAGAGACAAAACCTATGGAGACAACCACAAATTTTGTGCAGCAAACAACCAGACCAGTGGGATGCTTCATATGCAATGGCCCTCACCGAGCCAAAGATTGCCCCAAGAGGGAAAAACTGAGTGCCTTGGTCACTGCAGATAACAAGGCCAGCATTGATTTAGATTCACCCTCCCGAGTGAATCCTTTGCGTTGCTTTCGTCTGTCGATGCGAGAACGACCACGAAAACTTTGATGCATGTTTGGGAGTCTTTTGCTCAATGGGATCTGGTCAAAGCGATGGTAGGCGGTGGTGCCGCACAATTTCGTTACAACCGGTGAAGCCTCGAGACTTCGATCTTAGCGGTAGATGATAGCCAGGATCAAAGTAGTGAGCGATGAGCACAAAGGATACAAGGCATTGCGAGGATGTCCCTCTTCTTAATTTGGTGAATGGAAGGGTAAAATTAATTTACTATGTGTTCCATTGGATGATTTTAATCTAATCCTTGAGTTGATTTCTTCCCACCAGTCTAAGAACCTGATTCCTCATGCGGGTGGACTTATGATCTTAGAGGAGAATAGCCTTTGTGCTGCGAGTGAAAGGAAGAAGCGAGAGAAGCATGGCAAGGCTAGGATGGTGTCGACCCTTCAAGCGAAGAAAGGGCTTAAAGGGGCGAGAGACATACCTTACGGCTTTGGTGGAAATCCATGAAGGACATGATGCTGAAGTTCCTGACTCTGTGGCTAGGATACTGAGGTCGAGCATCATGCCCTACGGAGTTGCCTAAATAGTTGCCTCCCAGAAGACCAGTGATCCTGGGTCCAATTCTTGCCCGAGGCCAAACCTCTGCCCAAGTCCCTTAGAATGGCCTAGGGGATTTGGGCGAAGCCTTGATTGAAAGGATTCTTCGGACAGCGACATGATCCGGCCCTCGAGAGGCTCCATTTGGTGCACCTAATGCGTTCGGAAGAACATGACAAATCATTGCTCATGTGCGTGGATTCGCAATTATATGACAGGTAACCATAAAGAAACAAGTACGGAATTCCTTTGGTGGCGAGATTTTGGCCAGTTGGCAAGGAAGCTCAGTGCTACAAAACTAGACTACGAGGTCAGACTCGCAGCGAGTTTGGATCGCGGAAGGTGATGAGGCAAAAACCACATGTGTAACTCATTATGGTTCATATGAATTTCTTGTAATGCTGTTTGGGCTCACAAATGCCTCGGCAACATTATGTAATTTAATGAATGATGTACTATTTGACTATCTCGATGCTTTTGTAGTTGTCTATTTAGATGACATTGTAGTGTACAACCAGACTCTAAATGAGCCTGAGATGCGCGAAAAGTGTTCAGCGGCTTAGGGAACCTAAGGCGTATGTGAAGCCCGAGAGAAGTGCGAGGTTGTAAGGGAGGCGAGATCACATTCTGGGTCACACAAAATCGAGTGAAGAGAGCAGATGGATGAAAGAAAGGTGCAAGGCTGTGATTGATTGACGGCCCTTTGCAAAGTGAAGCGAGTTGCGGTAATTCCTCGGATTAACCAAACTACTATAGGAAATTGTAAAAAGAGAAATTTACTCAAGATTGTCTCTCCATTGTGGTTACTAAAGAAAGACCGAGAGCATGGGGCCCGGGACATAGAGTGGCTCGGATGGCTTTAGAAGCCCTCAGGCTAGCCATCTCTCGAAGAACCGAGTTTTGGGTTGCCTAATCTGGACCTTCCTTTGAGTTCGGGGCCCGATGCCGAGACGAGGCCCTTGGTGGAGTCTTGGTACGGAAGGACACCCCATGGCATTTGAGAGTCGCGAGCCCAGATGAGCGAAACCGGCGTTACTCAGCATGAAAGAAATAGCGGTAGTAGTGCCTTGTCTACAACAATGGAGCATTACCTCCTTGGTGGGATTTTATAGTGGTGACAGGAATGATGTGGCAAACATCTTCTTCAAGACCATAGGAAAGAGTTGAGTGCAAAGCCGAGGCCCGAGTTCTGGCGAGTTCAATTTTGAGTGGCTGCAGATCCGGGCGACACAACACTATAAGCGGACCTTTCGGTCACGAATAAGTCATGTCAGTTTCAATGAGTGGATCGAAAGTACGCAAGACTTGATCTGCCAAACTATGGCGGGGCAACCAAGTCGGGGAATGGGTAAACCACCATAAAGTCTTGGCTGGAAAGTGATCTCCTTGTGTTGAAGGAGGGAAGGCTCTATGTCCAGATGGTGAATTTGCGAGAAATTTGTTGAAAGAGATCCATGATCCTAAGTGGGCAGGCCATCTAGGGGAGGAGCGGACCATGGCATTGTTGTCCAGGTCCTATTATTGGCCAAAGATGGGTGAGGACGTACAAGCGTACGTGAAGTCTTGTTTAGTATGCCAGTTAGACAAGATTGAAAAGAAAAAGATGGGGGGGGTGTTGATGCAGCCTCTCCCCATAGCAGAAAAAGCCATGGCAAAGTGTCTCCATGGATTTCATCTGGGATTCCTAAGGCCAGAGTGAGTGCAAATCCATCTTTATCGTGGTTGATGGTTTCAAGTACTCGGTATTCATGCGCGGCACTAGGGGCATGTCAGCGAAGCGTAATTTGTTTTGATCATGTGGTGAAATGTTTTGGCTTGCCCTAAGGACATAATTAGTGATCGGAATGCGAGATTCACAGGACCGTTTTGGGTGGAACTCTTCAAGCTCTTGGGTTTGGAGTTAGAGTTATCACCCATGAATCATCCTGTGAATGTGCTTGAGACCAAAGAGAATCAGTAATTTCTTGGAAGAGTACCCAGGCATTATGTGACGGCTACACAGAAAAACTGGGTGGATTTGCTTGACACTGCTCAGTTGTGTTACAATCTGCATAGAAGCTCAACAACAGGGATGAGCCCCTTTGAGTTGGCTATGGGTTGGCAGCCAAGAACCCCATTAGATGTGGCAAAGCAGCGGGTTGGGGGAGACAGCCCTGCAGCACATCGACTAGCCATTTCCTGGCAGGAGATGTTCGATGAGGCACGAGAAAGCCTTTAGAAGGCGGTTAGAAGAATGAAGAAGTATCCTGATCAACATAGACGGGCGCTGGAATTTCATATCGGGGATAAGGTGTTGTTAAACCTCCTCAGATCCACGAAAAAAAGTGGCTTGTGATAAGACTTCGGTAGAAGGGTGATTCCCAGATTTGAGAGCCTTCCGAGGTGTCGAGAAAGTGGGAGAAATTAAAACATATCTTGCGATTGCTAGAAAGGCGAAGTTGCATCAGACATTCCATGTCATTTTGACCTTATGTTGAAGATCACGAGAACCGGGAAGGGCCGCAGATGTGGCCCTCCCTTGAGTGTCATGGCAGTTTGATAAAGGGTGGAGAAGATTACGAATCAGAACCATGAGGCGAGTAGAAGAATCGGCGGGCGTTATCTTGTTCGATGGAAAGCGGTTTGGAATCGGAGGCTACATTAGGAGCGGGATGTAACATTGTGGCCGGTTGAAGAGCGGTCTGAGACTATCTAAAGGCTAAGTCGATGTGGGCTTCAACTTCAGCTGGAGGGGGAGGGTTTGTTACCCCCTCAGATGCCTAAGCTATTGGTCGGATGCAAGGGCCTCAAAGGTATGCCTTAGACCTATGAGGGCACCTAATAAAATAAGGTAAACCCTTGTGGTGCATGGTAAGATACGGTGGACCAGCAGCAGGTGCATGGTAGCATATGGTGGACATGCACCTATTGCAAACGAGTGTGAGTTTGAATTTGAAAATGAGAGCCAGATTTCAAATTCAAACATCCGCACTCAAGTTAGGCAGTTGAATATAGGAGGTAAATTGAATTCAAACAAAGGAGAATTGGCACTGTTGGGAAGAGTCACCAAGCTTGGCAATATACACTAAAGTCTATAAAAGGATGTAGTCTCTAACTTAGAGGGGGTTAGAGAGTGTGCCCAATTTTCTGTATTTTTGTAATCTCTTATATGTTGAGAAGTGCACTGCACTTGATAGTTTTTGTTGCAATACAAGTTGGGATCATTTCCTGTATACACTAAGTGTCTAATAAGCTGCTTTTGAGAACTGTTGTGAGGAAGGAGTTAGCTAAAAGTGTGCTTCGCATTGAAGGATAAAAATTCCTTGTGATAAATTCGGGGGTGTGACAAGGGGATCCTTTGGATCGGATGAAGGAGAAGACACTATGAAAATGCTTGGAGTATCGTCGTCGAGGGTGAATTAGTTGGAGGCTACGTGAGCGGAGAAGAGCTCGAGGTTTTTCAAAAAGCCAAAAACAAAAAGGAAACGAGGGTTTGGAAGGATAAGTAGAGTAAATAAAGGGTTTTTTTTTCTTTGGCAAACCAGTCAGCTCGATCCGATGTTGATTGATGACCTAATGGGTCAATCGGGTTGGGCCAAATTTGATTCAATTATTTTGGGTCAATAAAATTAGAATCCAACCCAATCCTAATTTCGAGTTTGTCGGATTGGCCCAATGGGCCGGACTCAAATTGTCAACTCTAGTTGCATGTCATTTTTTTTTATTTAGAAATTAATAATTCATTTGTTAGGAATTCATTTCCATCTTTCTGTTTTTCTACAGGCATGTAGTTGAAGCATTATGATAGTAGAAATGATTATCATTGTTTAATGAACGATGATATTGGAAAAAAAAAATTATTACGTCTTCACAACAAAAGTTTTCATTTTTTATTGGGAAAAAAAAAATCAATGGGATATCAAGGAGTAAATTATAAATTAGTCCCTCTGGTTTAGAAAAATGAATTAATTTGTGACGCCCCAAAACCCAGGGGTCCGTTGACTACCCGTCAACCTGCGGAAAACCTATACGTCTCGTATCTCGAGACCCATTCCTGAGTAAAAATGGCCTCTTGGGCCCATAAACCAACACTCATCAAAATTCACTCAACTATAATCCAATAGTCCGAGTTATTACATCACTCTTACCAACATATATCAAAAGTATACAATTTTAATCATATTAAACCAAAAACTTCATCAAAGCCACAATCAGGAAACTTTCCTTGAAAATCGACTCTAAATTGGTAGTCTCCTCGAGCAGCTCCACGGCTTTGAAAATAATATTCCCTCAGCGAGGGTGAGCTATCGCAATAGTGGAATCACCACTAAATGGGTTACTCCCCACCCTAAGTGCATATCTGATATTGATCCAATGTAAACACACACTCAAGTAAATCATTGATCCCACTTGAATCCTACACTGACCAACCCATGTCGAGTCCTCACCGACTCCTCACACTTACCTAAGTCATGTATAGGAAAAATAATCAGTCTTTCTTTTCTTTCATGTCATGCACTCACACAATTTCTGGAATTTAGATTGCATATGAGAATGCATCATGCCATTTCAACACAATTCATATAACACATGCAAATATATCATCATGCATATATTTACATAATTTAAATCACTACATGTTATATAAATTATAAATCCATTACACCAAAAATTAGCTCGCATGGGCTAATTAACAAACATGAGCAATTCAATTTGAATTACTCGAACAAGCACATTTTCTCACAAAATATTTCGTGAACACTATTCACATGAACAGTGAAACCCTCGGGTTACTGTTCACGGCCAATCACCCAATCATCGGTTTCACTTTGTGAACCAGAAAAATCCATGACCATTTAGGCCTAAATGCGCTTTTGACACACAATTTATTTCATAAATTATGAAGCAAACACTAAAACAGCTGACAGTCCCGTTTGTCCAAATGGGCTTCAAAATTCCAACAATTCGGTCCCAAGTTTTGGGGCCGATCAAAACAACCCCTCACGGCCTGCAATCAGCTTCGATCATCCACAAAACACTTAAATAAAAATTATAACTCAAGTAGGATAAAACCCCCTACCTCACGGGTTTGCCGAAACTCCTCCAGCCCAGAGTGCCCACGTGTTGCCCTCGCAGCGTAAAGACCTTTCCTTCTTGGCGAGAAGAAATCGGAGTGGTCATAAGGGATCTTAGAGAGAGATCACCTTTCTCTCTCACATTAAAACCAAAACCTAAGCTCACGTAAGTGTTTCTCCTCCCTCACGTTTTCTTTTGGCCTTTTTCATATGTAGGAGACAACATTATTCATGTTTTTGTCCTATTATCATTTAACTTTCAAAAATGTCAATCATGTCCCTAAGCTTAGGTTTCCGACATTTGGCACTATCTCGATTAGTCATTTCGATCATCTCGACTCATGCAGCTTATGTGTCATGTGTAAATGTTATAGGTGACTTTTGTCACATCACATTTCATTTTACGGCACCCGATACTCAATGCCTCGAAAAACGTGCAAATTCCAACTATCTCAGAATTCGACGAAATTCGACGTGTTAGCTAGATTTCGCGAGACAATTCCAACGGTGAAGTCTGTTTCGTCATCCAAGATCTAGAAAATTTTCGGATTTTTACCGAAATTATGATTTTGCCATTTTTCAGAAAATTGGAATTTTCTGGGGTCTCACACTCTCCCCTCCTTAAAAGAATTTCGTCTCGAAATTCCACGCACATACGCATCCAACCGCGTGCATATGTAACCTCATACAACTCTTGCTTGGTGTGTAAACGCTGACCTTCCCAAGGTCACAATTACTGACAACCCAATGGGCCGTCAACCTAGTCCATGTCATGAATGACATCCATATATCAAGCCCTTGCCGGCTCAACAACACCCAATGCAATTTGCAAATGGGTATCAAATCTCAGTCCTCGACTCACATCACTCAACTCTAAGTCTACGTGATAACCACGGTAGTGTGTTTGTCTCGAGTCTCTCAGACTCTGTCGCCGACTCTAAGTCTGGGTGATAACCATGTTCGTGTGTTTTCATCTCGAGTCTCTCCCGACTCCTATCACTTAACTCTAAGTCTAGGTGATAACCATGTCCATGTGTTTTCATCTCTCGGGCAACAAAACTTTTCGGCCTACACTTCGAGCCTCTTATATCCACACATAAATTTTGGATAACTCCTCGAGTCTCTTACACCCACACATAAATTTAGGATCTCTCCCCGGGTCTCTTACACCACTTTGAAGTCGGGATCTCTCCGGGTCTCTTACACCCACACGAGAAGTCGGGATGGCTCACGGGTCTCTTACACCCACCACGAAATTTAGGATCTCTCCCCGGGTCTCTTACACCCACACCGAGTCGGGATCTCTCTCGGGGTCTCTGCACCCACGAAGTCGGGATCTCTCCTGGTCTCTCCCTGTGAGAAATTTAGGATATCTCCACAGTCTCTTACACCCACAGGACCTTTCGGATACTCTGCGGGTCTCCTTCGCCTAACCCAGGGCTTCTCACCTTAGGGGATTAACAGCCCCTTTCTTGCTTTGCCCAACACACTTTAATTACTCTTCATTTTCTGATTCGAACTATGAGTCTTCATTGGACGTAGTCCCAAAGACAAACTCATCCTACACTCACCAAGAGTGGTGAATGACCATACCATGCACCAGGCTCGGCCCTTGAATGTTAAGTGCACATAGAAGCAATGATGCCATCTTTGTGACACTGATCCCGGGGTCCACCATGAGTAGAATCTTAAAGATCTCTAACTCATAATCCCATCCTATCCAGTCAACTCTCACCCTACATCCCAGGGAAGAACATTCACTCATGGCTTCTCTAAAGGCCTCAACCTCTAAGCCCGATTCTATCACACAAGATGCAATAATGAATGAATTTGATGCATCCAATTTAAACACTACTCTAGTCAACAAGTGCGAAGTAGAAAGCGTGCCTACATGTCAGGGTACACTCTATATGCTCGGCTGTGAGTACCATGAGACCTCTGCTTCCTAGGACAATCTCGCCTCATATGCCCAGTTGTCGACGGAAATAACATATCGTGCGCCTGCTGACTAGAGTCCTGGCTGTGGAGTCTTATACGACCTCGACCCATTACTCGCCCCTCTGAAACACAGTGTAGAAGGTGCTTGTATAACACCCCGGCCCAGCGAGGTTCCTCGGCCGCGTCTTAGGGTGTGGAGGAATGAAGCTGTATACTCTTGTTCTCTATTCGGGACTACTGCTGTCCCAAGTCACAGGATCCTGTCTCTAGGAAGCGATCCCGTCTCACATGCCGGTACGTCGGCGAAAGTAACATATCCTGCTTACTGGTGACTAGATGCTATGATCTTGTACAGTCACGAAACTCGTGTGGCGAAGTCTTGCCTCTTCCTCAGAACTAGAAGAGGCTGATCCTCCTCTTACTTCTGACACCCGCATCAGTGCTCTAGACCATCCTCGATCTCTCTCTCATGGTCGGATTTGTCCTAACCATGGAGTCCATGTCACATGGCGAAGTCACAATCCTACCCCGAATGGACAACTTGACCCATTCTCGAATCCTCGACTTTGGCTATCGTTGGCCCGCGTAATCATCGACAAAAGCGGGCTAACTCAGTGAATCAAAGCCACGTAATCCATCACGGTCGCCGTCCCTTGCTTCATTCTGAGACTCACATTGTCTTCGCATGCCTCGCGTGTAAAAAATACTTACCCATGAGCGACTCACGGAACTGCCCATGTCATTGCCTCTAGGTCTTTAGAAGTTCTTTCCCATTTCCACCATACTTGGGCCTCACCTCACAGGCCGGAGCGCGGTAGCCTAATCTGGTAGTGTCGGTAATCTCACGTAGCCTCCCAACACCTTCTCGTCTGCATGAACCAATGGTGCGCCACCGTGGATCTCCTCCCACAATGAATGTCGGAGGATGATGTGCCCTAAACCTCACGGAGGGTTACTCGGACCTCCACGACTACCCATTTGCACTAGCACATTGCAACGGCGGCTGACCCATAATCCACTACAGCCTCGTGAGGCACGGTGATCAAAAGCCGATTGGGCTGGTCGAATCTTGGTGGTGCTGACGATACCTCGTGGACACCCTCTACGTCCTCGCCCTCTACTAGCCATCTATACAGTTCAAATGACAAGTTAAATCCAATGTAGTATCTCTAGGGCATAAACACAGCCCTGAGATACTATTCATACACAGAAAACATTTCATACACAATGTCCTTGCATTCATAGGAAATGCAACACATAATTCCATTTATCAGATCATAATCAATCATCAAAAAATTTTATTTTTGAAATTTTCATTTTTCCAAAAATTTTATCTCATTTTATTTGATTTTATTTTATTTTTTTCAAAAATTTTATTTCATTTTTTAAAAAAAAAAAATTAGTGAGCCGATGTTCATGAGCAGTGTCAAAACGATGACTTCGAGGAAACGGTGTCACGAGTCCAGCTAGCGTGGGTGCGCAAGTGCTAGCCTTGGCTAACACAATGCGCCAGTGCACCCATGGCTTGTAGCGTGCAGGTGTCGTGGCATCGATGGCTGTGATGTCGCTGACTGGCTGTGGGTGTCTTGCGCCCAGCGCGTGCATGGCGGGTAATCGCTAGGTCGCGATACGATACAGCGAACCCTTGCGCCCCCCGTCATCAACCAAGGCTTCAACCTGTCACGATACAATATTTGTATCGTGACACACACTCACACAGCAGCCAGGCCTCTCATGTCATGATACAATGGTTGTATCATGACACACTCCTCCCAATCACTGAGCCTCGCGCTAGCGATACCTTGGTTGTATCGCGGCCACACTCGAGCGGCGCCTCGGTCCGCGTCTGATTTATTGTATCGCGACCGCGATCCCCACGGCACACGCTAGCCCGGCTCATGTCACGATACGCGGTGTAATGCGACACAACTTCCTCGGCCATAAGCCACCTGGAGTCCGCGATACAAAATTTGTATCGTGACCTTTGCTCTCCGGGCCAAGCTGACCTTCCCGGACCACCATGTCGCAGCTCTGATAGTGTGTGCGACGCTTTCCTAGTAACCAGCGCCCCCGTATTTACAATGATATCAGGTCCGCTGCATCCATAAGGCCATGTCGCGGTACAATTTGCCATTGTATCGTGACGATTTGAAAGCGTGCTTCATCGGTTCCTGCATTTTTTTTGTTTCTCGCACTTTTTTCATTTGCGCTCTTTTGAAACACCCAAAATACATATCCTTATTTTTTTGCCAATTCTCAATTTTAAATAAATTTATAAAATTTATTTTTCACTCACATTTTCTTGAGTTTTACACCATGTAGACCTTGGCTAATTTTCTTCACCTCGTTTTTCATTTTCCAATAAACCAAATAAATTTATTAAAATTTATTTTATTTATTTTCTTTTTCCAGTTTTACACACTGTAAAACTCCAAAACTTTTCCAAAACTTCTATATGCTAATTACTAAGCACACAAACAATCATAACACACTTTAACATAGCATACACATATCACACATCAAACACCACAACCACACAATCACATGATCTGACTAAAACTTTTGTACGGTGTTCTAGTTTTGTCCCATGCCTTCCTAGGTAATCTCATACCTAAACCTAACATCGAGCCACACCAAGTGGTGATGTTCTTACACGACTATGGCCTAAGCTCAAGCCCTCAAGCCCTAGGTATTCATATACCTAAGCTCTACACTCTAAGATCGTGGCCTAAGTCCAAGTCCCCCAAGCCCTAGGTACTCATGTACCTATGCTCTAATACCAAGTTATGACGCCCCAAAACCCCGGGGTCCGTTGACTACCCGTCAACCGGAAAACCTATACATCTCGTATCTCGAGACCCATTCCTGAGTAAAAATGGCCTCTTGGGCCCATAAACTACCACTCATCAAAATTCACTCAACTATAATCCAATAGTCCAAGAGTTATTACATCACTCTTACCAACATATATCAAAAGTATACAATTTTAATGCATGGTAAACCAAAAACCATCAAAGCCACAATCCGGCTTTCTTCAAAATCGGCCTCTAAGATGAGCCGTCTCCTCGAACGCTCCCTATACCTGAAAATAATATTCCCTCGACAGGGTGAGCTATCGCCGGTTAGATCACCTAAATGGGTTACTCCCCACCTAAGTGCATATGCAATGATCCAATGTAAACACACACTCAAGTAAATACGTGATCCTACTTGAATGCCTACATGACCAACCCATGTCCCGAGTCCTCACCGACTATTTATAGCATAAATTATACACTAGCAGCCCAAACAGTCCGTGGACTATCACAGATTGTCCAATTGGGTTCCATAAATTTTCACACTTCGGTCCCAAGTTTTGGAACCGATCAAACGGCCATTGACTACCCGTCAACTTGCGGAAAACCTATATGTCTTGTATCTCGAGACCCATTCCTGAGTAAAAATGGCCTCTTGGGCCCATATTAACACTCAATAAAATTCACTCAACTATAATCAGATCTAAAGTTTATTACATCACTCTTACCAACATATATCCAAAGTATACAATTTTAATACATGTTAAACCAAAAATCATCAAAGCCACAATCCGGCTTTCTTCAAAATCGGCCTCTAAGATGAGCCGTCTCCTCGGCAGCTCTGTGCACAGTGATATTCCCTCAATGAGGTGACTATCGTGATAGTGGAATCACCTAAATGGGTTTTCCCCACCCTAAGTGCATATGCAATGATCGAAATGTAAACACACACTCAAGTAATCATTGATCTACTTGAATGCCTACATGACCAGCCCATGTCCAGAGTCCTCACTTGAGCTCCCTCACACTTGCCTAAGCCATGTATGAAAAAAAATAATCGGTCTTCTGCTTTTCTTTGTGTCATGCACTCACTTTTTAACCCAGGTCGCCGTTGCGTATGAGAATGCATCATACCATTTCAACTTTAATTCATATAACACATGCAAATATATCATCATGCATATATTTATAATTTAAATCACAACAACATGTTATATAAATTACTAAATTCATTACACAAGTGCTTCGCATGGGCTAATTAACAAACTCACGAGCAATTCAATTTAATTACTCGAACAAGCTTATTTTCTCTACAAAATATTTCATGAACACTATTCATGTGAATAATTTGAAACCTTCGGATTCTCGATTCACGGCCAATTCACCCGATCGCCGGTTTCACTTTGTGAACGAAATCCATAAACCATTTAGGCCTCAAATGCGCATCCAACACACAATTTATTTCATAAATTATGAAACAAACACCCAAAAACAGCTGACAAAGTCACGAGCTGTCCCGAATGGGCTTCAAAGAATTTTATGGTCGGTCCAGGTTTGGGTTCGATCAAGCTCAACCCCTCACGGCCTCGAAATCGACTCAATCATCCACAAAACACTTAAAAGCGAAGTGCGCAGTAGGATAAAACCTCTGCTCCTTGGAGTTTGTATCGAAACTCCACCAACCCAAATTGCCAGTTGCCGCGCGTGAGAATGACTCTTCTTGGCTCGAAGAAATGTCGACGGTCGATCGGGATCTTAGAGAGAAGTCACACTCTCTCTCACTAAAAATCAAAAACCTAAACTACTGTAAGTGTTTCTCCTCCCTCACATTTTCTTTTGGCCTTTTTCATATGTAGGAGACAACACTATTCATGTTTTTGTCCTATTATCATTTAACTTTTAAAAATGTCAATCATGTCCCTAAGCTTGGGTTTTCGACATTTGGCACTATCTTGGTCGTCCATTTCGATCATCTCTCTACTCATGCAACATGTGTCACATGTGTAAATGTTATAGGTGACTTTTGTCGCATTACATTTTGTTTCTGACACCGTGCTCGATACCTCGAGAAAAGTGCAAATTATTTGTCTCGAAATTCGATGAAATTAGACTTGTTAAGTAGATTTACGAGACGATTCAACGGTGAAGTCAGTTTAGATCATCAGATCTAGAAAAAATTGAGTTTGAAATTACGATTTTGCCATTTTTCATAAATTTTGAATTTTCTGGGGCCTCACATAATTAGTTTTCTCTATTTAAAAAACTAATTATTTAGTCTCTTGACTAATGTTTGTCATCCTTAATTTAATATTATTTTATTTAAAAAATATCTTCTTTTCTTATATAATCTTTCTATTTTTTTACTTTTTTTTTTTACTAGTTTTTCAAAAAAAAAATCAAAATAAATTAAAAACTATCAAAATGGACTAAATTACAAGTATATTTAAAAATATAGGAACTAATTAATTAGTTTTTGAAATAGAAGGAATTTATTTATTTGTTTTTCAAAACTTAAAAGCCTAATTTATAATTTACTCGATATCAGATTTAGAAGATTCTATAATTTGGAATAAGATTCACTTGAACCATTTAGCATTCATGAGGAATGTGTGTTATGTTATTTCTACCACCCTCTCTCGTTATTCTTTTCGACAACAATAGGATTTTGATCCTATTCAAGAGAATAAAGAATCCTTATTTTTTATTTAACTATTTCAAAATACATTTGTTTTGTCAAAAAATAATTACAATTTACTAATGAATCATTTAACTATCTTCATTGTTATTTCTAATTATGTCTAATATATGTCCCCTTTCTTCACACTACTTTGACATAATTATGTCTAATATTTTTTCTCTATTATGTCCGAAAATTTCGTCTCTAAATTGAGACAGATTTACTTCCGTCTCAAATCAAAGACAGAAATAGGTCGATCTCTGATTAGAGACGGAATGTCCGTCTCTAATAAGAGACAGATTTTATTATATCTCAAATCAGAGACGGAAATAGGTCGGTCTACGATTTAGAGGCGGTCTTTAAGATCTCTAATCAAGAACCGATACATTTCTGTCACCGATGGATTATAAATAATCTCGTCTCTATTTAAAAACAGAATTTCCATCTCTATTTAGAGACGGAATTTCCGTCTCTAATTAGTTTGTAATTTCAAGGTTTTTTATGTCTGCAATCAGTCTCTAATTCGTCTCTATTTAGAGACGGACAAGTGTTTGTCTTGTAGTGAGAAAGGGGGAGCCTTGTCTCACTTAAGTCTTACTTGTAACCTGATTGATAAATAGTGAAACACCTTACATTTGGACTTAGCCTCGCGGACGTAGGCAATTGCTGAACCATGTGACCAATCCTTGTCTCCCTCCGTGTGTGTGTGTGCATAATCTTTCACCTAACCTTTTATCTTACTACTTTGTACATTGCCCAAATCTTACCGCCTACACATCATAAAAGGGTTAATTGTGTGAAACCCCAGAAAATCCGAATTTTCAAAAAAGGGTAAAACGGTAATTTCGGTCGAAAAATCGGAATATTTCTAGATCTCGGATGACGAAACGGACTTCACTGTTGAAATCGTCTTGCGAAATCTAGCTACCACGTCAAATTTCGTTCAATTCCGAGACAGTCGGAATTGCACGTTTTTCGATGTGTAGGATGTCGGATGACACATGGCATGGTTAAGGGGATGCCACATGGCACCCTAAGAGAGTAACACTTGGCAAAAGCCATGTGGTCTACTAAAAAGGAATCGCTCACATTGAGCCACATGGGTGGCATGATTCCATGGCTCACATTAAGCCATGTAGGGTATGATGTCATAAAAAGAAATAAGGAAATAAGGAAAAAAATGAGGGCCACACAAATGGCATGAGGAAAGGGGGAGGAAGCTTCCTCTCTTAACCAAATGCTCAATGGTGATCCAAAAAGGTATAGAAAAAGAAAAGCAAAAGAGAAAAAAAAAAGAGAAATGAGAAGAAGAAATGAGGAGAAAATGAAATGAGAAAAAGGAATAAAGAAAAGCAAAAAGGAAAGAAAGGAGAAAGAGTTCATAGAGAAAGAAAAAAAGGAAAAGGAAAGGAAAGAAGAAAAGGAAAAAGGGAGGATTTCTTGACACTCCGACGGTCGAAGCTCGACGGTCCAAGTACTAAAGTTGGCAGCACGATCTACGTGTGGACACCAAAAACTTGGAGTTTCGACAAACTCCATAAGGTAGGGGATTTTCCTACTCGGTTTACTTTGAGTCTAAAGTTTATAAAATGGTATGGGCTGTTTATGGGGGGCCGAGAGGCCATGAAATTTAGTTCCAAAGATTTGGGACTGGATGGTAGAGATTTTATGCTTGGTTTTCACACAATCTGTGACTGTTGTGGGTTAGGGTTTGTGCCCGAGATTGATGTCCCCGAGTTTGGGTTGCTTGTATGGTGATGAAATGATGTATGGATGCATGGAACCAAACCAGTTCTTGTTTGTGGAGGGATTGTGAGGTACCCTGTAAGACCCGAGAAATTCCAAATTATGGAATAAGGGCAAAATCGTAATTTCGATTACAAAATTGAAATTTCAGCTAAAAAAATCCGTAATTTATTCTCTAGATCCACGGATAATGGCCAGTTTCCATAGTTGGAATCGTCTCGAAAAATCTAGTTAGCACGTAAAATTTTGTAATATTCCGAGACAATCGGAGTTGGCACGTTTTTCGAGGCATCGCGTTTCGGGTGCCGTAAAACGATTTTCGATGCGACGAAAGTCACATATAACAAGTACTCATGTACCATAAGTGGTATGAGTAAATGACGAAAATGGACGGCCGAGATAGTCTGCGTGTTCATTAGAAATGAAGGACAAAATTGTCATTTTGAGAGTTATTAAATGCAGATAAGACAAACACTAAATAGTGTTTGTCTTCTTTAAAAACTAAAGGGGCAACGTGAAAGAAAGGCCGAGTCACGGTGAAATTTTGCGTTTTGAGGATTTTAGAGAGAGAACTTCTCTCTAGAAATACGGGCGATCCGATCGTCTGCAGTCTTCGGGACAAGAAGGAGCGCTCTCTGCAGCGAGAGAGAGATTTCTGGCGTGGACCGCAGAATTTGTGGTACGACAAACTCAGGAGGTGAGGTTTCTCCCTACTTGAGTTTTATTCCTATTTAAGTGTTTCACGAATGTTTTTGAGTTGAATGAGACCCAGAAGTGGGGGGCCGTCTGATCGGTCCCAAACACCCCAGGACGAATTGATATAATTTTGGAACCAAAATGGGCAGCAGTGGCCTCCACAGGCTTGTTTTGGGTTGATTTAAGTGTGCGTTCATGTGTTAATCATGTATTGATTGGATTGAGGCGGAGATGGCCGTGAAAGTCGGGTTCACTAAGTGAACCGATGATTTAATGATTTTCGAGAATAGTAACCGGGGGTTTCACTATTCCCAGTAGTCTTCTCAAAAATATTTTTGGCTATATGTTGGTCGAGTAACTAGTAAAATTGCTCGTGTTTGATCATTAGCCCAAGTGAGCTAATTTTGATGTATGAATTAATTAATTTACATGACATGATTGTGTGAATTAAATTTTTGTAAATATATGCATGTGTATATATTTACCTGTGAATTAGACTGTATTGGAATTTGGCATCATGTATTCCATATGCCTTTGGAACACCCTAGGACTATAGGAGTGAGTGCATGAGATGGAATCTAGAAAAGCAGTTCGGAGGGTTGTCTAAAAATATTACTTATCGGAGGGTAGTCCAAATTAAAAATATCAATCGTTGGAGCGGCCCAATTGATATTCATCGGGTAGTCCACAAACAAAATAATATATCAATCGTCGGACGTGATTGATATATATACACACATCGAAGGGTTGTCCACAAACAAAAAATAATAGATTTTCATACGAGGCTTAGGCGAGTGTGATGGAAGTCAGTGAGGACTCGGGGATCTGAGTTAGTCATGTAGACATTCAAATTAAAGTCAGTACATTTGCTTGAATGTGTGTTTTCATTGGAACATTGCGCACTTAGGTGGTGAGTAGCCCGGCAAGGGAGATTCCACTGCAGGCATTAGCTCACCTGTCGAGGATATTATTTTCAAGTACGGGGAGCGTGCGCGGAAGTATTTCGTCCCTAGAGACCGAGGATTAGAAAGCTAGGGTTGTGGCTTTGATGCCTACATGTATTAGAACTTTTTAAGTTTAATGTATGTATTGTATAAGAGTAAAAACATATGAACTCTTGTAACTATTGGGTATATAGTTGGATTCATAGTTGGCATGTATAATGAGTATTGTTTATGGGCCAAAGTGGCCGTTTTAAATCATAAGCGTATATTGAATTTTGTTTGGGACTTGAGGTTTATGCGGGGTTACGTATTTTAGGTAGAGCTCCGTACAAAGGAGACTCTGCCCGATTTTCGTAAAAAATGTCGGGTCACCCGACATTCACGAGTATTCCGCGGGTTGACGGGTAGTCAATGGACCCCAGGGATTTGTGTGATTGGATTTTGTGAAGTGTGCTTGCATGCTTGGTTGTGCATAATAAGAATTGTTAGGTGTTATGCGATTGAAATTATATGATTGATATGCTTGGTTGATAGCATAGGATGAAGTGTGGAAAGTATGGAGTTTACGATTATTGTAAGGCCCCGGAGCAGAAAGGAAATAAAGAAATAAATTTTACTAAATTTATTTTGTTTTAGAAATAATGAAATAAAATTTTAAATAAACTTTAGGGTGAACAGGGTTAGTGTTAGATCATGAGGTGAAGAAAATTATTTTCTTAGGTTTTACGGTGTGAAACTGAAGAAAAATGAGTGAAAATAAATTTTTATAAATTTATTAGAGTATTCTGGAAATAATTGGAATTTTTTTTTTAAATTAAATAAAATTAGACAAAAATTTAAAAGAAAAAAAAATAAAATAAAATTTTTGTGATCAAAATGATTTGATTTATTGGATAAGTGTCTGCATGGCTTCATAAATACGGGGACTTGATATATATCTGCCCGATTTGTGTATGATTAGTGTCTCGAGTACATGTTTATGCCTTGGAGATGTGTAATTGTTTATTAATTTGCCATGTTGAGTTGTGTAGATGGCTAGTAGAATGATTGTGGGTCGCCCGCAGTGATCGAGCACCAGACATTTGACCCGGTACTTGTATTCGATCAGCGAGGCGCTGGCGAGGTTGTAGGTATCGCCGGCTGAGCTGTATAGCCTGAGGCTAGCATGCGGTAGTCAGGGTCCTGGTAACCTCCAGTTTAGAGCGCATCATCCTCCAGAGCGTTCACGGGAGGAGACACGATGGTGCAGACCATTGGTTTATGCGGTCGAGCGTCTTGGAAACTATGGAGATCCTCTCCGTCGACCGAGATCAGGTTAGCTGCATTCCAGCTAGAGGGCGAGGCCCAGGTATGGTGGAGATGGGCGAGGGCCTCTAGAGACTTAGAGGTTATGACATGGGCAGAGTTTCAGGAGCTGTTCATGGGCAAGTATTTTCCAGAGACTGCGAGACATGCCAAAGCTCAGGAGTTCCTAGAGCTAAAGCAGGGGGCGATGACTGTGATGGACTACGTAGCTAGATTCACGAGTTGGCAGTTTGCGTGACTCGTGGCCCACGGATATGGCCAAGGACGGAGGTTCAAGAATGGACTAAGGTTGTCCATTCGTGCAGGTTGGGGACTCCATCTACGGGATATGGATTCCCATGGTTGGGGCTGGCCACTGGTATAGAGAGATAGAGGATGCGGAACACTCGGGATGCGAGTGTTAGTGGCAATGAAGGGTGTCCCGAGTCTTCCTCCCGGTTCGGGAAGGCGGAGAGCCTGGTGCGGGGATCACCGAGTCACGACCATCAGGGCCGGACGGATGAGGTTGCCCGGTCAGACGAGACATACTGAGTTGCGAGTCGAGGCGGGGCCGGATGAAGTTGCCCGTCGGCGCGGGGCGGATGGTGTGCTACCATTGTCGGCACGGACCGCATCAGGCAGGATTGCCGAGCGGGATCGGGGTTTTAGGACATCACGGTCGGTCGGTAGCGGGACGGGGAGAGAATCCCGGTACATTCCTCCACGGCCGCGGTGCAGGGCGGAGGAGCCCGATCCGGTTGAGGGGTGCTACGGGCGCATTTCCTGAAGCGGGCGAGAGGTGAAGTACGGGTAGAGCGGAGGGCGAGGCCACGGCGGGGACATCTCTGCGTCACACCGCGAGGCAAGTCGATGAATCAGCCCGATTATTCGAGTACGTTTTTGCTATCTCGCCTATGGGCTAGAGTGTTATTTGATTACGGTGCCCGCATTCATTCATTCTTTGCATCGGTTGTGATCGGAAGTTGGGCTTAGGGTTGAGACCTTAGAGGCCCTTTGTATGTGAGTTATCCCACAGGGATTAGGGGCGAAATAGGGATGATATGTCGAGAGTTCTTGTTGGAGATCCGGGGACTCACACTTACAGGTGAACGAGGATCATGGGGACATGTCGAGGAGTTCGATGGTCGTCACGGGGATGGATTGGGCGACGACTACGGGGTTGTTGTTATGGTGTGAGCATAGGAGGGTTACCGCCTACAGCGAGGTGGTACTCGTGTGGTGTTTGAGGAGACAAGCATGACATTTGCCCAGACGAGTATATGAGTCCGGTACATCGAGGGACGGTTAAGCGGGTTGGCTAACGAGCCTTACCCTGAAGGGCGAGAGCCCGGGACTTAGATCTACCTCGAGTAGTGTGCGAGTATGTGGATGTTTTTCCAAATGAGCTACCTGGACTACCTCCACATCGGGATGTAGACTTCGGTATTGAGTTACACCCTGGTACTTCACCCATCTCTATGACTCCGCATAGGATGGCGCCAGTTGAGTTGCAGGAACTAGAGTCCAGTGCAGGAGCTATTGGGCGGGGTTCATTAGACCCGAGCACTTCACCATGGGACGCTCTGGTTCTATTTGCGAAGAAAAAGGACAAGACCCTTCGATTGTGCATTGATTAAGCGAGTTGAGCCCAGGGTTCACGATCAGAATCGGTACCCATTCTGAAGTTGATGATTTGTTTGATTAGTTAAGAGGAGTGCGAGTCTACTCCAAGATAGACCCTTGCTTGGTTACCATCGGTGAGGGTTATCTGAATATCCCTAAGACAAGCGTTTAGGGCGAGTTATGGGCACTTTGGGTTTACGGTGATGCTCTTTGGATTGTGAATCGCGGTAATGTTGTAACATAATTCATACCTAACAGTTTTATAACTTGTTTTGGGTATAATAAACGTAAAGGTATATTTATTAGGAATAAAATAAAGATAAAAACAAAAGTAGATATGCATAAGTTAAATTACAAATAATAAAGAAGATTTGAGGCTATTGTAAAAATATTATAAAAATTGATTTGCAAATATTATAAGAGTTGGAGGACAGTAAAATAAAAGGGGATAAGATCAAATAAGGATAAGGCAAAAAAGAAATATCTTACATTTTGAGGTCTTGGAGAAAGGAGAGAGCAAATACGGGACAAGAGAGAAGAAGAAAGGAAGAAGAAGAAGAAGAAAGAAGATCAATTATGGAATTACTAAATTTTAATTGGTATGGAATTTGAGTATGGGTATGGATACGTTTTGGGTTATATGGAAACTATGGGAGTATGGAAGTCTAGTTTTGGACTATAAAGTTTAGATACATGGTTAAGAACCCTCTATCTTGTGTATGGTTTGGGTTTGGGAACTCCTAAACTCATTTCTTGTAGGGTTGAGTTGAGAAGAGCTTTAGACTCTAGATATGTGTTTTGAGAGAGATTCTAGTTACAAGTTGAACCAGGAAAATTCCTATGTTTGATCATATCGTGTAGGACCTTAGGGCATTTTAGGTCAGAAATAGAGGGAATCTGGAAGTAAGTCCTTCTGATAAATTGTAGCCACATCAATGATCTTGATGTTAGGATTTTGAATTTCTCAATTTAGACCTTTGTAGACTAAGTTATAGTCCTTTTACTGTGGTCAGCCCAGCTAAAATCTGGTCGGTCGGTTCACCTTGGTCGGTCAACTAGCCGTGCACTTGCCGAACAGGTTTTGGGTTAGAAGCAAAGAGAATTTGTCAGTAAGTCCTTCTGGGAAAATGTAGCCACATCAGTGAACTTGATGTTAGGCTTTTAAATTTCTCAATTCGGACCACTGTAGACCAATTTATGGTCTTTTTACTCTGAACAGTCAAATGGGTGAATGGTCAGCCCATAGAGGTCGTCAAATAGAGGTCGGCAGACCTCGTCCTGAAGAGCTCAACTCGTCATGCATAGCTCAACTCATCATGGAGAGCTCAACTCATCATGCAGAGCTCAACTCGTCATGAAGAGCTCAACTCGTCATGCAGAGCTCAACTCGTCATGTAGAGCTTAGCTCGTCCGGTAGAGCTGAGCTCGTCACTTCGATCATATTTCGTCGATCCAGTCGTGCGCGATCGGTCTTGGCGAAATTGTGTGCGCATGACCTCAACCGGAAGGTCATATCTCCCTCGTTTGAACTCCGATTTGGGTGTTCTTGGACTCTGTAAAATCCCATTGAGTCAGAATCCCATCCATATGCCTGAGGAAGATGTAGATGTCGGACCAAGGTGTTAGACTGAGCTCGTCACTTCGATTGTAGCTCGTCGGTTCGGGTCGACTCGTCAAGGCCCGGCATGCATGACCTCAAACTTCGGAAGGTCATATCTCCCTCGTTTGAACTCCGATTTGGGTGTTCTTGGACTCTATGGAAATCCCATTGAGTCAAGAATCCATCCATATGCCTGAGGAAGATATTAGATGTCAGACTAAGGTGTTAGACTGAGCTCGTCGCCGGTGCAGCTCGTCGGTTAGTCGACCTCGTCAAGAATGACTGCGCATGACCTCCAACTTTGGAAGGTCATATCTCCCTCGTTTGAACTCCGATTTGGGTGTTCTTGGACTCTATGGAAAGCCCATTGAGTCAAGAATCCATCCATATACCTGAGGAAGATATTAGATATCAGACCGAGGTGTTAGACTGAGCTTGTCACTTCAGTACAGCTCATTAGTTCAGGTCAGCTCGTCAAGACTTACTGCGCATGACCTCCAACCGGAAGGTCATATCTCCTTCGTTTGAACTCGATTTAAGGTGTTCTTGGACTCTATGGAAAGCCGGTAGTCAGAATCCATCCATATGCCTGAGGAAGATATTAGATGTCAGACCAAGGTGTTAGACTGAGCTCGTCACTTCAGTGCAGCTCGTCGGTCAGGTCGACTCGTCGAGAAGCTGACTGCGCATGACCTCGACTTGGAAGGTCATATCTCCTTCGTTTGAACTCGATTCGGGTGTTCTTGGACTCTATGGAAAGCCCATTGAGTCAGAGGAATTCATCAATAGATAGCATGATAATATTGGAACTCATATTGGTCTCGGGGAAAGCATGAAAAACAGTGAGCTTTGTAGGTAACTATAGTTATTCATATTATAGATTCATAAATAACTCATAAGCATACGGGAGTAAGCATAGTTATTTATGCATACATGAGACTATGAAAAATGCAAAGTTATGAATAAATGATTGTATATATATATATATATATATATATATATATATATATATATATATATATATATATATATATATATATATATATATATATATATATATATACTATATATATATATATATATCACATATAGTACGAATGTGATAATTCGAGATATAGGATATATGCGAGAGCACATAAAATACACATGATTTATGCCTTAGAACCTGGTAGAGGATAGATGGAGCATGCTATTAGGGGAAAAATAAGTCTGCGACATACAAGTTCACGATATCGAGGCCAGTTTGATTAGATGACATAGATCCCGTTTGGATCACGGTGGCCCCGAAAGGGTCACCACAGCGCCTCCGGGCCCTTATGGATGGTCACTGTCTCGTACAGTGATGATGCAACCGGGTATAATATATCCACAGTAGCCTTCGGGACCTCATGGACCCTTTGTTTCATACGATTGATTATAAAACCTTCGGGCCCTCATGGACCAGCATTTCATCTGATGAGCCACAGCGCTAACCAGACCCTCATATTGGTTTCACATCCACTTCTAAGGTTTATGCGAGACATAAACATAAAAGAAATAGCCAATTATATGCAAGGAAATGTAGAGAATATGAAGAAGAAAATATGAGAAGCATAACACCGCTATGTGATGATAGTATACGCTACAAGAACAAGAAGTAAAATACAAGATGACATGAAAAGTATATGGATGATGATAAGAAATGGAACTGCATGATAAGTATATATGAGAAATGATAAGAACTGTAGTCGTTATATGTTATATGCATTTGTATGAAGTGTGGTGACCTAGTAAAGGCCATCCATGTGTATTAATTCCCCACCTGCTGCAGCCGCACCCGGTGGCCTAACTGTGGTACGTAAGAGGAGACCCGAGGACCGTGCCATCCACATCGCCAGCCAAAGGCCACAAAGCCACAGCCTACTAGAAGACCTTTTAGGTCTATTTTGTATATGAAATTTTGTAAACTGTCAAATATTGTAGATGTTGAACACTTCCATACATGGGAGCTTGTATATATTTTGTAATCCGTCATGTAATATAATACAAGTAATTGTTTAATAATATGTTAGAATGAACTAGCTTAGCATACGGAAAAAAAAAAAAAAAAAGAGTGACCCTCACTTGACATCCTATGCCGAGTTGGGGCGTCACAGCATTCATGGATCTCATGAGCAGGATATTCCAACCCTATTTAGATCAGCTTTGTCGTAGTCTCGCAGGATGACACCTCGATATACTCCCACGAGTGGGAGCATGAGTAATGAGGATCAAGCCACAGCTTGTCGAGAGACCATCGCCAGTCGCCTGCCCGCAAGTGCGAAGTTCCGGGCTTACCGAGGTGAGATTTCTCTGGGACACGTGTGTCGCATCGAGTGCCACACCCAGAAGGTCGAGGCGTTGTTGAGTCGTGAGAGGCCAAGTCGCCGAAGATACGTGAGTTTCTCGGGATCGTCAGGCCATGAGATTCATCGAGGATTTCTCCAGGATAGCAAAGATTCCATGACCAGGTTGACTCAAGGAGGTCAAGTTTGATTGGGATGACCGATGCGTAGGAGGGTTCCAGGAGCTGTAAGAGAGACTTATCGCCTCCCATCTTGATAGTCCCTTGACAGGACAGGGGTACACAAGGTACAGACGCCGAAGGCTGGATCGGGATGTGTTCGATGCAATTCGAGGGTAGTAGCTATGGTTCTTGTCGCTAAAGAATCACGAGCAGAATTACCCTACACACGACATGGAAGAAGGCCGTGGTCTTCGCCTTGAAGACGGCGCCTACCAATATAAGGCGCAGGAGTTCGAGGTGTACCTGCACTATAAAGTCCTAAGTATATTTTCACGCTAGCTGGACCTAATATGAGGCAACGATGGTGGATGGAGTTTCTAGAGGATTATGGAGCCTCACTTTGCATTACCATCCCGGTAAGGCAAATGTATGGGTCAGATGCACTCGGGCCGAAGTCACGAGAGGAGCGTCGCTAGTATGTTTCCTGGGAGTGGCGGATGCTCGAGACCGTTGACAGCCAGCTATGCGACAAATGGAAAGCGTACCTGTGGTACTGGGAGTTTAGTGCCACCATCCCGCTGAGCAGAGTGATCGAAGTCCCGGTAGGACGAAGATAGTGTCCATCAAGGACCGAGACAAATGTACCGGTGACGAGGGTCGGACCGCTCACTGCATGGTAGTCTTCGATATAAGTGGATCTGCAGTGGTTCCCAATGACCGATTCGAGAGAGAAGATTCGTGGAGTTTCACCGCTTCGATTTGTCGTATCCAGTGGCACGTAAGATGTACCAGGATCTTCGTCACGCACTATTGGAGGGATGAAGAGGACACGTAGGGGAACTTTTGTTCGACGATGTCTCACGTGTCACAGGTTAAGGCTAAGCACTGTGGTTGGGGCAGGCTACTTCACCATCGAGGTGGCCGAGTGGAAGTGGAGCATGTCACGATGGACTTCAGACCCACTCTTCCACGGACGCAAAGGTGGCATGACGCGCAGATGGGTGATAGTGGACCGACTCACGGTCGGCATTTTCTAGCCGTATGGATGACCCTCTCGCCTTGAGAGATTCCCGTTTACATATAAGACATTCGAGAGATACCCGCCACATGGAGTATCGCATCCATAGTGGCCTGATAGGGACCCGAGGTTTACTTTAACACTTTTGGAAGAGTTTCCAAAAGGTTATGGGCACACTACCGACGTATGAGTACGCTCCACCCCATATGGTCACCAGAGGACTATAGCATGTGTGTTGAGGGGACATGCTACGAGCATGCGTCCCATCAGGCGGGCACGGGAAGAGCACTTGCCCTTAGTGGAATTTGCCTACAACAACAAAGCATTAGGCGAGCATACAGATGGCAACCGTGATGAGGCATTGTGGCGGGGAGGCTGTAGATCACCGTTATGTTGGACCGAGGTGGGAGAGAGCTCCATCAATCGGTCCCGACCTAATTAGAGACACTCCGAATATGAGCTTGATACGATACGCCTTCACGGCTCGAGTCGATGTAAGAGCTATGTAGATGTGCCATGGGCCACCCTTAGAAGTTCGAGGTCGGATCTGTCTCTTGAAGGTGATGCCTAAGAGAGGAGTGGTCGTCTGCAAGCGGAAGCTATCGCGAGATTCATCGACCTTCGAGATACTCGAGAGGGTAGGCACTGCTATGCATCGGTGTTAACATTACCGCCCAAAGATGTCAGTGTCCACGAGGGTGTTTCACGTCCCATGCTCTAAAATATACCCGATCCGCCATGTGGGTGGATTGGGGGATGATTGAGGTTGATATGGATGGGACCTTCGAGAGGACCAAGGCAAAGTATTGTTGATAGTCGGATCGTGCCTTGCAGCAAGAACGCGAGGGCTAGTGAGGTACCATGAGGCACTATGGA
Source organism: Tetrastigma voinierianum (assembly GCA_016808115.1). Taxonomy (NCBI): domain Eukaryota; kingdom Viridiplantae; phylum Streptophyta; class Magnoliopsida; order Vitales; family Vitaceae; genus Tetrastigma; species Tetrastigma voinierianum. The sequence goes on from JAEQBH010002623.1 coordinate 1,032,077, forward strand.
GTTGAGGGAGTCCACATGGGGAGCGAGGATCGATGCGGCCACCCCATCCCCTCTTATTTAGGGATGAAGGTACGTGGGTTTAATGCTTAAGATTTAAATGATTGCTTACTATGCATGGTAGAATGCACGTTGCACACGTGATGTGATTGATTGTATTGTCCGTGACTTCTGAATCAAATTCCTTTAAGGAGGGGGAGAATGTAAGACCCGAGAAATTCCAAATTATGGAATAAGGGCAAAATCGTAATTTCGATTACAAAATTGAAATTTCAGCTAAAAAAATCCGTAATTTATTCTCTAGATCACAGATGATGAAACAAATTTCACCGTTGGAATCATCTCAAAAAATCTAGTTAGCACGTAAAATTTTGTAATATTCCGAGACAGTCGGAGTTGGCACGCCGAGGCATCGCGCTTCGTGCCAGAACGACATTTTCGATGCACGGTAAAGTCACATATAACAGTACTCATGTACCATAAGTGGTAAGGAGTAGAGAATGATTTAAAAATGGACGGCCGAGATAGTGCCAATTTCAAACCTGGAAAATGAAGGACAAAATTGTCATTTTGAGAATTTATTAGTCGAGAATAAGACAAACACTAAATAGTGTTTGGTTCTCTTCAAAAGGCAAAAAAAGGAAAACGTGAAAGAAAAACCGAGTCACAAAGGAGTCGCTGCTGAGAGGATTTTAGAGAGAGATAGAGAACTTCTCTAGGAAAGGCTCAAGATCCGAATGGCTGCAGCCTCTCTGACAAGAAGGAACCGTTTACGCTACAGGCTACGCGTGGACACCGGATTTGTGAGTTTTTGACAAACTCCGAGAGGTAGGGGTTTCTCCCTACTTGAGTTTTATTCCCATTTTAAGTGTTTTACTAATGTTTGAGTTGAATGAGGCCGTGAGGGGTCGTTTGATCGGTCCCAAAACTTGGGACCGAATTGATATAATTTTTTTAAACCAAAATGGAGCAGCCCGTGACCAAGCCTCCACGGCAATAAGCTGGGTTGATTTATGTGCATCTATGTGTTAACTATGTATTGATTGGATTGAGGCCTAAATGGTCAGGAAACCCAGTTCACTAAGCAACCGACATTTAGGATTTTTCGGGGGAATAGTAACCGAGGCTTCACTATTCTAAACAAGTGTTCTCAAAAATATTTTTTAAAAATATATTGGTCGAAAGTAACCTGCTAGAATTGCTCGTGTTTGATCATTAGCCCAAGCGAACTAATTTTACGTGGGCGAATTAATTAATTTACATGACATGATTGTATGAATTTTTTAGGGAAAATCTTTGTAAATATATGCATGTATATATTTACCCCGTGAATTAGATTGTATTGAATTGGCATACATGCATTCCATATGCAATCGGAACACCTTGTGACTATAGGAGGAGTGCATGAGATGAGTCTAGAGAAAATGGTTCGGAGGGTAGTCTAAAAATATTAATTATCGAAGGGTAGTCCAAATTAAAAATATCAATCGTCGGAGCGGCCCAATTGATATATACACATCGGAGGGTTGTCCACAAACTAACAAAAATAATAATTTTCATAATGAGGCTTAGGCGAGTGTGATGGAATACGGAGACCCTGATCCGAAAGGTCGCGTAGACATTCAAGTAAGATCATGCATTTGCTTGAATGTGTGTTTTCATTGGAACATTGCACTACACTTAGGTGGTGAGTAGCCCACTTAGGAAGATTCCACTACTGAGCATTAGCTCACCCTGTCGAGGGATATTATTTTACAAAGCAGTGATGCGAGGACTGGCTGGTCCTAGACCGAGGATTAGAAGAAAGCCTACAGGCTCTTTTGATGTATACATGTATTAGAACTTAAGCTTCTAATGTATGTATTGTATAAGAGTAAAAACATATGAACTCTTGTAACTATTGGGTATATAGTCGATTCATATAGTTGGCACATGTATATCAGTATTGTTTATGGGCCCAAGTGGCCGCTTTAAATCATAAACTGTTATATCGACCGCTGTAATAAGTTTATGCAGTTTTGTATTTAGTAGAGCTCTGCACAAAGGAGACTCTGCCACTTTTCAGAAAATGTCGGGTCACCCACATTCACGAAGTATTCGCTGGTCATCGTAGTCAACGGACCCCAGGGATTTGGGGTGTCACATACCCTGTTGGATGGGTCCATGATTGTGACCTTGTTGTGTGTTATTGCTTCTATGAATAACATGTTGTGTGAAGAGTATCATGTTAGTATATGCTATTTGATGCATTAACATGGATTGCATGGATGTAAATTATATGTAAAAATTATAATTGTCCATGGTGTATTAATGTTTCATGTAGCACTCATATATACATGTAACATGAAGGAAAATGCATTGACATCATGCATTTCATATGCACGGTCACATCGAGTCGAGTCTGGTGTGGGTGCTTGGTATTGAGTATTCATCGATGTTGGTGAATGGGTCGTGAGCTCGGAAAATGGGACAAAGTCCAAGGTTAAAACTCACAGATGTGTAAATTCGACCAAATGATAAATTGAGCATGTTTCGCTGAGTAAGTTTGGTAGATTCCCCTCCCTCCCCCTATAAGGTGAAAGACCCAAATGTTATTCACGGTTAGACATGAATCTCGACTACGTGTCTCTGAAAAATGTAGGAAAGGCGTGCGGCACCCGCAGGAAAACCCGAAAATCCGTGTCTACAAAAAGAAAAAGAAAATCTTGAAATGGGATAAATAAAAATCGGTATCGTCTAATGGTTTAAGCTGAATAAGTAACATCACTGGCTAGTTTCCACACTGGTACCACAGTGGGAGTTTGTTGGGACCTCAGTTGTGAGCATGAGGTCGCATCTCATGATGACTGAACATTTCATATAATGTTGCATAATCGTATGAAATGTGATTGATGTTTATATACGTTTACGTAATGCATTTTAGGTGGGGAGTAACTTTGTAGGAAAACTTTCTATTGGGCATTGCTCACTCCCGCCGGGGACCCCCTTTTCAGCACAGGTCCTGGGTGTGTTTAACCCATATGGGACCAAGATATGAACGAGAGCTAATGCGGCTTTGTTTTGTTTTGTTTTTGTCTTGTATTATACGCGAGCATAATCCAAAACACGTATCTACGATAAAGTAATCGTTAAATGGACTGATGGTTAAATAGTCTATCATTTTTGTATATTTGTGAATTAAATATGCGGTGAATGGGTCCTAATGAATGAGCGTGATACATTGGACACCGATATTTATTGTGTTTTCGCAAGTTGACGGTTGTCAACAGGACCCTCGGGATAGGGGTGTCACAAATTGCCTCACTTATGACAGTGTCTTACTAGTTGATGCAACATCTATTGGAGCACTATCATGTACGTTTCTATTTTTTCAATTAGGTATCAGAGCGGGTCAATGGTGATATTGGAGCGGATCCCAAGAATGTTTTTGATTGTTTGTTTCTAAGTGTCAGATGGATAAAGAAGGAGGGTCAATTGTTCGTCCTCCTTCGTTGGACGGAAACAACTATGGGTACTAGAAAGCTTGCATGCATTCATCAAGTCGATGGATAAACTCGCCTGGAAAGTAGTCCTAACTGGGTGGACTCCTCCCACCAAGAAAGACGAGTCGGGAAACGAGGTGCCTAAAAGCAAACTTGACTGGACTATTGATGAAGACAAGCAGTCGTCAAACAATTGGAAGGCTTTCAACACCATTTTCAATAGTAAGTCCAACATAATTCAAAAGCATTCGCCTAATCGAGTCAACCAAAGATGCATGGGACATACTCCAAGTTGACTTCAAAGGAACTACTGTTGTGTGGAAATCAAGAATAGAATTGTTCTAAATTCGAGAATCTTCGAATGGAAGAAAATGAGACAATCGAGCAATATCATGCCAGAGTAAGCGATATTTCAAATGAGTGGTTCATTCTAGGAGAGAAAATTCCTAAAGAAAAGCTCATATGAAAGGTGCTAAGAACTCTGCCAAAGAGGTTCACTTACAAGGCAACCGCCATTGGAGAAGTAAAGAATCTTGAAACCATGAATCTTGAGGATTTGATTGGCTCACTCCGCACTTTTGAAATGGAGCTTGAAGAAGACAAGAAGCAAAGGAAGAGAACAGTGACTTTCCAAGTTGAACCACAATAGGGTGAAGAAGATAAAGGAGATGATCTAGCTAAATCCATGGCCCTCTTGACAAAGAACTTCAACCAAGTTTCCAGGGAAATGAACAAGAGACTAAAAGGTACCTATTAAACCACAAACACAAATTTTGCTTCTAATCCTTCCATAGCTCCCTTTAAGGGAAGCATGTTTTCTAGAGTCAACACTGAACCAACAAATAAGAGTAAAGGAATTCAGTGCAAGGAATGTGAAGGCTATGGTCACATCTAAGCTGAATGCGCCAACACCCGTAAGAAAAACAAGTCATACATAGTCACATGGAGTGATGAAGAGTCCGAGGAATGAGAGGAACCCTCCAGCGATGTTATGGTCTTAGTCAACTTAGCAACAACAGAAGATCCTCCTGCATATGCTACAACAAATGTTGTATCATCCTTAGGGGCAGTTGCTAAAACCAATGATGATGAAGAGATTTCGGATGAAGAGATGGTCCATTCTTACAGGGTCATGTACGAGAAATTGGTGAAGGCCCTCAATGAGAATCAAGATCTACGAAAGCAAGTTTCACTACTGAGCAATGAGAAAGAAGACCTTGTCAAACAAAACAATATGCTCCGAGACAAGGTGTACCAATAGGAAAAGTCTCTACGAGAACTGAAGCAGATGAAGAAGTTTGTACATATGTTGAATTCAAGGACTACAATCCTGGAACGAATTTTGGAAATGGGAAAAATGATTAAAGACTGTGGTGGATTCAAGTTCAAGGGAGAAAACTTAGGAAACAACGTCTTAGTGGAAGAAACTCAAAAGGGTAAAGATCACCATCATAGGAGAAAGACATCCTTACAAGCACCTTCAAAGCATCGAGAAAATGGGAGACATCGGGAAAGAATGCTCTTACTTCTTGATGCGTCAAGAAATGATGCAACACATGCAGCAACCAAAAACAAAGTAGATATGGAGAATAAAAAGGGATGGAAGATGTCTGGTTGTGTGCACGTCCCTAAAAACAAAGGTAGAAGAAAAAAGGTATTTCGATAGTGGTGGTTCCAGACATATGACTAGTAATAAGGACCCTGAACAACCTGGGAATCATAAACTTATAAAATCAGATCCTTGTAGATGGAGGTAAAGGCATAGTTCTTGAAAGCGGCTCTCTGAAGGTCCCAGGTATGCCTAAACTAGAGATTTTTTTTTTTTGTGGATGGACTAAAGGTAAACCTTATCAGCATTAGCCAACTGTTTGATGACAACCTGTTTGTTTAGTTACAAAATGAAGTTGCCTAGTCACTAACAACTCGAACTTATGTGTCATGAAAGGCAAAAGGTCACCAAACAATTGTTATTTATTTGCTCTTTCAAGGACTTGCAGCACTACTCTGACAAACATTTCATACATTTGGCATCGAAGACTAGGCCACATAAGTCCTAGAAGCCTAAATGAAACCATAGCAGCAAATGTTATTATGGGAATTCTGAAAATGCGAGCTAACCCTGAAAAAATATGTGACTTATGTCAACTAGGAAAGCAGGTCCGGATGCCCTACAATGTGACACAATACATGACCATCGCAAGGATCCTCAAACTACTTCATATGGACCTCATGGGACCTATGCAAGTTGAAAGTCTTGGGGGAAAAGCCTGTGCCTTTATGTGTGTCGACGACTTTTCTAGATATTCATGGATACACTTTCTCAAGGAAAAATCAAACACCTTTGAAGCATTTGAATTTTTACTTTTAAGACTAATGCTTGAAACAAACCTTCACTATAAGAAGGTTATACAAATCAGGAGTGATCACAAGAGGGAATTTGAGAACTCCCACTTTGACAACTTCTGCAATAAACATGACATAAGGCATGAGTACTCTACTCCCTAGACTCCTCAACAAAATGGAGTAGTGGAATGAAAAAAAAAACACTATAAGAAATGGTCCATGTCATGCTTAAAGTTAAGAAGGTCCCAATACAATTTTGGGATGAAGCATTAAACACAACATGCTACATTCAAAATCGAGTGTACCTCCAACCAGGAACCTCCGTGACACCGTATGAAATATGGAGAGGTAAGAAGCCTAACCTGAAACATTTACATGAGTTTGGAAGTACATGCTTTGTGTTAAATGACAGGGAACACATAAGAAAATTTGATCCAAATAGTGATAAGGGTATGTTCCTTGGATACTCCCTAACGGGAAACACAGGTGTATGCACAAGTGCTAAAAACAAGCTATGAATCCACTAATGTTTTTGTCAATGATCGTGGAACGCCCTACAAAATTAATGACGCCCCTAAAACTGGGAGGATCTGACTAACCGTCAACTTGTGGAAAACTCGTGGATATCGGGTGACCCGATACCGTACTATTATGTCCTATTTATCAAGACCTATAATTTAGTAAAAAAAGACTCGATAAAGTCTCCTTTGTAATGTGGAGCCATTCAAAGCCCACATGTACAATATATAACCACATAACCCATTCGAGGTCTAATATACAATGACCGATTCGGGCCCATTTATGAGTAAAAGTGGCTCTACCGGGCTCTTTTATCCATACTAAAAAATATACAAGGCTATATCACAATAGTTCTTAAGAGTTTAAATACAACACACTTATACAAAATATATATATATATATATATATCAAAACTGATTTGTTCTAATATATTTTGCAAAATAACTATTAAAGCCACAATCCGACTTTCTTCACATCAGAGCTCGAACGACCACCCGCCAAAGGTTCGCTCTACACTTGAAATGTTTTCCATATAGGGTGAGCCATGCCTAGTAGAGAAAACTCCTACAAGGGCTACTCCCCACCTAAGTGCACATGCAATGATCATGTTCACAATTTACACTCACATTCTAAGCAAAAATGTAATTTCTACCATGGAATCCTACATGCCATGAAATGAGATGAGACCCAAACATGTACCATGCCTCGAGCCCTTACCAACTCCCATCACACCCGAGTCCTTACCGACTCCTATCACACAATGCCAAAGCCCATGCGTGATAAAATCCATTATTTATGGATTAGATCTAATTATCATTTTACAAAACAAATTTATTTGTTTTCAAACCAAAAGCTTTTTGGATGTTATACCTCGATGATCATTTGTATACAAAACTCATGTGTCTTTTTGTGCGTAGCGAATTTTTGGTGTTGCACCGCAAGCTTCGCACACCTAGACACTTTTATGGGCTTTTACTACTGAAATTATGTCTAACCACAACTAACGAGTCTTTCACCCGAGAGGTGTCTATCCTTGTTTGCTATTACCCGACACAAGTTTTCTTGCATTACATTATTCAATCAAGTAAGTGACTTGTCGGGACTTCGTCCCACTTGACCAAGCCTACCTAATCAAACACCAAACACAGTGTTGATTTTTCAACCATGTACTCACACTTATTCAATACGATGTACCTGTGCATATGCAATGCAATGCGTCATTGCATGTTATATCATGCCATATGTATAATGAATGCTACACGGAGAACTCAAACCACACAAGCCATCATGTGTCATGGATAATTATCTTAATTGCATATAATTTCCATACAATTACACATTCCATGTCAATATATTTATACACACATATATCAACATCTTATCACACAACTACCACTAAGCATGTTATTCAAAACCAGGGAACAACACCCTTGATCCTCGAGGCAAAGTGTGGCTTATACTATGCCTATAAAACGGCCCTAAGACAAGCCATGAACAAGCTACCAAACTATCCATCCACAGACCTCAATCATGCCCTAAACAGGACCTGGCAGTCCCATAGTATGTACCAAAATTCGATCTAATCGGTTCTAAATCTAGACACAAGCAAATCCATGACTATTTGTGGCGATCCACACAGGAATGAGATGGACCATAACTTGGTACATGAAGTCCAATTTGGGTGATTCAAAGCCTAACATCAAGTTCACAATTATAGGCTACAAATTCTATGAAGAACCACGAGTCGAATTCCCTTTGTTCCTATTGAAACCAGATTTCAAATTCTAGACATAAATAATTCATGACTAGGTAGCCGTAGTCTTAAGGAATGGAATGGACCATAACTTGAGTTGTAAAGGTCCAATTTGGGTGATTCAAAAGCCTAACATCAAGTTCACAATTTCATCTACAACATCTATGAAGAACACGAGTCCAAATTCCCTTAGTTTCCCAACCAGCCTGGAATTCTATTTTGTGGGTGTGTAAGGTCAAATAAGGTAGCATTCTAAATGATTGCAAAATCAGGCCAACTGACCCCTTAGGAATGAAAACCTAACAAAACAACCCTTAGAATTTGGGAAAAATAAACCAAAGTATGAAGAATCCATACCTCTTGGAGCATAGTAGAACTGAAGGAGGTCTCAAGAACACCTCCTAATCCCGAAAATTTTGATTTCCCAAAATCTCCTCCTTTGGATCTTTGGTGAAATCCCTCCTTTTTGGTACCCATGCGTAATCCTCGTCGAGTAGATGAACTTTCACTCTTGGTTCGATAAATTCCGACTGACGAAACTCCGTAGATTGAAGAGAGAAGTCTTGAGAATTCTCTTTTTCTCTCCCTCTTTCTCTCTACGGTTTAACAACAAGAAAATGTGACCTTTTCCCCCAAAATATCCTTTTGTCTAACCTTATCCACCACTTAAGTGCTTGGCCCCGCGTCATATACTTGTCATGTGGCTGGTTTGGGTATGTTTAAACAATGATTTATTTCGTGCGGTTTAAGTTCAATTTCATTTTAAATGAACTTTACATAATTTATTTTTCACTTTGAGATTTTTTTAATAAAATCTTGGTTTTTTTTTTTTGTCAACGAGACACCCGATTTGAAAATTGTGAAAATCCGATTGTCTCGGAATTATATGAAATTCATCTAAGTAACTAAATTTCGTGAGACAAATCCAATGGTGAGGTCCGTTTCGTCATCCGAGATCTAGAAAAATTCAAGGTTTGCAACCTATACTGAAGAGACAATTTACCGTTTTGTCATTTTTCGGAAAAATTCAAATTTACTCAGGTTTACATCCAAGATCAAATGAAAGCAACATTGAAGGCACACTGCATGCATCCAAAGACAATGCCTCAACAAATGATGCAACACTAGGGAATAGTTCCAGCCCTGACACAAAAGATGCCTCACCATTTGTTGAATCACTCTAACACGAAGATCCTACTCTGAAAGGCTTTGGCCAGGGTCGATCGAGAAACATCTAGACAAGTTCAAAAATTTGCGATTAAGTTCCACGGTAGGGTGATCGGGAATCGACAATGTTGTTTCCACACCTGCTCCTCTACTGCGTTAGTCAGCTACTCGACATAGCGGTCTAGGGTCGAACAAGGGATGAGTTTTCATCCTGAATGATTCGCATTAATGTTTGAAAATGGTGAGGACTTTTGTTGGATTTTAGTTTGGTTAAAAACAGGGGAGTTGGTTGTTCACTGGATAACTGAAATAGCTTAAACTGAGAGTGTGAAATGGTAACCTTGAAGGCTTAGGTCACTAGCTTGATAAAATAGGGTTATTAAGGTGTCCTCGGGTTATTTCCTCGCATTAGGGCAAATGACATATAGTCAAAGCCAGAACCGGATCTTTGTTTAGCTTTGAAACCTAACCACAGAGCATCTATTTGAGGCCGATCAAATACTAAGCGTTCGATAATAAGGTCGGGTTTGAAGCGCAACATTTACTTATCATTTCAATGAAACAAGTAAATGACATCTAAAGGATATCGATTCATCTACCGATAAGAATGCGAACCACTACTTTATGATAGTATTGACCAAAGGAAAGACATTAAATGGCATTAAACCCTAGTTTGGAAAGTTTGGAACCATAAATCTGTTACTGTATCATTAAAGCATGAGGACACGCAGAGCCACCAACAACTAAGATAGCAGCCCTCCTCTTCCAAGGCTTTGAGGCTTAGCCAAGCATCCGCTTGAGGTTGTCATCCTCAAGGAATTGTGTTTGTGGCCAAGGAAAATGAAGAAAGAGGAGAGAGAAAGCAATAAAACCTAAAAACAAAAATTTGGGAAAGCTTTGTTAAAAATGAAAAGTTAGGGTTACAAAGTTATAGGTGGCTTATATAGCCAACCCAAATGTGAAATGGCAAAAATACCTAAAATATGAAATTACAATAGGAACTGAAATGGTAATTGATCAAAACGTGGTCGTTTGGAATCAAAAACATCAAAAACACAGGAGATGAGATTTCGCTATGCAGTGAATTTCGCTAGCATAGAAAATTCAGTTAAACCTTGTGAAATTCGCTACCATAAGCGAAATTATAAGGCCTCGCGAAATTCATTCGTATGCACAGTAATTTTAGCTAAGCTAGCGAGAATTTCGTGGCTTAGCGAAATTCGTAACTTAGCGAAAATTAGTGCATAGCGAATTTCGCTAGGATTGCGGAAATTTTAAGCGACCATGGCAAATTCCCCAGTTTCTCTTTGCTCTGCTTTGCCCTTGCATCTTAACTCATCAATTCCACTCCACATTTCTTCATTTTTGGGTGATGATATCACTGTGAATCATCAGCATTTAGCACCAACTCGACATCAAACTTGAAATTATTGGTTGAGGCTCGCAAAAACCTGCAAAATTACCAAAAACAAACTCGAAATGGGATCAGTGGTACTAAGTGGACCTGTACATGTCAATTGGCTCAATTCATATGATTAGTGCGCAAAAAGCACTCAAAACCTATCTTGAATAGGGCTCAGAAATAGCACTTACGGGCACTAATCATCTGCTTCGACCAAAAGACATTATTGAAGATGCAGAGGTAGGGTTAAGTCAGTAAGCGAGCCTAAAATTGAATTCTGAGTAGTTGGGGTACACGTGTGACACCTCATCCATTGAACTAAAGATGGGAAACTACAGAGATGAATCTTGGGTGACTCTGATGCGAAGAGTTGAACTAATTCACAAGGAATGATGTATGAGATCTGGTACCACGATCGCGTAGGTGTATATTATAAGACAAAATGGATCTTCAAGAACCGTCAGTGAAAATGGAAATGTCACTAGAAACAAGGCCCGGTTAGTTGCTCAAGGATACACTCAGGTGGAAGGAATCAACTTCGATGCAACATTCGCTCCTATAGCTCGCCTAGAATCAATTTGACTCCTCATGGCATTTGCATGCACCATTCTTCAGACTCTATCGGATGGATGTCAAAAGTGCTTTTCTAAATGGGTACTTAAACGAAGAAGTGTTCGTGGCACAACTTATGAGTATATTATGTACTCATTTCATCCCTATGTTTTTATGTTATTTTTGTAGTTTTTAGATATAAATAAGTGTTCTAATGCTCTAAATGTTCATCTTTATAATTATGCAACCATTGAGTGCATACGAGTGAAATCAAAGTGAAAAAAGTGGAAAACCAAAAAACACCCTACAACATGCAATAGAAGCTAATATATTTTGACCTTTTCAGCTATAATATGACCTCGATGACATCAAGCCAATATGGATAGATTTTACACTTCAAGAGATTTCCAATGGTACCAAGAACACCAAATTTGGAGTTTGGACGAGAAAGTTATGGCCTCAACAATTTATGGTCACGACCACAACCTTTTTCAGTAGCCACTGTGTTTTTCAATTATAGTGTGGTCGCGACCACAACACTTCATGGTCATAACCACGATGTTATGTCTGGCCTAGTGCCTGTTTTTAGCCCATTTTCGGCCTATTTTTGGGAATCCTATAAAAAAGAACATGATCTAGGGTTTAAGAGTCGCATTTTGGGTGGAAACACCTTAGGAAACACGTCTTTGGAAGAGGAAAACCTTAGGAAACACTCAGGTGGAAGGAATCAACTTTGATGCAACATTCGCTCCTGTAGCTCACCTAGAATCAATTTGACTCCTCATGGCATTTGCATGCACCATTCTTCAGACTCTATTGGATGGATGTCAAAAGTGCCTTTCTAAATGGGTACTTAAACGAAGAAGTGTTAGGTAGCCTGACTTATGAGTATATTATGTACTCATTTCATCCCTATGTTTTTATGTTATTTTTGTAGTTTTTAGATATAAATAAGTGTTCTAATGCTCTAAATGTTCATCTTTATGATTATGCAACCATTGAGTGCATACGAGTGAAATCAAAGTGAAAAAAGTGGAAAACCAGAAACACCATACAACATGCAATAGAAGCTAATGTATTTTGACCTTTTCAGCTATAATATGACCTCCAATGACATCAAGCTTAATATGGATAGATTTTACACTTCAAGAGATTTCCAATGGTACCAAGTACACCAAATTTGGAGTTTAGACGAGAAAGTTATGGCCTCAACAATTTATGGTCACAACCCACTGACCTTTTCATTAGCCTTTGTGTTTTCAATTATAGTGTAGTGCGACTGGCCTTCATGGTCATAACCCGCACGATGTTATGTCTGGCCTAGTGCCTGTTTTTAGCCCATTTTCGGCCTATTTTTGGGAATCCTATAAAAGAGAACATGATCGAGGGTTTAAGAGTCGCATTTTGGGTGGAAACACCTTAGGAAACACGTCTTTGGAAGAGGAAAAGCTTTCTTGAAGAGGAAGAAGAAGAAGAAGATGGAAGGAGGAGAAGGGGCTTTCACTCCAAACTCTTTATTCTCTCCCTCTATCTCTGTTTTTCTCACTTTTCATGGTTGTAATTCCTTTCTAGTTATCTCCCTCTGTGTGTGTGTGTGCATAATCTTTCACCTAACCTCTTATCTTAATACTTTGTACATTACTTAAATCTTCACCTTTGCCACGTCATAAAGTTCTTTGCCTCACTTATGACAATGCCTTACCAGTTGATGCAGCATCTCATGGAGCATTGTCATAACAAACAATCTCTATTTTTTTCAATTAGTATCAGAGCGGGTCACTCTAAGATACTGAGTGGATCCCAAGAATGCTTCTAATTGTTTGTTTCTAAGTGCAGATGGATCTCTTGAAACAAGGAGGGTCAGTTGTCTGTCCTCCTTTGTTTGACGGAAACAACCATGGGTATTGGAAAGCTTGCATGTTTGCATTCATCAAGTCGATGGACGACCTCGCCTAGAAAGCAGTCCTAACTAGGTGGAGTTGAGTCGGGAAACGAGGTGCCTAAAAGCGAACTTGACTAGAGTGCTTATGAAGACAAGTAGTCTTCAAACAATTGGAAGGCTCTCAAAGCTATTTTCAATGGTGTAAGTTCAACACAATTCAAAAGCATCTCTGCCACTAAGTCAACCAAAGATGCATAGGACATACTCCAAGTTGAGTTTGAAGGAACTACTACTGTGCGGACATCAAGAATAGAATTGCTCATCTCTAAATTTGAGAATCTTCGAATGGAAGAAAATGAGACAATCGGGCAGTGTCATGCCAGAGTAAGCAATATTTCAAACGAGTTGTTCATTCTAGGAGAGAAAATTCCCGAGGAAAAGCTCATAGGAAAGGTTTTAGACTTTGGTACCATGTTTGTTTTATATACTTAAGGCTGAATTTGTTCCATCTTTGAAGTCTAGGTGAAGTGATAAAGAGATGGAATTAATGAACAAGGGAACCTAGGATATACAAAACATAGAACGTAGTATGATGTAAAGTGAAGTGAATATATATAAAAAAAATGCTACATTTGTTTTAAATAGTGCTTAATAGTTTTTTTTTTAATACTTTATTTTTATCATTGTTTGTTTTTTATAGGTTAAAAATCATTATTTTAATACCTTTTTGTATTAGAAAAGATATTTTGATTTGTAAGATGATAATTTTACTTTATCATTATGATAAAATGAAAATATTTATGTAATGTTTATATAAAATTTTAATTATATTTATAAAAAAATAAAAAATAAAAAATAAAAATCATTACAACAATAATTTTTGAAAAATAAAATACTACCAACAAAAAAAAAAAATTCCTCATTATACATGCTAAATTCATATAAAATTAACAAATTTGATATTTTTATCCAAATTTTAAGAAAATTAATTTTTAAATAAAAACAACTATCCTATCTACCAACCAAGAAAAAAAGAAATCAATCTTTTAATTTTCATCTAAATTTTGAAAAAATAACAATTTTAAAATACACATGCTTTTATTTTATTAGCATGAGAATGAATAATGAGAGTTTCAATTATCATTTTGTAGTGTCGTGACCTGGCGGAAATGCATCAAATGGTCGAACGAGTCCCCTAGCCCATCATACATTTGGAACTTGGGCAACAAGAAGTGCGGAGGGGCGTTCCGGTGTAGGATGGCGGGGACGAATGGGGAATCCTATATATCATCCAACATGCACAAAGTTGGATCCTGGTTCTTATGGGTGAAGACGGATTAGGGGTTTATCAGTCGATGTTGATCGGTTGGGGCTTCTTCTCCCGAGCACTTAGGGAAGTTGATATGCTACTCAGAGCGAGGGGGAGGCGGAGATCCGAGGCGATGAGATGGCGATGGATGCTAGTGCTCGAGGAGTCACTACCGTTGCGTGCAAGGCAACATTTTCTTATCTTAAGGTCGCTTGGGGAGTCAAGAAGGACGCTGGTTACTGTTGATGGGACTCCTACTGCTCCTTGATCATTTGCTCCAGTAGTAGCTGTTGCTCCTCCATTGTGGGTGTTGATTGGACGGTCCAACTTCTCCCATTATGTTATGTCGGATGGCAAGCTTGGCTGTCTTAGCCGTGCAACTAAGAGGGTGGTGTGGGAGGAGAGTTCCCACTAACGATGCTAATGGAAACAATTTACATCTTAGATAAACTTTTATTTCTCTCAAGTTGCTAGAAAAAATTACATGTCCCTTATGATTACAATCGAGGCATTTTACACTACCAAGGTCTACCATGTGTCACCTTCTTTTTAGCTTCTAATCCACCATGGTAGTTGGCTACGTGGAGGAGAAGTGCGTAGTGGGTCGCAGGAAAATAGAGTGTGGGGTGATCTACGTGTCAATGGTCGTAGTTGGTAGTTTGACTGAGTCTGGTTATTCTCTAGAGACAGGCTCTTAGCCATCTCGCCAACTACGGTCGAGTATTGTCCGCTGATCCTAAGGAGTGATATGCTTGAGATGATATAAGTTAGGTGAGGATCGAGTTGATCTACCCTTAGTGCTCGATGTAGGAGGGTCTTGAGGTATTGGGCTCAGGGGAGCATCTCGATGTGTTGAACAAGATCCTCAGAGTTGGGCTTCTGGGCCTTGTTCGCATTAAGCCTAAGGGGTTTGAGTTGGGCTCGTATCCATTCCAACGTTAGTCATTGGCGACCTTGTATCAGCGACTATTTTTCAAGTGTTTCGCAGATTATGGTTGTGATATCAAGTTGACTCATAGGTTGTGATGCCCAAAACCGGGGTCGAATTTATTGACCACGTCTGGCCGTGGAATCTTGCCCAGTGGATATCGGGTAACCGCCACCAGCTCACGAAAATGGGCGAGTCTCAGCTTTGTGCGGGGGAGCTCTACCCGAGGTACAAAACTGTCCCAACAATTAACAATGACCACACAGGTCCACATGCGCGAGTAAAATAATGGTCACTTGAACTCTCCTCCTCACAAAATACATCAATATATCTGATAGTTCGAGTTAATAAATTACTCTCTTTACAAACATATATCAAAATTTAGAGTTTTAATACATGTTATACAAAAGCGAATACCCAAAGCCCTGTGACAGGCTTTCTTCCTAGCGGGCCTCTGGTGAGTGCGTCATCACAGTACGCTCTGCATGTAGCCAAATAGTGATCCCTCGATGGGTGAACAAAACTAATAGTGAAAAATTTCTACGTGGGTTACTTCACGCTAAGTCACGTAATGTGGCAAAAAACAATCACATCGACAATTACATGGAACCTACTCGAGATAATACACATGCTAGATCCAGTAATCAGAGTCTCGTATTCACGCATGCCTAAGCCAAATCACGAGTAAAATGCGGTTCAAAACAAAAACTTTTTGTTCTCGAAAACTACTACGGAGTCGATATATTGGACTACCCTCAGGGCGGGTGTGGATAACGCTCCTAAATAGTCATGGTCCTCATCCAAAGTGATACATTTAGGCTGACTCTCAAGGCAATTCTTGAGGAAAATCTTTATGAAATTCCTTTCACAAACATTTTCGTTTTTGTTTTCTTTCATGTCATGCACTCACTCCTAATATTCTAGGGTGCCCCAGTGCATATGGAATGCATTATGCCAATCCCGACAAACTCATGCTAATATATAAAACATGTATATACTAACATAATTAATCCACATAAATCATGTTATTCAAATTCACAATCAATAACACCAAAATTAGCTCACATGGGCTAATTAACAAACACAAGCAATTCATTTTGAATCACTCAACATCATAATATTTCGCACCAAAAATCACGTCACTATTCACGTGAACAATGGGCCTCGGGTTGCCCACTTTGTTCCTGACCACGACAATGGAGTTTTCTCCCCTCGGTTCAAATGTTTTGAGACCCGAAAACACGGCTAATCAATGTCGAACATGCATGAATTTACATGGCTCTTGCGAAAAGAATAACACAAGTAGGAAAGATTCCTACCTCTTGGAGTTAATCGGAACTCCACAAAATCGTGCTTACAGCATTAGCCCTACGTAGCGATAGAAACAGCACTCTTGCTTGGCGTAGGCAAGCGGTCCGGCGTTCAGGAAATCTAGAATAAGTCGCACTCTCTCTAGAATTTCAAACCCAACTTTCGCCACTTTGCTCTCTGCCCACGTTTTTGGTCTCCTGCGTTTTTTGGTCTCCTTTCATTTGGAAGATCGCTGTTGCATTTGTCTTATTACCGTTTCGTTTTCAATAATTCCATCCATGTCCCTTTTGTTTTGATTTTTGGCCTTGAGTACTGATCTAGCCACGTTAAGTCTGGCTATACCATTTGTCGTGCGGCGTGTGTGCGTGAATCACGTGATGGGTGACTTTGTCGCGCTCAGTGATGTCTTTCACATTTGTTTCTTTGCACTTTCGATGCACGGGTGCGCCGAGAAAAATGTGAAGTGATTATCTCAGAGATTTGATGAAATTCGTGGTAATTTAGATTTCGTGAAGCGATTCCCAATGGTGAAGTCGTTCGATCGTAGAGATACAGAAAAATTACGGATTTTTACCGAAATTACAATTTTACCATTTTTCAGAAAATTCGAATTTTCTCGGGTTTTACATAGGTAAGTGAACATTATACTGGACCAACCCACTATGAGAATACTACATAGATATTACATGTTAGAAGTAGTTCTCATTGTAGTGATGTTTTTAGTTCTCATATTTAAAGTCACCATGCATAGATTCCTACATGAGGAGTTCTATATTTTAATATAGTCTAGCATCATTTGTGATATGGTGATTCAGTAGTCGTGGTTGACTATAGAATGAATCATGTAGAAAGATATGAGTGAATGAGAAATAATTTTTCCCTCTCATTTTGATAGAGGTATCTCTAGGCCCCTCAACAAGTGAGACAAGAAAATGCATGGTCGTGTTTAAATGAACTAATAAAGGTTATTAATTTCATTTGTATTATTAGTCTACTTTGATGTCGAGAAATAATATGCTTTACAATTGTGACTTAATCTATATATGTCTTGTGATCAATCAAGATATCATGCATGTGATCATAAAAGGATTATATATAGTAACTATGGATAAGGTTTTTAACTATAAACTTTCACGTAATTTGAGTGGTCATGTCTTTGCTTTAGAGAAATTTGCTTTTGATC
Organism: Tetrastigma voinierianum; assembly: GCA_016808115.1. Lineage (NCBI taxonomy): Eukaryota > Viridiplantae > Streptophyta > Magnoliopsida > Vitales > Vitaceae > Tetrastigma > Tetrastigma voinierianum. Next base: position 1,049,905 of record JAEQBH010002623.1, read on the forward strand.
TACACACCTTTACTTTTCGTTTCACACCCGCAAGATATAAGATATTGAGTATTAACTCGGAAAGTAAAACTATAATTTATAAATTTAATACCAATTTTATCATTTTCTTTATAAATTTTTGTTATCATAGTTAGAATAAGTTAGATAGTAATTATAAAATAAAATAAAAATGAATAAATAATTTTATCTGAAGATACTTTTAGTTAATGTATTTTCTGTTACAGAATCATCTATCAAGTATTTCTCACAAGATATTATAAGTGATTTTCCAATATTACCAAGTAATTTTTCATATCCTAGTAAGTATTTATTAACCACTTTAATTTTTAAAGATATTTTTTTAAGTTAAATGCACTTCCTAAAATTGCTAGAAAATAGAATTTTATCATTATTAGTAAATTGTGTGAAAGGTAGATGTAGAGTTATTATTTTTAATTTTGATAAGTAAGTATATTTTGTTAAAATGTTCCAATACTTGCCATTCAACAATTTATATAAGTATTTAGAAACCATTAATAGGAAATAATATCTTTTTCTCTACGAATATAATATGTAACAGAACGCCATATTTCTCCATTTTTTCTTTATTTTCTAAATATATTAAATAAATTAAAGAGTTATAACATATAACTCAAGAGTTTTAGACATGGTATGGATATTCAATTTTGTCTTTCGATTTTGAGTAAAGAATGAGACTTGATACATGAAATTAAATATTCTATAGTAATTTGATTTTGGAAGAACAATGCATGATAACTCTGTGTAAAAGAGAGGAAGAATGTCAATCAACTTTGAAGCAGAGGATGTATTTTATTATCAGGAAAGTAAAACTAATATTTCTCACATAGGCTTTTTCTAAACCTTATCTCTATTATTAATTTTTTTAAAATTGATTAATTCTAACATTAAGCAGCGAATATAAGATAGGTTCTTATAGACATCTTTGTTATTGCATCATAATTCAACAAAAATATGAATTTTATAAGTATATCCTATTAATAAAGGGTAGTCTTTTTCAAAAAGAACTTGTCCCACATGAAAAAAATACAAGAGTTTTTTTGAGTTTATATACTAAAACCATCACAAACGTTTTATCAATTTTCATATGTTTTGTGATTAAATTGCATATCACACATTTCATATTTCCATACATTCTAAAAAGAAATTAGTGTAAAATTTTATTAAGAACAAACTTATTTGGAATTAAATGATATTTTATTACAAATTCTAGCAATATTTAGAAGGTGAAATGTGTATCACAATTGTAGAGAATATGCTGTTCCTTTAATAAATATAGATTTAACTAAATATTTTGGAAACACTATTGTTAGAAGTAATTAAAATCGTTTTTCTCGCAGATAAAATTGAATTAAGCTATTTTTGTAAAAAAAATTTAAATAGTTAAATGTTAATGAAAAATCGTCATTTTATAAAAAAAAAATACGAAAATAAATTTTACTAAAAAAAATCATTTTTAAGGAAAAACAAATATTATATATATAAGAAAAATTGTGTTTCTACATTATTGATATTGTATTAAATAAAAAATTTAAAATAATTAAAATTTATTTATTTACTAAATGTGCTTTTAGTATCATGTTTTAGGACAAACTTGAATATAAATGTTTTCCTAAATGTTTTATACGATATTAGATAGACTTGTTGATATTGTATGGAACACAAGATCTTTTACCTTATCAAGCTCTAATACCATATTAAACTTTCAACTCACCTACATAAGCTCACACTTATAGGATTTTGATTTAATATGAATATCACCCCTTTTAATATTTGTGAAAGATATGATCGATTAACCCATAAATTATCTTAAATTATAATAATAAATTATTTTATTTTAAAATTATCTAAAAAAAATAATTTAAATATTATTCTCTATAATTTACTTGGATAAAATTTTTTAAAATTTTTTTAAGTATTTATAAATATTAAAACCTAAAAAATTATTTCTAAAAGAATTGACCAATAAAGATAAAAATATGATTATTATTTAAAACAAAAAATAAAATAAATCACTTTATTCCTAAATTATCTAAACAAAATATATTAAAATATGATTCTCTATAATTACCAATGTTTTAAAAATTGGGCGCGTTGAATTGGAAAATTCTTGGTTCACTAATCGAGCAGTTTGGACCCGATAACGTATCTGTATTAATTTATATTTTATTTAAATTATAAATAATTTTAAAATATTTAATTAATAATATTTAAGATATTCATCATTTCATTTTGTTTAAATAAATTACTAAATTATTATTTTTAAATTTATCAAGACAAGCCATAAAATAGTTAAATATGAAAACATAATGTAAAACTGAAAAGAACACGTATTTATATAAATATGTATTTAACTAATATTAATAGACAATGCATTTTTATTATGTTTTTGAACAAGTTAAGTCTTAGTTGAGCGCAAGATTAAAAAATCTTGATATATCAAAGATATATCGTCATGTATTGATGTCTATCGATATGACATACAACATCGATAATAAGTTGATAAAAATACCGGCGATATATTGTGATAATTTCCTATTTATCTATCAATTTTTACTAAAAAATTGCAAAAAAAAAAAAAACAGAAAAAAGATGACTTGACATGGATAACTCGGTGATGGAGCAAAGAATGGGAGAAGATGAAAAAACGTAGGAGAGAAAAAATGAAAAGTTTAGAATATTGGAAGAGAGAAACCGATGGGTCTAATAATTAATATTATTAATTTTTAATAATTAATATCAAAGTTTTGATTCAAAAATAATAATATTAAAATAATTTAAATTAAAAAACGATTGTGCAAATCTTTAATACCAAATAATTTTAAAAAAATTTCTTAAATGAAATCTTGTAAAAATTATTTATAGTAATTTTTTAGAATATTCTAAAATGTAAATATAAAAATGAAAAATTAGTCATAATAAATTCATGTAAAATAAATTAAAAATAATTTAAATTCAAAATTTTATTCTTCAAACGTTTTTAAATAGTTAAAATCAAATTTTAAACAATTATTCTAACAATATTATCATGTTTAACATTTTTTAAACAATCATTCTAAAAGTAATTAATAACATTTTATCTTTTGATGTTTAAATAAAAACATTTTATCTTTCAAAAAAAAATATTTTATTTTTATTTTTAATATAAAAGCTTAAAATTTGAAATTGAAATTGAAATTTGCTATTATGATTCCAAAATAATAGTTTGAACTTTAAGAAAATAAAAATTTTGGGAGTTTTAACAAATTATTTTTATAAATATAAAAAAGAATTTTAATGTTTTTCAAATCTAATTGATGTTATAATTTCTTATACTTTCAAAATAATTCTGATATATAAATTGAATATATCTTTAATTTTTGAATAATTTGTAAATACCGATATATCTCTAATATATATATGATATATCAATAAAATCCAAGTACCAATACATTCGTCGAAATTGACATTTTCATCCTTGGTTAAGTGACGGAGTGTTTAACATGTAAACCAGGTTTCTTGGTCTAACTTATCGTTAGGGGTGACAATTCGTGTTAATGGGTCGTGTTCGTGTCGGTAATCGATGTATGGATCGATCGACATTCTTCAACCCAGACGACCACGAATAATAAAGCGTGTCAATATTCATTAACTTAGGCATTCCCATTTATTATTCGTTGGCGGGTCGACACGAATATGACGATTTAATTTGATTATTTAAAATAGCCAGGAATTATAATTAATCATTATGCATATTTAACACAAATAACATATTAAATTTAACATGTTTATTAGTTTTATTATTTAAATTAATATGAATTATAATTATTAATGTATTTAATAAATAACTTATTAAATAGGTTAATTAATTAATATAATAATTAAATAGATGTTAGTTAGTCGTATTAAATAATCAGCATAAATATGGCCATATTTATTCTCAAACGTATTAGACGGGTCAACGGAATATGACTGCGCGTAGTTATCTGGCGAGCAGCAAGCAGTGTTCGGTTAGTGTGGAGTGTTCACGTGTCGGGTCAAATTTTGCCAACCCTACTTATGGTATTGCAAATTGGATTTTTATTTTTCTCCTAATGTCCATAGGAAAAAAACAAATTTATAATCATTCTTCAAATTAAAGAAAGTAATGCGACTAAACGTTGGAGACTAGAATTAGGTCGTTTGTTTTGGCTCCCAATTTGGGAAGTTTGTGCAATATTTCTAAAATTTTAGGGGTGGGTAGTTGGAGCCCGATTAAATCGATTATTTGGGTAGAAAATTAGCAATCAGGTCTATTCGACTTTGGGAAAATAACGCATTATGAGAATCTTTTATATATATATATATATATATATATATATATATATATATATATATATATATATACCTACCTATATATATATTAACTCTAAGAATATAAAACATGGAGGGTGAAAACTTAATTATGCATTTTGCCAAATATCATTTAACATATAAAATAGAGAGTATTAATTTGTTCCAAAATTTATAGTCTTCACCCGTTGTACCAAACTTTAAATTTTCACCTTTGGATACCAATATTTAATGATGACCGTTGATTTACTCTATAGAAATGGAAGAGGAAAAACCTGGTATTGTTGAAATTAACCTGAATGAATCAAATTACAACTTGTTATCTGATTAGTTCTTTTATATTAAATAGGATTTTTGGTTTTCGTAGGAATTAGATTTCTATTAAAATTTGCACTTATTATTATTATTATTATTATTATTAAAGCCCATCTTATCTCTCCTTTTTAAAAGGTTAAATCTAGGTCCTTCCTTTTCCCAAGCACAATCCCACCGTTCATTTTCAAGGGACCCTAAAACACCCAAGAGACATTTTGATTCCCCATGATCGACCCTTTGGTCTTTCATATTCTCCTCTCGCCTTTTCTCTTCTCTTCTTTTCGTTCATTTTTTCTTGGTACTCATTTCAATTTCTTCTCCAATCTTGTCTTCCATTTTGTTTTTGTTTTTTTTGTTTTTCTGGGTTTTTTTTGTTTTTTTTCTTTCTTTCCATTCCTCTTCATTTTTTTTCTCTTTCTTTTGTTTTTCCTTATTTTCCATTTTTGCTACCTATGTCTTGTAGTTTTATTTTTTCTCATTCACACCTATTTCCTTCGGCTGCGTCACCTTGACTATTATACCTCTCGGCATCATCACCATATGTTTCTATTATCAACATTTTTTATCCTAGGGTTTTCAAGGTGAGATATTTATGTTTGTTTTTAGTATCATATTTCTCTTTGTGAGTTTCGATTTTTGTTTTGGATGCCCTTTTGTTCATTTGGGTTGTCATTTGTCCGAATAGAATAGGTTAGAAGATTGAGCTTTGTGTTAGGTTGATTTGGATCATTAATATTAATCAAATTTGGGCTAGATTATACTATTTGTATAGGTTGAGATTTAAATTTATTAGAACATCTAGGTAGTCATCCCCAAAAATTATGACGTTTAAAAATTTATATTTTAACAAAGTTATTTTTGATATTTAGTAAGGTTTTAGTTAGAAGCGTCTCAGCGAGTGAGCGTAAGTTTTATTTATCCACAAATCTGTTAAAATTTCTGATTTATAACCTTTTAATAATTCATCATATATCGGCCGTTCATCTATGTCAACTAAATATTATAAAATATTTATTAAATTGTAGTTAAAAATTATGTTCCATATCAAACTAAATAATTTTTAAATTATTTGTAATTTTTAAAATATTCATTCATCTTTATTCATCTAATTTTTAAATAATTTTTAAGGGGGAGGAGTTAGTGGATTCCATGTGACGGTAGTAGGCCGTAAATGACAGGATTGTTTGTGCAAAAGCCAAAATACATTAATTCCTTTTTTCTCGAGACTCCCCCCCTTTCTCTTTCCCCAGACTGGCTTTAGTTTCCCTCCCTTTTTTCTGGCTTCTTCCCGACATCGGCTCCCTTTTTCCATTTCCACCCTAGCACAATCGTTCAAAGCCAGCCTTCGGATTTGGATTTCTGCGGCGGCACCCAGGTCCCAGCCTCCAGGTTCACGCCATTTTTTTTTCTTTTTTCTTTTTCCCTCCATTTTCAACAATATTTCTCCAGAAATTTCGGTGATATCTCATTGATTTTGTAGAGGAATCTCTGATACTGGAAAATCAATTTTTTTTTTTTGTTCTCCAACGGCTATATTATGAGGGTAGAAGAGGTTTTTTCATAATTTTGCTGATAAACAGTTGACAGTTATATTTGTCCAAATATAATTGATCACTGTTTATCAGCGATAGTTTTACTCTCATTATTGCTGCACTATTGGAGCTGATTTTTTTCAATTTAACATCTATATTCAACGTTTTGCTTCCCTGTTGGAGATGCTCTTACGTTTTTTTAGTTTATTTGGGTTTTCTATTTTGCTCTCTTCTTCCTTTCTTGTTTGGGTTTTGTTTTACATGGGCGGACGACTCTCAATGGGAGCAAGACGGGAGTAGTTGAAGCTGGTACACCAAGCATGGGCTGATGATAGTAGAGGTTGAGGTAGTAGCAATGATGGGAGACGATGATGCCATGTATTTATGGAGAGGTTTTTTTTAGGAAGGCAGTGGTGTTGGTGTCGGTATTTTGATGGTTTTTTTTTTTGTTTTTTTTGTGGTTTTCCTTGGGATGTATATTAGAAGCTTAGTTTGATACAGCTGGAAGCGGCTGACGGGGTTAATGTTATCCTGGAGTGCCCGTATCCGTGCTTCTTAAATAAGCGCTGAAAATCGCTAAAAAGCAGCGTCTTTCCGTGGAGATAGTGTCGGAGTGGCAAATCTTATCTTTTGATTTTGAGTCTTATATTTGGCACCTTTGGAAGAAGGAATGAAGGATCTGAGAAATAGCCGTTGATGGGCTCACTGATGCGTCCAGCGAGGTATTCAGTATATTGTATTTCAAAATCTATAAAAATCCAGAGATTCTCTAGAAGAAAAAAAGCATACCTTGAATCCTTCAGCAAACCCTAGCTTCCTTTGTCAGAGACCTTTAGTGCAGAGAAGGAGGAAAGAGAGAGGGGAAAGAAAGAAGGAGGAGGAAGAGGGAAGAAAAAAGAAGGAAGAAAGAAAGAAGGAAGAGGCGGCGGAGTGCGGTGCGAGTGCGGGAGGAGGAAGGCAGACAGGAGGAGGAGGGGAGGAGGAAGAGGCAAAATGAGCTACGTTTTAGGGGGAGAAGGAAGAATGAGTCTTTTTAGGGCGAGGTGTTTGCCTTAACATTAAATTAAACTTCTTAATGCACTTTTTTTTAAATTAGTAAATCTCATTCTTATAAATTGCAATTTAAATGTTTGATTCAAAACGGATATATTGCTAATTTTGTAATTTATTATAAATTTTATTTTTGATATATTCATTTATATACTTCATAAATTACTTATTTTTTAAATTGATTATAATTTTTTTAATTAATAAATTCTTAAATTCTTTAAATTGACAAATTGATTTTTTAAATTTAAATTGATAAATTTATAATTTTTTAATTGATAAATTGCTTATTCTTTAAATTAATTAGAAATTTTATAATTGATATATTTATTTGTATACTTTATAAATTGCTCATTATTTAAATTGACAAATTGATTTTTAAATTTAAATTGATAAATTTATAATTTTAATTGATAAATTCTTCCAAATTCTGATAAATTAATTAAATTTTATAATTGATAAATTGTTGTATCACTTTATAAATTCTTTCGTTTTTAAATTGATTAGATTTTATTTTTATTTTAAACGTTTAATTATTAAAATGGCGGCGTTTTGGCGCCTGCAATTGGAGGCAAAATCACGTTGAGAGTCTTGGCTCTTGACCAGGTTGCGAAAATGGTATTTGTGCGAATTTTGCGACTTATGGGGTTGCTCTAAAGGCTAACTATTATAGCCTTCGTGTTAAGTTTTTTTTTTTTGCATATTAAGCTTGAATTTTAAAAATAACATATAAAAAAACTCTTAAATCAGGCTTAATATGCAAAAAGCTTGAAAGTTCAAGGTTTTTTATATTATTTTCCCTAAAAATAATATATGAAATTTAGCTCTATTTTTATTTTTTTTCATTTTTTCTTTCCTTTCACTTTTCTCTCTTATTTTATTTTCCTTCCGGTTTCCTTAGCATTTTGTAGGACCCCAACATAGCCCTTAGCATTTTGTAGGATCCCAACATAGCCCTTGCAAATGAATCTAAACCCCGAATCCATCCTTGGCACAAACAAGGGATATTGAACTCATCCAATGCGATCCATATGTACTACCAACCACTCCACTCTATACTCTCTGACAAGAGAAAAAAATAAATTAAATGGCACAAACAGGGAAACCTTTTCCACATCATTTGATTAACATGGCGCCTTTATTTAATATATTGAACACTTCCTATATATTACCTATTCTGATTTGATGACCTCTTTTGTTTTCCAAATAAAAGGATAACTAAATATATGAATTAGTATTTTAAAATAAAAATTTTACATTATCAAATTTAAAATTCTCTAAGAAGTACATTTACGAATGTTAGACGAATCCCTATTTATTAAAAGCATATTTATACATTTTATAAAATGGTTTTTATTTTTATAAATAAATTTAAAAAAAAAAAAACTTTATCTAAATTTATGAAACTTGACAATGAAAGAGAAGTATAATTTTTTTTTTTTAATTAATAGCTCCACAACAATGTATATTTTTTACTGTACAAACTTTATTTGACTCGAGTTTGGCAGCCCCAAAGTAATATCCTTTTTACTATAAGTCATGGTCCACATATGTGCTCATTTATTTATTTTATTATCCGCCCAGACCAACTTTAAAAATCATGGTCCAAAAGCCGCTTTCTTTGCCCGCGGTTTGATTTCCTGGGGACGTGAGCGAGGACCCCTTCACATGGCTTATACAGTCTTTATGAAATACATGAGGAATTCGAACTAACCCACTTTACGAGCACTTACAATATATTGCATCATTTTTTTTATTATTAGTTTTCTTTCTTCAGTATTTTTCGAGTTACAAATGGAACCTAATAAAAAATTTGATTGTCTAATAAATTTTTTTAAAGAAAATTAAATATTGATGTTATCTTGAATCTTGAAAAGAGTTTGATGTAGATAATGTTAATTCAAAAACAAAAAGATAAACTAAATTACACAAAGATGGACGAGAGGTTTTATATTTGTTCGGCCAACCATGATCACGGATGAGAGAGAATATTTCCCCCATATATTAAAAATATTATAGAGATAGAACTGTAAAACCCGAAAAAAATTTAATTTTTCTAAAAATGGTAAAAACAGTAAAATTGTAGAAATGGTTAAATGCAAAATTTTCTAGATCTCCGGATAGTGAAACAAACCGCGCGTTGGATTTGTCTCGAAATCCAATTCCTCGAGGCGAATTTCGTTAAATTCGGGGACGGTCAGATTTTCTGAATTTCGGGACATCAGTGTCGTTGACCCAAAAGCGGGATTTTGAGATAAAATCTCGAAAGTAAAAAATAAATAAATTAAATTTCATTTAAAAATAAATTGAATTTGAATCGGGACGAAATAAATTGTTTTAGGACAAAAATATACCCAAACAAACCGCGGACACGTGGTGCGACGTGAACCTCTCACTTAAAATTAAGTGAGAGGCGTAGAACAAGGAGGGTCGTGCGACAAAATATCCTCCATTTCCACGATTTTTATGGTCGCGTGAGAGAGAAAAGGAGAGGAAGGCTTCGAGTGCTTCTCTCTTAGATTCGGTCGCCGTCGAGTCGTTGAGGCAGGGCAAAGTTCGTCTGTGACGAGTCTTGCTACGCATGGGTACCAGAAACAAAGGATTTCGCCAAGGATTCAAGCGATGAGTTCGGGAAATCAAAGGTTTCGAGTTTAGGAAGTGTTCACGAGACTTCTTAGAGTTTCTTCTACGCTCCAAGAGGTAGGGATTCTTTCTACTTTGGTTTATTTTCCATTCTAGGGGCTGTTTGGTTGAGTTTTAATGCCCTAAAGGTTTTTGGCCCTTTTTTCCCTAAGGGGATGTTTGGCAAATTAATGGGTTATGGGAATAGTGCCCTGTTTTGACCCTATATGATGTCCAGTTTTTGGGGCTGATTTTCGGTTAGAAAAAGGGAGAATTTGGACTAGTATCCCCCAAGGAAATTGTAGCCCTATCTGAGAACTTGATGTTAGGCTTTTGAATCACTCAAATTGGATATCTATAACCCAAGTTATGGTCCATTTTCCAGGAATGTCACAGGCTGCCCTGTTTTGGCCGAACCTATTGTCTAGATTTTTGGGACTGATTTTTGGTTGGGAAAAAGTGAGAATTTGGATTAGTATCTTTCAAGGAAATTGTATCTCTATTTGAGAACTTGATCTTAGGCTTTTGAATCCACCCAATCGGACACGCATAGCTCTAAGTGTAAGTTCATTCCGGGGCCCACTCTGACTTAGGTTGTTTAGTTTCATGTCCGGATTTTGGAATGTTAGGGGACTAGTTTCTATTCTTTCAGAACTATTCTGTGGTCTATGATGGCTTGTTGTGTGGAATGTTTTGTGGGCATCTCGATTCCACAATTGGTCTCGAGGATCAAGTGTCATTGCTTGACTAAGAGTGACGTGTTTGGGTGTCAATGTGTGTGCTCTAACATGTTGACATGAGATGAGTTTATATGTGCAAATGGCCATGACATGACTCGATTGTGAGTGTGCCCTTGCCAGTAATGTATTGACTTTTTGTTTGAATATCAATATGTGTACTCAAACATTTTGACGTATGATGAATTGTTATGTGTAATAGCCGTACATGGCTTGCTTAATAATGTCATTTAGCAGTCATAGAATGACATGTTGAATGTGGATGTTGATATATGTTTGCATGATAGGTTGACATGAATGAAATGATTTATGGAAGTCATATGCAGGTGATGTGATTGTCCATGACATCGGTAAGTGGTGTGGATTGTGTTGTCCATGTAGCATTCATTATGCATGTGACATTAGATACATGCAATAACATTGCATTGCATTTATGCACGGGATATCGCATGACATGAGTGTGAGTGCATGGTAGAGATCAACACTGTGTTTTGTGATGCCCCAAAACCGGGGTGTCCATTGACAACCCGTCAACCCGTGGAATACTTGTGGATGTCGGGTAACTTGAGCACCGCCATGAAAATCGAGCGTCTCTTTAATGCGGGGAGCTCACCCAGATAACCTGTCTGACAATTACAATGACCACATAGAGGTCATGCGAAAGTAAAATAATGGCCCACTTGAGCCCCACATTAATACTCACAAAATACATCAACTATATACATTAGTTCGAGAGTTAATAAATCACTCTTACGAACATATATTAAAATGTACAATTTCCTAATACATGTTATACAAATGACAATGCAAGCCGCGGCCCGACTTTCATCTAGCAGCGGCCTCCTAGTAGGTGTCGTCCTCTGTACCTCATACGAGTAGTGACCCTCGACAAGGGGTGAGCAAAGCCAGTAGAGATAATTTCACTACGTGGGTTCTTTGCACTAAGTGCACATGCCATGGAAAACAATCACATCGAAGCAATTGCATGAACCTACTCGAATGTCTGCGACCAATCTCATGTCAGAGTCCTCACCGACTCCCATATGTCCTAGCCGAATCGAGTAAAATATCCGGTTTCAAAACCACAAAAGTTTTGTTCGAAAACTCACTGCGAATTTCGGTAAATACATTGGAGTACCCTTGATAGTGCGGATATTTCTCCGAAACAATCATGGTCCTCATCCGAAGTGATATGTTGGATAACTCTCCAAGGCAATTCTTCGAAAAATCTTCCTTGAAATTCATTTCACAAACATTTTCGTTTTTCTTTCAATTTCATGTCATGCACTCACTCCTAATATTCTAGGGTGCCCCAGTGCATATGGAATGTATGATGCAATTGTTCATATTTCGAGTCATGCTAATATATAAAACATATATACTAACATAATTAATCACATAAATCATGTTATTCAAATTCACAATCAATAACACAAAAATTAGCTCACATGGGCTAATTAAAAACACAACAATTCATTTTGAATCACTCAACATCATGAAAATTCGCACAAAAAATCACGTCACTATTCGCGTGAAAAGTGAAACCCTCGGGTTGGCACTATTCACGACCACAACAATGAGGATTTTCTCCACTCGTTCAAATGTTTTGAGACTGAAAACACGGCTAATCTAAGCCTCAGAACATCCCCAACCATTGACATGACTCTTAGCCAAGAATAACCACAGTAGGAAAGATCCACCTCTTGGGTTGTTGGAACTCCACCGTCGGTGCCTGCGTAGCCACATGTGATATATCGAAACTCTTCTTCTTTTCAGTCGAGAAGCCATTGTCCGAGCAGCCCAGTAAATCTAGAGAGAAGGAGCTCCTTCTCTCTCTAAAATCACAAAAACCTCACCTCCTGCACCTCCTGCTCCTTTTTGTCCCAAAATGAAGAAGATGAACACTATTTAACTTTTGTCTCATTCTCATTAACATTTTCATTAATTCCACTTGTGTCATTTTGTCTTGATTTTGACACTTGGCTTAATCTAAAGCGAGTCCATTTCCATCGTCTCTAATCTTGAAACATGTGTCCGCGAGAGTACATGTAATTGGAAGTAACTTTTGTCACATCACATGTCTCAGGCCCGTTTCACGACACCGATGCAGGTGCCTCGAAAAAAGCGTGAAATTATTGTCTCGGGTCGGCTGAAATTTGACATATTAGCTAGATTTCGCTGAGGCGATTCAAGGTGAAGTCCGTTTAAGTCATCCGAGGTGCGCGGCCGAAATTACCGTTTACCGTTTTCAAAAAATTAGATTTTCGGTATTTCACATTCTCCTCGCCAAAAGGAATTTCGTCAGTGCAGGCCCAATCCACAACAACTCATGCATATCACAGCGTGCACTAGACCATGCATATAAACTAGTCATTTAAGTATTAAGCGACTAAACCCGTGCCTTCATTACCTCATGAAGGGATAGGTGGCCCCACGTCGATGTCCTCAGCGCTCCGTTGACTCCTCCATCGGTGCGACCATAGCACCCTCGCTTCGCCTCCACGGTCTTCGTCGCCAAAACCTGATTACGGCTATCCACAATGCTGCTTAGATCCCTCCTCGAAGGTCCATCAGGTGCCAACCTTAATCTCTCGTAATCCATACATGAAATTTGGATCTGGGTGTCTCTGACATGGAGGCGTGAAATACCTCGTGAACGACATCTTTGGCAGTAAAGAGAAACCATGATGCAGCTATAGTGCCTACCCTCTGAGTATCTCAGAAGACCTAATAAACTTTGGTGCTTCAGGTACTTCTTGAACTTGGCCAACTCCTCTCTTAGGCATCACCTTCAAGAAGACGTGATCTCCAACCTCGAACTCCAAGGGTCGATGTCGACATCAAAGATAACTCTTATGCCACCCAGCCGTGAGAATGGGCCATCGTGACGCTTCACCTTCTGAGGTGCTCTAATCAGGATCAAAGCGAGCGGATGGAGCCTCTCCACCTCTAGCCCAAATATCGATGATCCGCATACCTCCCACAATGCCTCATATGGTGCCATGATCTCGTATACTCACCATAATCGTTGTTGCAGCTTAATCTTACCAAGGCAAGTGCTCTTCCCATCTACCCTTTATGATCCGTGATGAAGCTCGCAAGATATCCCCTGACCAAAGATGGTCCCTCTCCTGAATCACCATCCGCTCAAAGGGTGGAAAAGTCATACTCATGGTCAATGTGGTGCCTAGCCTTTGTAGGAAACCTCTGGTGCGTTGTCGAACCTTTGGGTCCTCATCGACACCATGAATACCGGAAAATACCCATGCAGCCACTACCTCTCGAATATACAACCGCATTCCTCCAATGTGAAGGTCATCCAGACGGCACAGAAATGTGCCGACTTCGTGGAGTCGGGTCCACTATCACCCATACTATTATCATGTCCTTATGCAAAGTCCGGAAAGTGGGTCAACCATCACGCGACATGCTCCCACTCCACTCAAATGCACAATTCTAATGGAAGGTGAAGTAGCCCCGCAAGCTTTTGTGTCACTTAACTCCGTTGACACGTGAGACATCAAGCGAACAAAGTCCCCCCACGTGTCTCTTCATCCCTCTCCGCCCCGCCACCTATACTCCGACTGCACTGGTCCTCGATGGACACCATCTCCGTCTTGCCCTCGACTCAATCACTGGCCAGGGACTGTAGCTACTAAACTCCCCAATCTGAGCCTGAGTCCAAGCCACAAGATCGTAACTCAAACCGTCCCACAGCCCATCCACCATTCCTGAAGCTAGTTTAGCCAATACTCCCATGACTTCCGACCGAGTGCATCAGCCACTCACATTCGCCTTTACCAGGCGGTAATGCAAAGTGAAGTCATAATCCTCTAGAAACTCCATCCATCTTGCTTGCCTCATATTGGGCTGAGGTCCCGCTGCTAAGGAAAATATACTCTCGTACCTTATGGTCCAGTACACTTCAACTCCTCGCCATAAGTAAGGGGCGCTTTAAATCTTCAAGGCAAGATTACGCTAACTCCATGTCTGTAGGTAATTCTCGTCTACGATTCTTCAACCGACGGGAACCATAAGCTACTACCCTGACTGACTGGCAACACATCCCGCCTCCGCCTCGAGGCATCACAACAGACCAGGGTACCCGTCCGTCCGGGACCATCAAGATACAAGAGCCGAAGTAAGCCTCCCTTCAACCCAATGCCTCCCTCGCATCGATCATCCCAATCAAACTCGACCTCATTCCGGTCAATCTCACATAGTGCCGCGAAATTGGGAGAAATCCTTAATGAATCTCTGTAGCACTCCATCCAATCCCAAGAAACGGCCGATCTCGAAGACCGACTCGGCCTCCCAACTCATCACGACCTCGTTCTTCTCCCGGGGGGTCCACCCGACACGCCCGATAGCGACACCACGTGTCCTAAAAATCTCACCTCAATAAGCCAAAACTCGCACTTACATCGAACTTAAAGGTACAACCATACCCTCAACAACTGAAACAACTGCGATACTCATTCTCCCACTGACCGGGAGTAGATCAAAATGTCATCCACGGCACTACGACAACCGATTCTAATAGGTTGGAATAATTCTATGCATGAGGTCCATAATGCCGCGCATTCACAATCCAAAGGGTATCACCAAACCAAAGTGCCCGCACCGTGTCCCACGCCGCCTTAGTGGATATCTGCTTTCCTAACCTCAAATGATGGTAACCAAGCAGAAGGTTCATCTCGAGTAGACTCGCCCTCTTAACTCGATCAAATAAGGTGCTTTCAATCCTAGCAATGGGTACCAATTATTGATTCGAACCTTATTCAAATGCCCTGTGAATCAACGCACAAGTAAGCGGCTTGGTCTCTTCTCTTTGCAAATAATAGAATTGGATGCCCATGGTGAAGTGTTTAATATCTAATGAACCCTTGTCCAAAGAGCTCCCCGAGCCGGACTCGGAAGTCTCGCACTCAACCGTGCCATCTTTACGTGGAGTCATAGAGATGGGCGGGCACCAAGGTGTAACCTCGACAACCGGTCTACAACCCTCTACGAGGCAATCCCGACAGCTCATCCGAAAACATCCTTATACTCACAAAATACTCGAGGTAGATCTAAGTCCTGGGCCTCTGCCCCGTCCCTGGTAAGGCTTGCTAGACAACCCGCCAACCGCCCTACACTCCAGACCAGACATTATTCGGGGGCAAATATCATGTCAGTCTCCGAAATAACACGAGCAATCAGCCCCGTGGTAGCGCACTCTCTTACGCCCACAATCGATAACGACCTATAAGTCACACCAATCCATCTCAGGATGGCGAACTCGACATGTCCATGACCTCAGCCATTGTGAGTAGAATCCCCGAGATCTCAACTCGCAACCACGACATATCATCCCTATCCTCGCCTCTACTACTCCCTAGTAGAGAACTCACATACAAGGGCTCCTCCAAGGCCTCAACCCTCTAACTCATCACAACTGACATGCAACAATGAATGAATGCGAAACACCCGTAATCAATAACACTCTTGCTTTTATAGCTGATAAGTGCATCGCAATCACTGAAGACATGACCCGTCGATCAGTCGCCTCTGCGCACCATGAGACCATTCCTAGACAACTTCGTCTCATACGCCAAGTCGTCGGTTAGAAATGCAACATACACGCCCGTCACCAATTAGAAGTCCCTACTGCGGAGCTCCTATACCCGACCCTTCACCTGTTACCTCCCGCCCTCTAGCCCATCTCTGCGTTTTCTGGCAAAGCCAGATAGCACCCCCGATCAAACCGGTTCCCTCCCACCCATACTGTGGCTGAGGAATGAACTGTATACTCTCCCAAGGTTTCTATAGCTAATCGGGACTATGTTGTCCCAAAATCCCGATCCTTGTCTCGGGGGGTGTCCAATCCACATGCCCAGTTATCTGTGAGAAATAACATACCATCCCGCCTCGTCGACTAAATGCCCCATCCTCGCCTCCCGTCCCGAACTCGTGTGAAGCAAGGTCTTCCCGCTCTTCCCGCCAACTAGAAGAAGGCTGATCCTCCCTCTTCACCATCATCCCCAACTCCTACACCCCTGCATCCTCTATCTTCTCATGGTTGGGGCCGTCCCAACTACGTGGAGTCCCCATATCCCGTAGGCAAAAGTCCTACAATCCCGCTCGAATGGGTAACTTAACCCATCTTGAATCTCCCATTCCAATGCACGCCAGGGTCACATAGTCATCACTAAAACGCGCTTCAACTCAGGGTGAATCCGCCACATACTCCATCACTTTCATCAAGCCTCGCCTCAGCCTCTAGGAACTCTTGGGCCTGCATGTTTAGCAAAGGGCTCTGAAATACTGCCATGAAAAGATCACGGACCTCCGCCAAGTCATCGCCTAGATCTCAAAGGCCCGCCTACCCACCATACTGGGCCTCACCCTCTAGTTGGAATGCAAATTAGTCCGACTCGGGTCGTATTAGAGGTAATCTCATAGCCTCCAATACCTTCTCCACTGCATGAACCAATGGTCCGCCACTGATCTCCTCCTGTGAATGCCTGAGGATGATGTGCCCCGAACCTCCTGAGGTTACTCCGACCTCCTAGCCACCCGCCGGCACTAGCCCTGTGGCTAGCAAGAGTCAAGAATACCTATAGCCTCGCAAAAGCTTGTCGGGATCAAAAGTCGATAATATCGGTCAAACGCAGTGTGCCCGACCAAGACTGGACGACCTCTACGTCCTCGCCCTCAACTAGCCATCTACACATGTCAAATGACAAGTTAATTCTAATGCAAGATTCTAAGCAAGGCGTAAACACACCGAGATACTATCCACATACGTAAAAACATTTCATACATTAGGTCCATGCATTCCTAGGTAATGCAAGACAATAATTCCCCATTAAATCATTTTTAACAACAAAAATTTTATTTTAGAAAATTTTATTTTAAAATATTTGATTTGATTTGATTTGATTTGATTTGATTTGATTATATATATAAATATATATATATATATATATATATATCTATATATATATATATATATATATATATATATATATATATATATATATTTTTTTTTTTTTTTTTTTTTTTTTTTTTTTTTTTTTTTTTTGAAACCTCGAATCAAAGGTTTCGTGGAACAAAGTCCAAACAAAGGACTTGACAGTGCACTAAGTTAAACTAGGTTAGTGCACTGTGTGCACACCTCGAACCCACTGCAGGCAGCTAATGCACTGGCGCATGTCACAGAGCGCCATTCGTCCCTCCTGTCAAATGTGGCAAAGCCACAGACGCTACAAGACAAGGCGAGAGCGCCGTGGTCGCAGCCGCCGCTCGCCTCGGGTCACGATATAATCTTGTATCGCCACACGAGTCCCTGCCCCGTGCCGTGTCACACCGTGCTGCACACGCACAAAGATCAGATTGCAAACAGATCACGCCTTTATTACACACACGTTACCTGCCACGACAGCACCTTTATCGCGACACACCGCTTACCAGTCACACCAAGGCACGCTATCGTGACGCCAAGATCAAGACACCGTGTATCGCGGCGCATGCTTGGTTTCGTGTCGGCGAGCCCCCACAAAATGTGGCCCATCCCTTCACATACTGTGTTGCGGTCACGAGAGAGCATACTTTGTCAGATCGTGACTGGGTGAATCAAGCAAGAAATCATCCTAGCTCCCGCAAATTTTTTTTTCACACATTTTTCTCATTCCGCCTACTGAAACCACCCAAAAAAAATATATATTATATATTGTTTTTCATTTTAAGACAACTAAATAAATTATATTAAAATTTATTTTATTTTTCTTCCAAATTTGTACACACCTAGAAACCTTAGAAAAATTTCTTCTATAATTTTTTCATTCCAAGATCTCCTTGCTACCTACAAATGTAGTAGCCTAGACCATTGCACTCATACAATCTCCAAAATTTTTATGAGTTAAATTTTTACCCTTTTTCAGCAAAAACAAGAATCGTCTGTAAAAATTATATATAAATTTTTTTTCGTTCCAACTAGACCATTTTGCCAAAAAAATTTTCGAACACCTAAGGTTATATTTTCTCGACCTAGTGTTCAACGCTCCTATGCTACTACCAAGCATAAATCACACACCATACAACACATGATCACAAATCACTCATGTTATACACACCAATCATACATAAAACACCATGCATGCGTTGTTCTAATACTTTTGTCCCTGTTGACTTCCAGGTAATCACATACCTCAAACCCTAACATCGAGCCATACTGCCAGATGTCCCTACACCTCATGACCATGGCATAAGCCCAAGTCCCTCGTCCTCCTAGGTATTCAGATACCTAAGCTCTTACACCCACCGAGCCCTAAGGTAATCAGCATCTAGCTTTGATACCAAGCCGTGATGCCCCAAAACCAGGTGTCCGTTTGACAACCCGCTAACCCGCAGACATTTCTAGGATGTCGGTAACCCACACCATTCATAGAAAATCGGCAGTCTCCTTTTATGGGGGAGCTTCACCAAGGTACAAAACTTGTCCTAACAATTTACAATGACCACATAGGGTCCACATGTGAAAATGGCCACTGGGCCCCCGCATTAATACTCACAAAATACATCAACTATATACAGTTCAAGAGTTAATAATACTTTTACCAAACATATATTAAATGTACAATTTCTAAATATACATGTTATACAAATGACAATGCCAAAGCCACAACTCGGCTTTCATCTAAACTGCCTTCTGGTGAGCTGCCTCCCGTGACACCTCGTACCTAAAATGGTGATCCTCGATTGCAGGCAGCAAAGCCCGGGCAGATAATTTCTACACAAGCCACTCCCACCTAAGTGCACATGCCATGACAAACAATCACATCCAAGCAATTACATGAACCCACTCGAATGTCTACATGACTCAATCCCAGTCCCTCCGAGTCCCACCGACTCCCTTACATACATGCCTAAGCCAAATGCGAGCAAACATCCAGCTTCAAAACAAAGTTTTTTGTTCTAAAACTCACCATCTGATTCGTAAATACATTGACTACCCCCATGGTGGGCGTAGTTGCTGGAGATCCAACAATATGGTCCTCATCCAAAGTGATATGTTGATAACTCTCCAAGGCAATTCTTCCAAAATCTTCCTTGAAATTCCTTTCACAAACATTTTCGCTTTCCACTTAAGTGTCATGCACTCACTCCTAATATTCTAAGGTGCCCTAGTTCATATGGAATGCATGATGCCAATCCTAACAAACTCAAGTCATGCTAATATATAAAACATGTATATACTAACATAATTAATCCACATAAATCATGTTATTCAAATTCACAATCAATAACACTAAAAATTAGCCTACATAATAATTAACAAACACAAGCAATTCATTCTTGAATCACTCAACATCATGAAAATTCGCACAAAATCACTGCCACTATTCACGTGAAAAGGAAACCTCGGTTGACACGCTCACGCCACAACAATGAGGATTTTTCTCCACTGGTTCAAATGTTTCGAGATTCGAACACGCTAATCCAAGCCTCGTAACATCCCCTTCAACCACACAGATACGGCCTTAGCCAAGAATAACAATAAGTAGGAAAAAGATCCCTACTCTTGAGTTGTTTGAACCCACCAAATCGGTGCCCAAGGCGTATTCCCTACGTAGATCGACTTTGCTTCTTGTCTGTTGAGAACCGACCGTCCGAACGACCGCTAGAAATCTATGAGAATGAGCCTTCTCTCTAAAATCACAAAACCTCACCTCCGTAACTCTCATCTGTTTTTGTCCCAAATGAAGAAGATGAACTTATTTTATCCTTTATCTCATTCTAATAACATTTCTAATAATCTCACCAAAGTCTTTATCTTGATTTTGACACTTACTTAATCTAAGCCATCCATCATATCATCTCTAATCTGCAACATGTGCTTCAAGAGTATGTAGGTGACTTTGTCACACTATATGTCTCTCAAACCCGCTTTTACAAAGACTTGATACCCGGTGCTCAAAACATGAAATTCGGATCACTGAATTCACGAAATTCACATGTAGCTAGATTTCATGATGATTCCAACGGTGAAGTCCGTTTTTTCATTCGAGGTCTAAAAAAATTCTTGATTTTGACCAAAATTACCGTTTTACCATTTTTCAGAAAATTAGATTTTCTTGGTGTTTCACAAAGGTTTGGTGCTCATGGCAGGCGCCGTGGAGCGATGGTAGAGATCGGCACTATGTTTGGTGTCTGATGGTATGCGTCGGAGTATATGGTATCATTACTGTGTTTGGTGTTCGCAGGGCCTGTAAATGGGTCAACGCCCAAAATGAGTCTCTACGGTTTATTAAAAAAGAAAAAGGAAATAAAAAATACGTGTGTTGGGTATAGCAAGAAGGGATAGATACCCCATCGGATGAAAAACCCGGTATTCTTGGTTAGACATATGTATCCAGCGATGAAAGTTTGTGAAATTGTCGGAAGACGTGCTAAGCCTACGATGAGACCCCGAAAATTCGCTACCAACAAAAACATACAGGACTTGGTACAAACAAGTGAATATCGGAGTTTGTCCAATATATTTTGATTTATAAAACAAAAAGCTTTTTTTTTGGAAAAATGGTTATCGATGGAACATAAATGAAGGTTTTCACACTTTGCATATGCATGAGGGAGTCGAGACTCCTGGACATGGATAAAGAAATACATTCTCATCCACGCATTTTGCATATTCAGCAGGAATGCCAGAATGCTTACTGAACGTGTGAAATGACATTGCATAATTATGCATAAAGTGAGGAGTCAGGAAGACTCCGAGACATGGACAGGTGGGTCAGTATTCTCATCCATGGCATGTAGACATTTGAGTAGAATGTGTATGTTTTACCAAATATGTGGAAATGGCATTGTATGTGCGCTTTAGCGAGTAGTCTCTAGAATTATCTTCTATCAGTATCACACCACGCAGAGACTCCTTTCGTGCACAAAGTGGTTGACACCGGTGAACCACACTCTGCATGCTACCGTGATTATAAGAAGGCGATTTAATGTCTCGAAAATACCCTAACGCTTTATAACATGTTCAGGTAAAATAAATTAAGCTATATTTTTTCGACGCTTAATGGCTAAAATGAAAATGATAAAACCCAGAAAATTTACAAGAGCCAAATAAAATGGTAAAAATGTCAAATGAGGACTTAAGGTCAAGTAAAATGAGTAAATAAGTGCCAAAGATAAATGTAGAATGAACAAGAAATGAAAGTGAATGAGGCTTTAAAATGAGAAAATGAGAAAAGCCAATTAATGTGCTAGCCAAACATGGCATTACACATGATACAGAGAATAAAGACCAGTTTAAGTGAATGTCACTTTAGGGGTATCTACGCTTTGAGAGGAGCAAGGGGAGTAAGAGCTAGGGCTTAGGAGAAGAAGGTATTTTGGTGTGCTCTTCCATTCTGGTCTATCTTTGTTCACTAAAGAAGGAATAGAAGATCTAAGAGAGAAGTTGGGTAAGAAACCAAACCCTAACCCCCTATTTCTTGTGTTTGGGTTTGGAGAAACCCTAGCTTTGTGTGTAAAGTGTTCTGGATGGTTTTAGTTTAGTTTGATAAAGGTTTTGCATTGTTTTGATTGGTTTTGAGGAATTTTTGTATAAAGGAAATGATGAAGTTTTAAAGGAGTTGCTGTTAAAATTTTTCAAAACCCCTACTTTTGTTTTGGCTATAAGTTAAGTTATAAGCATCCAAATTGAGTGATTCTAATTTTTAAAGAACCATAATAGCTAGAGCTACAAATGTATAGAAGAGACTAGGAGCAAATTGTAGCTCTAAGGCTCCTTAGAATATACTTAAAAGCAGTTTCGTAGCTGAATGGTGCCTGCTTTGGGTGTGGTGGTGGTGTTTTGGCCGAAAGTTAAGTTTCACTCATCCAAATTGAGTGATTCAAAATACTGGGAAAACTAGAATTCTAGGGGAATAATGTACTTAAAGGAAGTGGAAGAAATTTGTAACCCCAAAGTGCCCATAAATCTGTCAAAGTGGAGCTATGTGCAAGAACAATATGATTCTACTTTGCAAATTAGAGTAGTCTGGATGTAAAATGCAATAACTTGAGTTTTGGTGATCAAAATTAGATGATTCTAATTGGAGAAGAAACCTTATAACCATAGATTCAAATGATTAGGAGGAATCATTACTAATTTATAGAGTTAAGACCCCTGAAATTGAGAATAACAGTAGGTAACCAAGTGAGTTGGGCATACCGACCAATTTGACATTAAAATGCCATAACTTGAGTTTGGGTGATCAAAATGAGATGATTCCAATTCCTACTAAAAATAGACTCATAGAGCTATAATGTTGTTGAAGGAAGAATGAGCAAAATATGACTCATGTGTCCCCAGAAATTTTTTCATGTGAAGGTATATTGGGTAGACATAAACCCTAACAAAAATCCATGAATGCACAACTGATTTTTTTTTCTTGGGTTGTTCTTTGATAGTAACATATTTATGATGGATTAGGGGTTGGTGACGAGGAAGCTTGACCCAAGAACGGGATTCTGGGGATAAGAATCAAAGAGCTATTAAATATTTTGGTTTGTTTCACACTTTCCTTGTTTCGCTTTATGCTTTGCTTTACAAAATAAATCTAAAAGGTTTTATATGGATATGCGTGTGTGTCGCTTGAGCCATAAATGAATTGGTTTGTTCTCTACTTTTCTATTTCTCTAAAATGTTTGAAGAATTATGAAATAAGTGGATTTATTGGAAATGGAATTGCAATAAATTGTATATTGATTTGTTTAAATTGATTTGATACAACCGATTGTGAAATGGAATTGTACATGAAAAAATTGCATGAGGCTGGAAACCAAGTATTTGATATAAATGTATATACTATTGTAAATTACAAGAATGATTTGAGTGCCCTAATAGGAAATGCAACTGCTAAATTCAATTTAAGATAGATTGATAGTATACCAATGGCGGTCAAATGAGTGACTGCGCTAAATCGTGACGATGTCACATACCCGATCCGTAGCGCCAGAATGGGACAATATCTGTAGAGTGTTCACAAATGAATTTGTATTAACTCAATAGCGTACTGCTGGACCGCATCGTTATAAATTTTTTTTTATATACCGCCTCTGTACCTCAGCATCTGCCTGATGATTCATTATCTTGTGTACCTAAAGCAGGTTAAATTCGCTTAAGGGAAAATGAAAGAAAATTGTGAAATACAAGATTTGTGTTTTGAATGATTTATTACATGTGAAATTGCATATTTGGAATGATCAATAAACTATAAATGAATGTATATGAAATGAATATATGTATTGTATTGCATTGATTATTCAAAAAAGGTAAAAATATATTGTTTTAGAAAAATGCATGACTTGATTTAAACTGAAATGGAAGAGAGTATTATCTAGGAACCACTAAGCATGAAAATGCTTAGCGCATTGTTTTTATCATCGCCTGTGCATCGAGTGAATATGTACGAAGGAAAAGACCTCAAAGAATTCAAAGTCAACGCTGCCTCTACTCTGAATTGAAGTAAACTCCGACCCCATTCATGAAATATACTTGACACTTTTTGTACAAACTCTAATTTTGTTTTGTAAATATTTTGGTATTGAAAACGACTTATAATGCCGAATATAAAGTGTGGTAATGGACCAAATGAGCATGTAATGCCATATTTAATGTAAAATTTGTATTGAAAACAAAATGATGGGCCCCCTTTAAGTTGAATTAGTATATATAAATATATTTTCATAAAGATAAATATCCTTTACAAAATGAGCATTGATGTGTTTTACTGACAAGGGTGAACTCCATAAATATTTTGTAATTGTATTTGAAAAGGCATGGAATGCCAATTTATATAAATGTGTTATTCAAGAACAGTTATGAACCCTATTTAAATTAAGGAATGTATATTTTGTTTTATCAAAACTATAATTAAATTATTATTATGTAAGGGCTGGGTAAAGGCCATAGTCAGATTTATGACCTTTGATAAAACTTTTGTAAAAGTATTCTGTATAAAAGAATTGTACTAAATTCTTTCGACTGCCAAATATAGCTCAGGGTATATAATTATGGTAAAAGGTCGTGATCAACTCTTACGGGTCAGATTAAGGTATTATTGTAATATAGTTGTATATATTGTATATCCGATAGGATGGACCCTATGGAAATATTACTTATGTTGAGACTCTAAATGGGTAATGGATATACTGTTATGCAGGTTGTATATTGGATAGAGCTCTCTAAACAAAGGAGACTTTGCCCGATTTTTTTTGAAAATATGGATCCCAGATAAACAGACACAACAAAGGTGGTATCGGGTTACCCGAAATCCATAGGAATCTAAGGTTGATCGTTGTCAACTGGGTGTCCCTGGTTTGGGGCATCACAAGAACAACAGACAATTGGTTCCCGAAACATCTAATATTTCTTCATTCCTTGTATTCATACCTTGAACCATGAAATCCCTTCCTTCAACAGGTATACTCGTTCTTCCTAACATCTCTGCACACTCCTAATAACCCTTATAAGCACATTTCTCTTTTCTCCCTCATGACTCAGAATATTTATAGTGATATTCTACCACTTTCCTTATTCTATAAGGAATCCTTGCTCTACTAAGAAACCTTTCCTTATTCTATGAGGAAGTCTAATATTACAACAATATACTAACCTAGGAATTATCTTATACGATATTCTTTACAAATAGGAATTAATGCTAATTAGGAGTTTGAGACATCCTAACAATCTCCACCTTAGATCAAATTCTAGCATTGAGTCCACCTTCAACTAAAATTCCTTTTCCGTGCTTTGCTATATTTTGTTATACTAGAGATCTTGAATTTGAAGCTCTAACAATCCTCCCCTCGAACAAGTACCACTGAACCTTCTCTTCTCTCAAATGATCATCCATCCATCTACTCCCTACATCGTAGGATTTTCCCTAACTTCTATTATGTTTAAAGACATGCCATGTAACGCCTGTCCTTGAGAGGGTGTACTGTGATGAGTAACCAGATGTGTGGAGCCAAGAGCTTTAATTTTAGTGCCATAATAGAATTTTTGAAAATTGGTTTAAGGTGAATTATAAAATTTCAAAGAATTGTGGCACTTTTGCAATTAAGGAAGGTGGAGGGGTGAGTATAAATTGGTGAATTTCAAAATAATAATAATAATAAATTGCCAAAATAGGAAATCTCGAAAATTTAAATTCGGATGACAAACGGACTGCGCCATTAAGTTCGCTCTCACAAATCTAGTAACCTGCAGAGAGCTGCTAAATCTCGAGATAGCCTGAATATTTTACTTAATTTCTGCGCGACTGCCAGAGCCAAACTCGAAAAACCTGATTTTAGAAAATTCTCAAAATGACAAATATTTAAAGAATATTCAATTATGATAAATAAATTTTCGGATAGAAATGGACCTTAATGAGGCAATAAAATCGTGATATGAAAAAAATAATAATAATAATTAAAGAAAAAAAACAAAACAAAAGGATAAAATCAAATGGCAAGTGGATTTAACTGATTAAGCGTGGGGGAACGAAGAGAGAGGTTTTTTATTTTTTTATTTTCTTCTTCTTGTTTCTTTCTCAGATTTACGGAAATCGGACCGTAGACGCCTGGCCGAGCAGGTATGCAAATGTAGCAAAATGAAAGAGAGCTAATATGATAAAAATTAACATCTTAGCCTTTTGTCAAACTTAAAAGTAGAATTACTTACTTAAGTATTTCAAGCCTAAAGGTTATATAATGACTTGAAATTTTCTTAGAGACTGTGAAAGGTCGTAAACTTCAGTCCCAAAATTTTTAGACTGAGTTTAGGAATTTTTAGGAATTTTTGGGACTGTGTTCGGACAGTTAGGGCTGAATTTCAGGACTGTTTTTGGACAGTTTGGGTTGAAATTTCGGGGAGGTAAGGTCAACAAGTCTGATGAATTTTCATAAATGTTTCAGACTCTATGGAAAGTCCCTGAAATAAAAGTTTGCTAAACTGGAGAAGTATTTATGCAGATGAATGTTGTATTTGACATTTTGGTCAATTTCACATATTATCGATGTCCATCGAATGGGACTAGCACGTAAAGTTTTGTTAGAATCGGTTCACTGATAGGTCATTTTGAGTTCCCGCGTTTTATTAAACGCCGAACCGAGTGTGCATTTTCGTAATTAACGAATGCAGAGTAATTACAGATCCCCACGAGAATCTAGAGTGCTTGACAAGATTTGAAAGAAATTAGTCGAAAAAGGTGAGTACTCAAAATCATTTTCTAAAACGAAGTGTTTAAATTACAATTTTGTAAAGTGCTTTGAAATATAGATTTATAAAGCATTTTTTTACCTCCCAATTAAGTTATACTCAGCATAAATGTTCGACAAGATTTAAGAAACAATATTTGTTTAGTAAAACCCTTAGATGGCACAAATTTGGCTTACGAATGTATTTCGGATTGTGCATGGCAAAGTTATGGGATATTATAACTAACTATATTGCCTGGTCGGCAATTTAGGGTTAAATCTAGTATATATTTATATAAAGGAGTCCGCATAATTCGAGGTATATATTAGCGCTCGACTTAAGACATAGCGATGAGGTGTTGGTTCCGGTGTTCCTCACTTCCAGCATTTTGTTCGAGAGGTTCCATTATGCTATGATCCCGGCCAGGTTCACCGACCATATTAGCCACAGGTAGTGTTCGAATTACCGATGCCAAAGTTCCGAGGTCTCGTGAGCATCACGCTTCCAGGGTGTTTTTAAATGGGCCACAAGTGAATGGTACTTGATTTCAAACAGAAGACTTTCAGATATTAAACCACCACTCGAAACAGCTTTCAAGCAGTTGGTAAATAGTTTTCGTAACATTTTCGCCAGCACTAGTTTTCGCAATGCTTTGCAGTTGGTAAATAGTTTAATAGCGTAAATAGTTTTCAGAACAGCTTTCGAAATGGTTTAGCAAAACTCAGCTTCATAAAACAATTTTTACAAACTATTTGTAGATGTATTTTCATTGGAGGTACAAACACAGACAACAAAGATTTAGAACTTATAGTACTCACCGAGCCTGCTTCGCCTGGCGCTTCAAGGCTTTAAATAATTTTTCAGTGCAGGCCGGTTTCGAAGACTTTCCAGATCTCCTTCATTCTAAACGCCGGTCGTGATTATATATAAGATAAGGTGTAAATTAAAACTAGTAAAAGTTAAAATGTGGCATTTTGTATATGTAAATATCTTTTGTAAATATGCATGGCTGATTTTGAGAAAAACAAAGGCGAGATAAACTTATATTTGATCGATCCTATCTTATATTTTGATGAGGACCAGAGGTCCTTTATGATTGTAGTTGATTTGGAAAATATTGGGAGGTATTTGTTTATAAGGCTGTGATTTTGTATTTTGGGCTTGACCACAAGGCCAGCAGGCCGGATTTCGCTAAATCTAAAGGTGGATTTCTGATAAAAGTGAAAAATTTTATAACCCACGCCAAATAGCGCTTCAGCGCTTTAACGTGCTTAGCTTCATGGTACTTGTCAACAGCGAGCTATCGAGGTTACTGTGGAGTTGCTGCCAGATTTCCTCGTCACTAGAAGGGGAACCGTCAAGTTGGTATCGTAGCAGCTTGTGCGATAGTTCGCCCGTTTTTCGCGTGATTTTGCCAGCGCTTTTCCTATAAATTGCTTTATAATGATTTTTCTATCGCAACCTACATTGTTTTGCTAATCCTTGCATGCATCAAATATTGAAAAGTGTCACTGAATCTTTTAATCTTGAAATTCATAGCATTATGTCTGGACTAGGTCATAGAGGTATATCTAGGACTTCCGCACCGGAGGCACCACCAGAGAGATATGTCGAGCACACCCCTAGATCTGAAAATGCTTCAATGAATCAGCCCCCAAAGCAGTAATTCATCGAGGGCCTAATCTGTGGGGCGGTACCTTGACGATGGATCAGGTTATATAGATTGTTACAGTAACTACCCATCAGACACGGGAGTCTCCAGAAGAGTAGAGGGGCATGATAGAACGTGCTCTAAATTAGGGGCTAAAACTTATGATGGTACCGGCGACCCAGAGGCAGGGTACTTATGGTTAGATAGGGTTAGTGTTCTAGCTATTATATGGTGATGTAGATAATGGTAGTCTTTCCACCATAATTGTTGGAAAAGGTGACGTGGACACGAAAGTCTTCCACCAAGACTAGAGACACAAGTTTCCGTGTTTACTAAGATATACCAAGCAAAGCAAGGTGTTAGGGAATGTTGCTATGAAAAGTTCGAGGCTGCACTATGGTGGAAAGGATGGGCCATCTAACCTCAGGCGGCTGTGACAAGAAGAGAGAGGTGTCTAGCACTAGCCTCCACCAGACCCTACTAGTCTAGTAGAAAGAAAGGAAAAGAAGTGGACCAAATGTAGAGGCTCGTGACTAGAGCAAAGATCTAGCCAGGATCCGTCTCGACTACCAAGAATTTCCAGAGGTGGTAGATCTTCTCGGGATCATCTTTTCCATTGTGCCCTACATGTCGAGAGGAGGCATCCTGAGAGTACAGATGAATATGATGTGATGCTCACTGAGGGCAGGAAGGTCACTTTATCCAGACTGCCCACGCTAGCCGCAGAGACCTCCGAGGTAGGCATGTAGCATCTACCCTGTGCACTACATCCATCAGCCGGTAGGGGTGGTTCGTAGAGGTGGCGACAAGCATTCGGTAGAGGTCGTGGTAGGGGTGTAGGAGGCGCAGATTAGCACCACAGCCAGATGAGTGGTACTCACTCGTGCCTCGAGTATTTACAATAAGGCAAGAGAGGGAGATGCACTACCGCATGATTATCGTATGATTTCCAGTTTACGAACATCATGATGCATATGCATTGGTGGACCTGTGAGCCACTCATATTCATTTATTTTAAAGATTGCCCACTGAGAGGCACCGTATAGAGTCCTAGCTATAGATGGTCAGATGGTGGTTTCCGCATCTCAATGGGGATACTATGATATCCTAGCGATAGTTCCAAGCAGCGCATTGGTGATCTGTAATAAGGATTTTCCAGCAAACTTGATAGGTTAGTATCCATGATTTCCGAAGTATAATCTTGCATGGACTGTTATCCGCATAGAGCCACCTTAGATTGCTATAAGAAAGAAGTAAGATTGGTTCGCTGTAGGAACCAGCGTGATATTTCTGGGAATCGTAAGAGAGATCGCCTCAGTCTCCATTAATGCCATGACCGCCGAAAATGCTTCGTAAAGGTTGCTGTGGTTATTTGGGCATTTGTGGTGGAGCAGAGACAAAGAGGGACGCTGACGACATCCCCATAGTCAAAGAGTTCCTGATGTCTTCCAAATGCCATTTCCAGTTTACCCCTGATGTAGAAATTGAGTCTGCTATCAACTAAATTCCGTGGATCCGAGCCGATATCCATTCCCCATATGTAATGGCTACGCAGAGAGTTGGCACCAGTTGACAATTGAGTGAATTACAAGGGTTTTTATCCGACCTAGTACCTCACCGTGGGAGCTCTAGTTCTATTCAGAAGAAGAAAGATGGAAGCTTACTACACAGGTATAGACTATGATACCGGACCCAAGCATAATACGCGAACTAGTAGCATCCGGGCTTCCTCAGATAGATGAGCTATTTGACCAATTGCATGGACTGTGTGATATTCTAAGATTGACCTAAGGTCGCTACCATCACTGAGGGTCCTGGAGAATGATGTTTCTAAGATCGTCAGATTTAGATACGGTCACTACGAAGTTCCTAAGGATGCTATCTGATTGATTAATGCTCCGCAAATTGCCTTCATGGATTCGATGAACAGGTATTCAAATCGCATTTAGATAAGTTTGTGATCGTATTCATTGATGACATTCTAGTGTACTGTGCAATTCAGAGGAAATACGCAAAGCATCTTCTACGCATGCGCATTGTTAGAGAGCGCTATATGCTAAGTTTAGTAAGTGCCACTGGTCAGACAAAGTAGCTTGGTCGCGTCATTTCTCGCGTATAGCTAGTGTGGATCCTCAAAGATCGAAGCTATAGTGAATGAAGCCGCCACAAATGTTTCCTCAAGTTCGCAGCTTC
Organism: Tetrastigma voinierianum; assembly: GCA_016808115.1. Classification (NCBI taxonomy): domain Eukaryota; kingdom Viridiplantae; phylum Streptophyta; class Magnoliopsida; order Vitales; family Vitaceae; genus Tetrastigma; species Tetrastigma voinierianum. Next base: position 1,080,550 of record JAEQBH010002623.1, read on the forward strand.
CTTGGATTAGCAGTTATTGCTGTGAAATTTGTTGATGGATTTTCAAGATAAAACCCCGCTGACTAAATCTGAAAAAGGATGATCTGAGTGGTCGATAATAAAATTCAAAGATAGTTTCGAGGGAGTCAGACATAGATTGACGACAGCTCCAATATTAGCACTACCGTCGTGAGCGACTAAGTATGTGGTATATAGTGATGCCCGCATAAGGGTTGTGTGTTTCTACGCAAGGACTTATAGGGAAATGATAAATCTTATGCTTCTCAGCGCTTAAAGAAGCACGGTCGTAACTACCCACCCATGATTTAGAACTAGCAGCAAAGGGTTTCGCTTCTAAAGATCCGAGACATTATCTATATGGTGCTCCCTGCCGATATTCACGATCATAAGAGCCTCACAGATATTCCTCACTCGTAAAGAGCTTAATCCAAGGCACACAGGGTCGAGTTGATTACGACGTCTCATGATTGCATCGATAGAGTACTCCATCCAGAAGGCCAAATTGCAGGGGCCGATGCCTTGCCGGAAACCGAGGTCTATGCTTATATGCGTATAGTATATCTTCCATTGTTGATAGAGTTGAGATCTTGGGAGAGTTCAACGCAGAAGCCGACACAGTGGACACCGCTGCATCATTTTATGTTCGTCTCTCTCTTGTGGATCACCAAGGAAGGTCGGCGTTTCGTAGATGATTGCTGAGGGCGTGATTGAGGGGTGGTAGGAACCGAGTTCCGCATCGAGACGCATATTAATAGTTAGAGGAGTCGAATGTGTGTACCCTAAATAAAGGAACTGGTGTGGAACTGGAAGAGGCTCACTTTCAAGATATGCCATGCACCTGGTAAGACTAAAGATGTATCAATACCCGAGGAGCATTATCAGAAGGGCATGAAAGGAAATTGCATTCGTATCCAGATGCCTAATCACAACAGTAAAGGCAGAGCACCGTAGTTCAAGAGAAAGATACAAATTCCCTTCCGATTCCCTTGTATGGAAGGGATAAGATTGGCCATGGATTCGTTATCAAGCCTGAGAACCTTGAGACAAATATGATGCCATATAAGTGATAGTGGATAGACTAACAAAAATCAGCTCATTTTCTCCCGCTTAGTAATGATGACCCATTGACAAGTTGGCCCAATTATATGTGGAGGAGAGAAGTTAGATTACATGGTGTTCCTATATCATAGTCTCGCATCGACCCTAGATTCACATCCGCATTTTGGTCCAAGCATAGGATGCCATGGGACTTGATCAGATTTTAGTACAATTTTTTCCATCCTCGTAGATCGATGGTCAATGTGAGAGAACTATTCAAGATAATTCTCAGAGGATATGCTTAGAGCATGCGTGATAGAGTTTAAGTGGGAAGTCGATACGTGATTGCCTCCTGATGAGTTCATTCACAACAACAATTATCAATCCAGCATAGGCATGGTTCCATTTAGCTATTTGTATGGCTCTATGTCATAATTCCAGATAGTCGGGATGAAGTAGGAGAGAGAATCGATAGGGCCCGCAGTTAGTACAGACACCTTAGATAAGATCCAGATCGGTCTCGAGATGACTCAAGATACTGTGATGACAGAGTTATGCGACAAACGCCATATAGGATCTCCAAATTAATGCGGGCTATAAATCTTCCCAAAGCCTCTTGGAAAGGTGTCCTCAGATTTGAAGACGCAGTGCCGAGGCCTAGATACATAGGGCCATATGATTGCTGCTGTGAGTGGGACCAAGAGGGCATATAGATTAGACCTTCCAGAGTCGCTTCAAGGTTCATAACGCTTTTTCTTTAGTATCCATGTTCAAGTACATTCCGCATCCCTTCCCATGTACTGTAGATCAGCACTAGTAGAAGTAAAAAATATAAATTTGACCTATAAGGAGCAGCCTAATGTGATAGTAAATCGCAGAGAGCATTTTGCGGAATAAGGTCATTCCATTAGTCAAAGTTTACGGGGGAATCATGGATTGCTGAGGCTACGTGAGCCGGCCTCGACATGCGCAGTCAATATCCTTAGTTGTTTTCAGATGAAGGTATCCTCTTTATATTAGTTTTGTTCATTTCGAGGACGAAATGTTCTAAAGGAGGGAAGATTTGTAACGCTCCGTCCCGAGAGGGTGTACGGTATGTGTAAATCAGATAAGAGCCAAGAGCCTTTAATTATTTTAAAGGCCATAATAGAATTTTTGAAAATTGGTCATATGAAATTATAAAATTTTCAAAGAATTGTGGTACTTTTGCAATTATGAAGGTGGAGGGGTGAAAGTATAAATTATAAATTTCAAATATTAATAATACAATAAATTGCCAAAATAGTTCGGGGAAATCTTCGAGAAAATTTTCTAGATTCGATGACAAACGGATCGCGCCAAGTAAGTTCGTCTTCAAATCTATGACCTGTAGAAAGCTGCAAATTCCGAGATAGTCGGAATATTTTACTAATTTCTGTGTGACTAAGCCAGAGTGAAACTCAAACGGATTTAGAAAATCTCAAAAATGACAAATATTTAAAGAATATTCACCATGATAATAAAATTTTTTCTGATAGAAATGGACCCAATGAGGCAATAGAAATCAGATATGAAAAAAATAATAATTAAAGAAAAAAAAACAAAAAAAAAGGATAAAACAAATTATAAGGGACGAATCTGATGGTTTGGGGAACGTACAGAGAGATTTTTTATTTTTTTATTTTCTTCTTCTCGTTTTCAGACTTACGTAAATGGACTGTGATCGTCAGTTTCTGAAAGGTAAGGGCAAAATCGTATACGCAGCAGGCTACGTACAGTACTACAATATCTTAGCCTTTTGTCAAACTTTAAAAGGTAGAAAAATTAATATATTTTTTGTGTTATTTGGTATCTAAAGGAAGTAAGGCTTGAAATTTTCTTAGAGACCATGAAAGGTCGTAAACTTCAGTCCCAAAATTTTTAGACTGAGTTTAGGAATTTTTAGGAATTTTTGGGACTGTGTTCGGACAGTCAGGGCTGAATTTTGGGACTGTTTTCGACAAGTTTGGGTTGAAATTTCAGGAGTGTAGTCGGACAAGTCGGACGGAATTTTCAGAAATGTTTCGGGTATTTTTAGACTCTATGGAAAGTCCATTGAGTCAAAAGTTTCATAAACTGTATAGTTTTTATGGGGCATTTAATGTGTATGGACATTTTGGTCAATTTCACATATATTATCGATGTCCATATCGAATGGGACTAGCACGTAAAGTTTTGTTATAATCGAAGTTCGTTCGATATAGTCATTTTGAAAGCCCTGTGTATGTTTTATGGTTAAACGTTGAACTGAGGGCATTTTCGTAATTTGAATGAATTGTAGGCGATTTGTGCATCCGACGAGAATCTAGAGTGCTTGGACAAGATTTGAAAGAAATAGTCGAAAGGTGAGTACTCAAAATCATTTTCTAAAACGAAGTGTTTAAATTACAATTTTGTAAAGTGCTTTGAAAATATAGATTTATAAAGCATTTTTTTACCCCAATTGTTATACTCAAAGCAGAATGTTTGATTTTTATTTAAGAAACATTTGGCCTGGTTTAGTAAAACTCCCTAGATGGCAATGTGCCTCAGCTTCACGATATTTCGGGATTGTGCATGGCAGTTAAGTGGATATTATAACTATATTGCATGGTCGGCACTGGGTTAGATCTAACATATATTTATATGAGTCGCCCTCCGCACACTGGAGTATGGTTAGCTACGACTTAGTACATAGCGATGAGGTGTTGGTTCCGAAGGTTCCCCACCGAGCATTTTGGTTCCGAGATTATGCTATATAGATCCCGCCGTGTTCACCGACCATTAGCCGGTAACCTGAGAGTTCACTACCGATGTCTTGAGGTTCCGAGGCATCACGTCGCTCTAGGGTGTTTCAGAACAAGTAAATGTTATTGGTACTTGATTTCCAAGATAGCACTTTCGATATTAACCACCATCAAAGTCAGCTTTCAGCGTAAATAGTTTTTAGAACAAATTTCAGTAAATAGAATTAGTTTTCTAAATGGGCCAAGAGTGTAAACAATTTCAATAGCATAAATAGTTTTCAGAATGCTTTCGTAAATGGTTTCATAGTAAAACTCGCTTTCATAAACAAATTTTTATAAACTACTGTGACAGATTTTCATATTGGGAGGTAATAAAACAGCAAGACAACAGCATTTAGAACTTAGTACTCACCGAGCGCCCGCTTGGCTCACGCTTCTCATTGCTTGCAAATAATTTTTCAAAAAGCCGTCAAATAATTTCCAGATCCTCATTCTAAACGTCAGGCCGTGATTATATATAAGATAAGGTGTAAATTAAAACTAGTAAAAGTTAAAATGTGGCATTTGTATATGTAAATATCTTTGTAAAATATGCATGCATGGTTTTGAGAAAAACAGTTAAGGCAAACTTATATTGATTGATCCTTATCTTATATTTTGATGAGGACCAGAGGTCCTTATGATTGTAGTTGGATTTTAGAAAATATTGGGAGTGTATTTCATTATATACAGTGATTTTGTATTTTGGGGTCGGACCACCGTGGCAAATGTTATGTCGCTTGATTTTCGCTAAATCTAAAGGTGTGATTTTGATAGAAAAGTGAAAATTTATAAACCTTAATGCCAAATACGCTTCAGCGCTTTAACGTTTAGCTTCATGGTAACTTGTCAATGAGCGAGTTTACCGGAGGCCACTGCAGTTTCCAAAGCAGATTGTCACTAGGGAAGGGTCTGTCATGCCATTACATGAAGAACCATCTGCCTCAAGAGCTTGCTTTTATTTAAGAAAACTTCTCTTCATCATGCATGGAATAATAACACATACATGAAGATTAGGAGCACACTGCCTATTCAATGGAGCATAACTATGGATCTGTTGTCAACTAATTAGGGCTCACTACCTATGTTTGGCATCCGAGGATTTCACCTACATGGTCAAGTCTGAACCTTGCTCTGATACCAATTGTAAGTGTTAATGGGCCTATCTCTACCCATAAAGCTAGCTCATTGAGGTAAGACTTTCCTCCCCTATATCAATTGCACCTTTGCCCTCCTCACATCTGATGTGGAACCTGACAATCCCCCACTCACCCTTGGGAGCCATTAGAATTCAAGGGTGGAGTTGTTGCACTTGGGCTATAATACCAATTGTTGTGCCAATGAAAACTTTGATATAGATAATGTTAATTCAAGAGCAAAAAGATAAAATAACTTGCACAAAGATGCATAAGGTTTTAACGTGGTTCGGCCAACCATACCTACTTCCATTGATGTGAGAGAATCTTTCCATTATACAATAGAAAGTATTATGTAGGTCGAACAACATACATTTGTGTTCATGAAACATTCAATATTTCCCCTTCTTTGTATGCATACCTTGAACCATGAAATCTCTCGCTCTATCGGGTATCCCCGTTTTTCCTCATATCTTTGCACACCCCGTATAACCTCTACAAGCTCATCTTTTTCTCATGATTTTTTCTCTTCATGACCTAGAATATTTATAGTGATATTCATAACCAGTGTCTTTATTCTATAAGGAATTCTTGTTCTATCAAGAAACCTTTCCTTATTCTATAATGAAGTCTAATATTACAATAATATAAATCTAATTTCCAAGAATTATCTTATATAATATTCTTTTACAAATGAATAGAAATTACCTATTAGGAATTTGAGACACATTCGAATAAATATAAATAAAATAATTAAGAAAATATAAATTTCTTAAAATTATTTAATCTTTATATTGACCAATTTTAAAATAATTTTTTAAAAAATAATAAGTGTACACAGTGATAATAATCCTATTTTTCTTTTCTTTCCACTTTTTCGCTTATGTTATTTCTCTAGAAGTTTCTTAACATTTTGCACTCATAACATGTGCCTCTTACAAAATGAATCTAAACCCCGAATGCATCCTTGGCACAAACAAGGGATATTGAACTCATCCAATGCGATCCATATTCACTACCAACCAATCCACTCTATACTCTCTGACTACAGAAAAAATAAATTAAATGTCTTGAAGATCTATAAATAATACAGGGAAACCTTTTCCACATCATTTGGTTAATATGACGCCTTTATTTAATTGATTTAGGTCACATAATTCCTTTCAACTCCTACAATAAGTGAAAAATGATAAATTGAACACTTTCTATTATCTATTCTCATTTGATTACCTCTTGTGTTTTCCAAATAAAAGGATAAATAAATATATGAATTAGTATTTTAAATAAAAAATTCACATTATCAAATTTAAAAATTTTATGAGAAGTACTTCTACGAATGTTAGATGAATCCTTATTTATTAGATGCGTTTATACCTTTTGATGATGCCTTTTTTCAACCGAACTGGGCTGGAGCGTTTTGGGGTCGTTGGGCCGGAGATTGGGCTGCCGCTGGGCTGGTTTGCAGGCTCCGGATGTGAGACCGCTGGTTTGCTGTCTCTGACATGACACACCCCAAAGAGTAGTGGCCTGACCCGGATCGTGGGCAGCCGGGTCCGTGCAGCCCTGATAGCCTGGGCTGGGGCGCAGGGCAGCCGCAGTGGCCGTCCGTGTGCCTGACGGGCACTCCTCCGTAAAACAAGAAAGAAGGGGTCGTGCAAGCCGCCGCATCGTCCATGCCTAAGTCGGGCTTTGCGAGAGAAAAAAAAAAAAAAAAAAAAAAGACACGCTTGAGGGCGAATGTGTTTAATTTTCTACCAATAGGGTGGCCCGTATTTATAGGCTATGTATTCCCCAGCTGGATAGTGATTGTGGATTCTTTCCATTGACGGGATATTTCTTGCTTTTATCGTGGTATCGGATTTCAATGACATATCACTTTATTTGTAATTATCCTTCTTCCTTATCAGGAACCGCTTGATCCGTAGGGATGAACCGTTATAATGTGGAATTATTTTATTATTTTCCTTATTGATGGGATCTAGCTTGATTTGCAGGATGGTACGTTATCTACATTATTCTATTTCTTTATCGATGGGATTTAGTTTGATTTGCAGGATGTGGGCTTTCTCGTTTACCCATAACCGGCCTTTGGGCCGTGCGGATTGGGCCTCATCGCGTCTAAGGCTGCGCTTCAATGGAGCGCCTTCTTTAGGGTTCTTAGCGAGTGGGCCCGCGAGCTCCATTTTTCAAATCAGCTGCCCCTGGTGCCCTGTGTACGCATGTGGCGCGGCAAGGCTGTAACGCTTTCTTGCACGATGCAATTTAATGGTTCGCTCGTGGTCAAGCAGTTAAGGCTTGATCGCCAAGCGTATAATGCCTTAGCGAGCAATGATGACTCTTTGGTTTTCGCGCTCATCTTTCCCACTTCTTTCTGGGCCTTCGCTTTCTCTGCACTTCCTGCCTTTGTGTGCCTCGATCTTGAAAACCTCTTCTTTGCTCTCAAATTTTTCCCCGGTGTTTTCCCGGTGATAGCTTCTTTTCGCTTTATTCCCGATCAAGCCATACTTTATCCCTTTGTCTTTCTCACCTGACAATGACGCAGGCACCAGGGCTGGCCAAGTTTTGTTTTCATTATTTGCTTCATCATGGGTCCGGTCAGTCCTTCCTCCGTATTGAGGTGACTTCGATCGTTGCCACCCCTGGCGGATCGAGGGCGCTCCGACTGCTCTCGCCGGGGTTGAACTTCGAGATGCCCCAGGGGCGCCCCCTTTTCCCTTGGACAAGGGTAAGGGGAAAGTAGACCTGATTAAATATCCTGGAGGGTCAGAATACCTAAAATCCTCCGTTCAGCATGCTTTACCAGGGGGTCTAGCACGGCCGCCTTCATATGGGGCCACCTTGCTAGACGCATCCACCTCCTTTACGCTCGAAAGTAGGGTCCCCCGACGCTTTGACCTCCTATGTTTCGTGTCAGATGGTGTGTTTCTTGAAGTGGCCTTCGATAATGGTCTTCGCTTCTCCGCATCCCTTCATGAAAGGGGTTTTGGCAAAGACTTTAATGTCTGCTTTCAGCCTCCGCCTAATGGTTGCCTATTAGTTTTCTTTTTAGGACGTGGGACTGGTGTTCCCAAAGATAGCTTTGTTCCTTTAATTTTAGCTCGAAGGAAACCTCGAGGGCTTCCCCCATTTTTTCCTCGACGCTGCGCCTCCTCGTGATTTCCGATCCTTCCCATGTGCTGAGCACGCTACTTTTCGTCAATGGTCGCAATCGGGAATATGACCCTCTTGACAAGACTACGTCTGGGTGTTCTGTTGGACCACCCCAGAATCTACGTAGCGTTCTTTTGTTCTTTCGTATAACCTTGATGGGGTTATTGGATACTTCTAATTGCATTGTCTACATGTGCCCCTCAGCGCCGAATTCCCATCTCAGCCAGCCAAGATAACGCTATAGCGTCATGCTATCGGGTGTCCTCTCGCCCTACGCTGAGTGCCGATCAAGTCGAACATTCCTGCTGAGCTCGAGGTCAGCCCGCTTTGCTGCTCTGAGGCCTTCGCCTCCTTCCACCATGAAAGCTCCCTATCGGGCCTCCTATCAAACTCCACCAAGGAGAGCCACCGTTGAGACGCTTGTCTCGTAAGCCCCGAGTGCGAAATGAAGACCCCGGACTCCGCTGAGAGGTCGGCCGACTTTGGTCAAGGTCTGAAATCAGCGCTTCCTCTCTCCTCCGTCTACCGATGTCCAAAGCCGAGCAGGCACCGTCAAGGTCCGGCCGAGGCTCCTAGTCTTGAGTTCGCAGCCCTGCTCGGTCTCGCTGCGGGCAAAAGGTCCCTGCAGGGCCGTTTGAGTACCAAGGCATAGCCATGCCTATCATCAGGTCCTGGAATCCGCCAGCGAAGAGTGTTAGGCCACCTTCTCCGAGGGCGGAAGGATTGAAGAAGAAGGACTTTGATCTAAATTGGCGAGATGGCGACTTTACTTCAATGCCGAACTCACTACAGCGCTGTCTTGTCCATTCTTATGATTCTGATCTCAAGAGGTCGAAGCGTACGCCTGATGGTGGCTTTGGCCTCTATCCTCCAGGGTTGCGCCTCCCGAAGTTCTATACCTTGTCGTGGTTCGACCCCATTTTGTTGAGTGTTGATCTTGCGTTGATATTGATTCTATGTTGATGTGGCGTGGCTACCTATTTGAAGGGTTTGGCCAAAAGGCCAAACTAAACGGTCATGCCAAGGCCCTAAGCCATGGCGAGGGTGGCTTCCCCTCACACTCAGCGAGCCGAAATGCTGGTCGGGTGCACCAACCGAGGAGGCAGCTTTAAATCCGATTTGAAGCATACTAATGGGCCGGCACGTGCTCGGGCCGAGAGGGTAAAGAAAACGAGGCCCGAAACAGCTTGAGAGCGGCCGGCAGCTTCGAGGCGGTTTGGGATGAGCGTGCGTCGACAAAATGACTTGCTGTGAGGCTAGGATGGGTTGCACCTTCACATGAGCTTCATGGTTAGGGATGAGCTTCACATCCTGCTACAGCCGCGGGAGTCTAAGGAAGAACTGCTGCGCCGCATTTAACCGCGCTGAGCAAGAAGACGACACTATCGGACGGGGGCTCGCCGTGAGGCCTCCGAGAGGTCGCAAACTCGCGGAACGCCGACTGAGGAGTGTTGTGGGTTATGTAACTCACCAACAAATAACTCACAAATGGATGAAGAGTAGGAAGATTGGTGGGATGAGGCCCAGATCAATGGCTTCCGGGTGGCTAGCCTTTCGTAGGAAAGTCAGCACGCCCACCCCGACTTGGACTTTAACTTTGACATTCCTAACGACGAGGAGGTTGAGGAATCCCTCTCTGCCGACTATTCTGGAGAACCGGACACCCCAATTGAGGCCTACTCCCCTTCTTCACCCTCCGCTTCCTTCGATGCCTGACACTCTGCATATCGACATGTCGATCTTGTTTTACTTATTTTGTCGGGCCTCGGGGACCCGTGACATATGTAGCCTTTTCCCTTAATAAACGATCTTACCACTTTTGTCTCTATTTTTGTAATTCATACTGCTCTTCATGAACTCGTATTGATTTCTCGCTGTACTGCTCGAAATGAGCGCCTTCGGATGTAGGAGTTGAGAGTTGAGCTCAGTCACGAGGCTTCATGGGCCGCTTCCGCCTCGGGTTGAATCAATTTTAGGTCGTATGGCCTGAAAAAGAGTAGCCGAGGCCGTCAGATCAGCCGCTGGCCTCGGGCGCCAGAGGTTTGGCCAATGCCCGGTCAACTCGACTCGGGCTTTACACCGTTAGATCGAGCCATTGGCTCCCCGAGCTATTTGCCCATGGTTGGATGGCCTCGCAGATCAGGCCATTGGCCTTGAAGCATTTGCCCAGGCTACATGACCGAGAGCCTACGAGCTGCTTCGCTTTTTAGCTATCGAGGCTTAGGCGCTCGAGGCCTTCCCTGAAAGCATTAGCCCGGAAGACCCGACTTTAGGCCGCATGGCTTGAGTAGAGTAGCCGAGGTCTCAAACTGGGCCGCCACGCCCGGAGCCGAGGCTCATGGGCCGACAAATTAACCGACCGACCTAGCCGTATGGCCTGTAGAGTAGCCGAACTCGCAAAGTGAGCTACCGGCCCGGCACAGCCCAGTATAGCCTGAAATGATCCGACTCGGGCCGCATGGCTCGAGCAGAGTAGTCGAGCTAGTCAGCGAAAGGCCGGGCTCCGGCGCCGAGGCTTTCAAGGGGGCGTATAGCCTGCCGATCCGACTCTCGGGCTATACGGGCCCGAGTAGAGCAGTCGAGCCTCACAAAGGAGCCGCTAGGCCCGGCGCCAGGCCCTCAGGCGAGAGAGCCCAGCCACCTTAACTTCTTAGGCCGCATGGCCCGCAGAGTAGCTCGAACTCACAAAGTAAGCCGCTTAGGCCCGGCGCCGTGGCCTCGTGGGGTATATAACCCGAGCCGACCACCTTGGGCCGCATGGCCCGAGTTGGTAGCGTCAGCCCATTAAAGTGAGCTTCATCGCCCGGCGCCGTGGCCTGCGGGCCATATATTCTGAGCATTATGACTCTAGCCGAATGGCCCGAGGCAGTAGTCGAGAGTTAGTCAAACCGACGCAGGCTCCGGCGCCGAGGCCTCAGGGGCGAGAGTCTTAGTCGATCTCGACTCTTAGGTTGCATGCACCAGGCGCAGTAGTCAAATTCCACAAAGTGAGTCGGGCCTCAAGAGGCCTCATGAGCGATATGCCCTTAAGCCGACCGACTCTCTGGGCTGTGCCGGCCCGAGTAGCAGTAGCCGAGCTCAACCTGAAGGCTCGCCGGGCCTGGCGCACAAGGCTCAGGGCGATATAGCCCCGAGCTTGATCCACTCTTAGGCCGCATGGCCTCGCATGTAGTCAAACTCACAGCAGCCACTGGCTCCCAAGGCTGAGGCCCACGGCAGAGTACTGACGATTCCACTGGGCCACGCCCGGCAGAGTAGCCTAACTCGTCTGCTGGGAGCCGCGGGGTCTTCGGCGTTGAGGCCTTGTGAGCTATATATCTCAGCCGATCCGACTCTCGGGGCTGCATGACCCCGAAAGAGAGGCCCAGCCTGGCCAAAGTGGGAGCCACCGGGCTCCTCAGGGGCGAGATACCGGGAGTCGGATCCACCTGGGGCCATTATCTGGCAGAGTAGTCTGTCACAAGCGAGCCACCGGCTCCCGCTGAGGCCTGTGGGCCAGATAGTCTTGTCGATTCACCAGTCAGATGGCCTGTAAGGTGAGTATCGAACTCGCCAGCGGAGTCGTCTCGCTGAGCTCACGTGGCTATAACTGAGCTGATCCCACTTTGCTGCATGGCCCGAGTAGAGTAGTCGAGCTCGCCAAAAGTGAGCCACTGGGCCCGGCGCCGTGGCCTTGTGGGCGATGATAGCTCGAAATGATACGACTCTTTAGGCCGCATGGCTTGAGCAGAGAAGTCGAAAGAATAAACTGAAGTCATTGCATCATTCGATCGATTTTCGAAAGATTGAGTGTCTTTAATGCTGATTTATGGAGAATTTGAAACTATTGCGCGAATTTCCGAGTGCTTTGGCCTTCTTATAAATGGCGGCTTCATTGCTATGGAGTTTATATTGGACATCAGCCTTTTCCGTGTGAATTCAAGATCTGTATGATGAAGGCCGGGGCTTGATTGCCTTTGCCGGGATCCGCTCAAGACTCGTTCGCCTGCTGGACCCCGCTTGTGGAGCTGTGCTTCCCAGTCTCCCCCTTTATGGGAGTTTCATGTTATTCCCTAGCTTCGTGCTATGGAATGTGTCCTGAGAGTGGCCAGACATTTTTCAGGCCGTCATTTTCACTTTCTCTCTTCCTTTCTTCTCTTTCTCCCTTTCCTCTACCTCTTCCTTCCTTTCTTCCTTTTTTTTTTTCACATCTCATTCTCCTTTTTCTTCTTTCCTTTCGCACAAACTCTTTCCATCCCTTTTTCTTCTTCTCCTCTTTTCCATCTCTCTACTCTTCTTCTCCTCTTTTCCACCTTTCATTCTTCTTCCAATTTATTTTCATCTCGCTCTTCCCTCTTTCTTCTCGAGGTTTTTTTTCGGGAGGTAAATCAGCGCAGGCCTATGTATTTCCAAGATGTAATGGATGACACTACCGAATGTGAACAATGTAATCTGATTTAACAAAGAGAGACTTTTTCTTTTATGATCGAACTTTCTTCACTCGTTGTACAAAATTTTTCCGATACTATATGTCCGAAATGGGCTTGAGACGCCTAACAAAATAACTAGTAAACGCCGATCGCCATCTGAAATTGATACGCTTCATTGGGCATTGCAAACCGAGGCTCATCGATAAAAACGCTTAAGGTGTTCCGCATTCCAAGCATGATAGAATTTTTCCTATGTCCTGGAGCTTGTACTGCTCCTGGCCTGGAGATATGATATGATGTGTGGCCTCCTTAGCTAAGCCTAGTTTGCGCCGGATTCTCCTCGCAGGAGCTTTTCAAGACTAGGTCACCGGCATAGCTCTTAGGGTTTGACTTTGTTGTAATAATTGCCTTCCTCTGTAATCCTCCGTGCGCCTTGAACCCGCTCACGCTTTTCATTCAGAGGTCCACCCCAGACGAGAGCCTCACTACGGCGTTCCACTTACGCTAACTCGATCCTCGGGGACTTTAACCCGACTCGACAGGCTGGTCGCTTTCAAGGCTGGGAAGGCTAGGCGAATGGGGCCTCCCAGTTGTCGACTCTCTCTCTAGTCCTCAGAGGCCCATAGCACTTCTGGAGCACTCAAATTCACTGCTTTAAGATCTTCCAACTTGGTCTCAATGCGGCCTAAGGGTTCCGACATGGCACTGCCCCGCCCATTGACTGTGATGTGGCCGAAGAGTAATAATTTTAATTCGAGCTCTGCACAAAAATCCCCGAACTTGGCGCCACAAATCGTCTCATTGTTTGATACTGTGGCCTGAGACACTGGGTAACCCATATGATGCCACACACAAATTGCGTATCTTCGTTATGTGATCAGGGCTGAAAGGTTCACTTCGCCTAATTTGGTGAAGTAATTCCACTAACGATGATGAATTTTTACATTGGCCCTTCCTATAAGGTGTGTGGCGACCCCCGAGCCCGGCCCGACCCGATTGGCGAGTCCGAACCGAAACCCCGACGCCATAGCCATGAATCAAACTTTTTCTAGTTATCGCTTTATTAAAATTTCATTTTCAAAAGTGTCACGAATTCGAATCCCCGACACCCATTGGTTTATCCAAGCCAGAGTCTCGCTTGATTCGACATTTTAATTATCTTATCAAAACATTTGTTGTTTTATTGAATATCTAAATTTCATGAAGCAATTCATTTCCTGTATGCCTACAAATATTTACAATTAACAAAAGATTCATAACGCTTACATTTAACAAAATGCCTTTTACAAAATAATGATCCAGAGTTCAAACCTGCTTTTACAAATGTCAATGTTCGGAAGAAATGGAGTATATACACTTGAGCATACTCCGTAATTCCTCTCTTCTATGACTCTAGCCTCGATCTCGGTCTGCTTCATGTTCATCACTTACATCGCGCATTGATAAAATACTACGCTAAGCATTTTCATGCTTAGTGGTTCTATATAGTTCCGTATTCCATTTTCATTGATATAAATCATGCATTTTATCAAAATAATGCCTTTATACAATATCGTTGTAATGTAAAGATACTTACAAATACACTTTTCAATACCATCAAAGTCAAGAAACTGGTTTCAGGATTCCACATATAACTATAGAATTACATCCACGCATGCATTCGCCAGAATCCCGCCCGTTTGTCATTCAAGAGTAATGTGGTTTCACATTCAATATTACCGTCTCCCAATATATGACTATAGAATTCGACATTCCACATAGATTCGGGCAGGAATCCCGTCCCGTTTGTCATTCAAGAGTAATGTGATTTCACCAATATTACCGCCTCACATATGATCGATAGAGTTTCATATTCACGACATGCATTCACTTGTGAATCCTGGGCCTGTCTGTCATTCACAAGAGCAATGATTTACATTTGACAAATACGGCTACCTTCATGACGAATCTGGGCTTGGTGAATCCCGCCATGTTGGTCATTCAACACGCTTTCAAAATTAATTTACTTCATGCAGTAAATTCACTTACAGCTTCAAATACTGCAGATACATGCATATATTTGGCAACAAATTAATAACAATGATTCAAATCAAAATATATGAATATTTACAAATAGAGAACGGAACAAGTATAGAACAATACCGGAATAAAGATCGAGCATAGAACAAACTAGAATAAAAATCCGTATAGAATGTAACTGAATCATTCATCTCAAAGTTTCTTTCGATGTCAACTTAGGCCAGCACAGTTTCACCCGCACCTAGTCAAATACAATTTATTCACTTTTAGTGATTACAAATAATCATATTAACTGAGATCGCTTGAGCACAAACTTTCAGAGGCGGCGTAGGTACGGTGACAGTTTTTGACTTAGTCTCATTCTTATTCCTCTAAGAGTCTACTTTACCTGTTCGAATCATTCCAATCGGATATCCACCAGTTATGGCATTTTCATGCCAACTTAGTCGGTTTACCGGATTTCTACACCGAACAGTTTGTATTATTAATTTTCCAGGTCTAACTCCATATTTATCACTCATCTCTTTACTCTCTTTAGTTAAGGTTCTAAGGGTTCTATTCCAACTGGAATCACCCAATTCGGAGCACCGAAACTCAAGTTACGTCCTAGACACCCGACTACTCTATGTCTGGCAACTCATAAGAATTTGACTGAACATGGCCCCACTTTGAGTGAATTTTTGGGCCACTTAGAGTCAGAATTTTACGATGTCTATTTCTTTATGTTTGATTTTCTTGAAGTCTATTTTATCTTGGCTACTTGACCACTCAAATCGGATAAGAAATGAGGAATTTATGGCCAAAATACGAAACCGGTCGTAAACTGAAAGGTAATGTGGTGTACAAAAAGATACCCCTAACATGTACCTAGCATATGTCTGAAGCCTCGAAGGGTGTACCGGTACACATTCAAGGTGTACCGGTACACATGACCCGAAAATGTCCAGAATGTGTATTTTCTCCCATTTTTCCATATTTTTGATACCCAATTCAACTCTATACCTCAAACACACATCAAAACCATTCCATATATATCTTATAAATTTCAATGAGGCCTAAATCATCTTTCAATGGAGACTTTCAATAAAACCATGATTTTCTCCCCAAAACAATTCTAATATAAACATAACTCATACATACCTAATACATTAAATTTGTTAGGTTTGTTCTAACCCAAAACCTCTTTACTTTGCAATTAAAATCGCAAATCCAACCTCAAAGGAGGATCCCATGTTTTCAGACATTCGGGGTTTTACCCACCTTACTTTCCATAATTTTTGGTTAGGCTGAAACCCTAGCAAAAATCCTGTGTGGTTTGGAACCATAAACTCTTTCTAGAATTCCATACAAAATCCATATGATCCATACCCAAGGTTAGTTCCATACCTTGCTTGATCTGGCTTCTCCTCTCTCCTCTTCCTTCTTTCTTTCTTTTCCTCTCCTCCTCTCTCTCTACTTGCCTGTCTCTCAAAAAATGGGAGACCATTTGCTCTTATCCCATACAGCAAGGCCATGTTTGGCCTTCAAATAAACCCATTTTTTTGTATTAACTTTTCATTTTTGCATTGTGTCCTTAGGTTCTCTCTTGCAATCAACTTAGGCCATTCTAGTTTAAATTCCTCACTTTCTCTTTATTTCAATCCAACTTATTAAATTTTATACTTGTATCCTCTTTTCATCTTATGACACTTAAGTCCTCAAGTGGTAAATGACTAATTTACCCTTGGCTTATTATACCAGGTATCTAAATTTCCATTTTTTGCATTTAACTTATTTAAATCAACTTTATGCCTACAAAATACCTTTCAAGAGGTCGAAAACGACCAGGTAAGGCTCTTACACACGCAGGTTCCAAAGATGTCCAAACCCCATCTGGTGCCATTAGGGGCTTGTAATTGTTGTCAAGGGCTCCTTGACGGAGGCGATCTGGCATGTCCCGGCAGACCTGGGTCCTTACTGTACTTCTGGCTGTCTCCAGTATCATGCTGTAGCGCAGATCCCCGCCCTTTGGGACCTTCCCCAAGAACGCCCGGCTCCTCGATATACTCGCATATACCTTCGTACTTCCCTTAGCACGATTCAGTGTCTTTCCCAACATGCACTTAAGAATGGTGGCGAAGAAAACCCCGCTAGCTGCTTCCTTAGTGATTACAACCACCGACCTCACCCATTTAGCCGCTATTTCGCCGAGTAGACGTCCATCTATTATGTATCCCAAATGTAAATCCATCCAACTTGGCTCGACCCGACTGGGGGCAACTCCACACGTAGAGATCTATAGAAGGCTCCAGTTGTATTCTTATTGTGCAATGACCAGGCCTTTCCCCAGATAATACATGAGTTTTCATACTACTTGGATATGTTCGACCCGGACCAAGACGAACTTTTCAATAAACTTCGACCTTTGAGGTACAGGATCATTCCTTCCGCTTTGGCCTCAGAGGTGTCTTTATTTGTCTTACTACCAAACTGGAGTCATTGCACTCCTAAGCTAGCTAATTTCTTCATGAACGGGCGAGTTGAGGTTTACAGATCATTCATATCTCGGGTCTTATCATGGAGGCCAATCAATATGCGCATACTCAATGTTTATTCCTTCTGAGGAGGTCATGATTAAATCGGCTCCGCTTCCTTATGCGCCAGGTCCTCGCTACGTAAAAGTTTCCGCATGGGTAGGTCACCGGTGTCGGGTGTTCTTTAGGCTCACGAGGTGAATCTCCATGACGAAACTGCGAAGACCTGCAGGCCTTTCATTAGCTGCCAGTTGACACTAATGTCGAACTCGCCAAATGGCGTGGCCCACTTTATCACTTCTTCCTAAGGTCTCAGTCATGTAACACTGTTTGAATGGATATTCTCGTTGGAACTTCTATGAAGGAGCCCGAAGTAAGGGCGAGCTTCCGGAAGGCGGTTACTAGTGCCAGCGATTAATTTCTCCATCCTCGGTATTTCTTCCGCTCTCTCGTATACAACTGCATATAAATCAAGGCCGCACTTCTAGCCTTGCTCGACGAGACTACTGGCCTAGAAGTCTATCACCACTAAGGAGAGGAGGGATTCCCTCAATGGGGCTACTAGGAACGGGGGCCCGCAGGCCAATGCCGAACGCTTTGCACTGTGACATATCAGAAAAGTGCCTCTTCAAAACTCGAAGAAAAAGCGATGACATTTATCACTAGCCCCGGATAGGAATCACAAAGCAAGAATCCTTCCCGTCAAACGCGACCCTCCTTATGTCCGGTATGTCGGGCAAGGTCAGCACAACTTTATTTAACTGATTTGCCTCACTCTCGCGTTAACATTCAGGAACCCAGGAATCTTCACGTCAGACTCAAAGGCACACTGGGCCGATTCGCCTTCATGTCAGGATTTCCTCAGGATTTGGAACGCCTCGATGTATTGAGCTATGTGGAGCTCGGGCAAAGGTGGATTTTACCAAAGATGTCATCTATGTACACCTCCATGGTCACCTTATCTCGCTGAACATCCCGCTCACCAAATTCTCCAGTAGCTCCCGCGTTTCGAGTCCAAAAGGCATCACGATAATAATAGGTTCCTGCCCCGTGACCTAACGAGGTCTTTTCTTGGTCATCCGGGTCCATGCGATCTCGACAGAATGCAGAAGGCATCCCAGAAAACCCAGAGTTCATGGCTGCCAGTTGGCATCTACGATGGGAGGCTGACTGCGGCAGGAAACCCGCCATTTCTCAACACGCTCATATATCAATGATGCTCACGCGAGTCACTCAATTATCGCTTTGACAGTACGACGCTGGCCAACCATTCAAGATATTCCACCTCTCCGATTGTTCTACTGAGGAGTTTATTGAACCCCTGATCGCCTTGCCCACAGCGTGAAGCTCCCCTCTTTGCTTTATTGGTTTGAGACTTGACCATGCCTCAAATCTATGGGTACTGTTCAGGGCCACCTTCCGCTGGCGTCCGCTCGCCTGCCAAGACGCCTTTGTTCTCGCCCAAAATGGGTGAGGGCTTTGATATCTTCCGCTATCAAGCCGGCGTAGGCGAATTCTTGTTCAGGTTGTCATCCAATGGTACGTGTTCCACTTCGAGGGCCTGTGGCTCGTGAATACTGGCCGCGCATTCGAGCTCATCCAGGATATGTTATCGACCGCTTTTTGCTTCATGGATGCCGGGTGAGCATTCCCGCCACTCGTTGGTCTCGAACTATCTCATTCCGCTACGATAGGAAGATTGACTCACGTGGTGTCGAGGGAACGACTTTATCAGATTAAGCAGAGGGTCTACCTAACAACATATTATAAGGTGATGGGGCGCTCAACTACTAACTTATTTGGGCCGTCACACTGCATGGGGGGATCTCCCAAGGTGAGTACTAGTTGTATTGAGCCCAAGGGTAATACCTTTTCTCCAGAGAATCGTCGCAGATGGGTGCTGACGGGTTCCATTTTCTCCCTTCGATGCCCATCTTATCGAAGGCCGAGGCGAAGATGATGTTAGCTAAACTTCCGTTGTCAACTAGGACCTGATGGACCGTTTTGTTGGCCACAACTGCTCGAATTACCAAGGGGTCAGCTATGGTGCCAGAACCTCCGGTGTCCGAGTCGAGAGTTATGATGCGCCGAGCCGAGGTATTGACACCGCTTGTACTTCCGCCATCTCACGACCGATGTCGTGCGCATGGGCCTTCCGGCTGAGCTGATTCTCCTCCCCGCAAATCCTCTCTTGAGATCACGCGGATTTCTCCTAAAGGTCGCTGGTGCCGAGTTGCTGTCCTGCCGAGGTGAAGCGCGGTACGCTGAGCCGTAGCCGGGTTCTCGAGCCTGATTGAGGCCGACAGTGGGCTATGAAGCGTCGGAGATACCCGCGCCATATTAAATGCTCTATTTCCTTCTTAAGCTATATGCAGTCATCCGTGCGGTGCCCGTAATATCTGGTGTTGTCTCTTGTGGCGGGTCTCGATCATTTGAGCTTCGCCACCGTGAACTGCTCGTTGCATTTCGCGCAGACCGCGAGCATCGAGGCCGTATGGGTGAATCGCCGAGGCGACAACTTTGTCGCTCTCGAGCTGGCGTGGGGCCCAGACGATCTCCGAGGTTCCCACGCCTTCGGGACCGCTTCTCCATTCCTTCTTTGGAGACCTTCCCGCCGCTTATGTTCGGGGCCCGCTTCCTCTGCCGCCACCGGTCCGACTTTTTCTTTATGGGCGGAGGAGCCTTCTTGGATATGAGGGCTTCAACCGTTAATGTATTTCTCTCGCTTTATGAAAGCACCTCAAATGCATGCTTGTTTGGGATTTTTGGAGATGGAAAACATC
Source organism: Tetrastigma voinierianum (assembly GCA_016808115.1). NCBI lineage: Eukaryota > Viridiplantae > Streptophyta > Magnoliopsida > Vitales > Vitaceae > Tetrastigma > Tetrastigma voinierianum. The sequence continues at coordinate 1,100,381 of JAEQBH010002623.1, forward strand.
AAGTCTTTCGACCGAACCCTCAATCTAGCAATGAATGCAAGATCGCGAACTTCCTGTCAGTATATCTACCTTCCGTAGACTCCTAAGATTGAATCTTGACATAAGATCTCTGTGGTTTTCTTTGCAAGCTCCCGCTTGATGGTCACAGATGATAACTTCAGTTTCTATACCGCCCTAGCCCCAATGAAGCAGAGACGAATCTGAATGGATAACTCTCTCAATGATAGATTGATGACGATCGACACAGGCTACGTAGGCTGAGCCAATCAACAAAATTTATATCCTGTTCCTCCCATCGCGTAGTCAAGCTACCGCAAAGATAGCGGTTCAGGGTCGAACACGGATGGGCTTTATCCGAGGAATGATTTGCATATGTGAAAAAGGTAAGGCTTTCTATTTGGATTTTTGACTTGTTTCAAAACAAGCAGAGTAGCCGGAAAACTTAATAACCAGAAAAGACCGGAAAGGATGAAAGGTATCTTTGAAGTGATTTAGGTCACTAATCTGATAACATAGGGCAAACAAGAGTCCTCGGTTTTATCCTCGCATGCTATGACAAGCAACCTATAGTCCAAGCCATAACCGGATCTTTGTTTAACTAGCAAACCTAACCCCAGAATCACTCCTATTTCAGTCAACACAAAACATGCATCTACAAATTCTTCGCTTTAAAAAAAACCCAACATTCAACATCATTTCAAAGGGTTCGTGAAGACGATCTAAAAAACCACAAGCATCTAGCAATAAGTATAAGAATCGTATCCCAAAGCACGGTAAGTATTTGCCAAATTAATGACATTAAATGATATTCAACCCTAGTTTGAGAAGATGGGAGCCATAAATACAGTACCTGTAGCATTCAACACATGAGGACAACCTGCAAATGCCCCACAACCAAGCTTAGCTACCTTCCTCTTCAAAGAAAAGAGGCTTAGCCAAGCATCTCGAATACATCCCCAAGAGGGTTGTTTGGTAGCCTAGAAAATGAGAGAAAGAGGAGAGAGAAGAGAGAAAAGCCAAACCCTAACTGAGCTGCGGAAGATATTTACATAAAAATGAAAATGTGCCAAAAGATTTCTCTCCAATTTCTTGCTTAGGGTTACAAAAACTATGGGGGTTTATATAGGCCACCCATTTATGTGAAACTACAATAAAGCCTAACATTTTGGCTAAAATTAGGGACAAGGGAGTGTAACACACCAAATGAAGTCGGTTTGCATTAATTACAAAAGTGATGATAAGGCAGCGAATTTCAAGAGAGACAAAATTCTCGCATGTAGCTTAAAATTTCGCTAGTTAGCGAAAATTTCGCTAGGTAGCGAAATCACTAAGAGATAGCGAACTTAAAATCTCGCTAGCATTGGGTACTCATGACAGAGAAATTTCGCCAGTAGTTTAGCGAAATTCTTAGGTGATAGCTTAAACTGATTTTTTCGCTAGAACAACAGAGCGAACTCTTGGGCCTAGCGAATTATACTGCTTAGGATTATAAATTTTCGCTATGATTATAAATTTTCGTAATCCCAAATGAAATTTTCGCAATCTTAAATAAATTCCCTAGAATCACTGATTCACGTATGGGTTTACTACTCCCTCTTCTCTGCATTACTTACTACTTTGCCTTAGTCTCTTTCTTTTTTATTTTTGGTATGTTTGATGGTCGATAATTGAGTTCAATCTTCATGGTTCATCACTTACATCGATGATTAACTCCCCAAAGTACGCAAAACCTGAAAACAACCAAAATAACCTCTAAACGGCATAAGCGATACTAAGAACACCCGAACACTTAATTGGCACTGATATGATTAGTGCGCAAAAGCACTCAAACCTATCCGATATAGGGCTCAAAATACACTGGGTACTAATCAACGACTATTTATTGAACTGGTGGGCTAAGGTCAAATTTTAATGTGATAGCGAAAGCTCTACATCGCACAGGGTCTTGATACCTATGTAGCTCCATTTGGTTTTTGTAAGTGTTGAGATGATCAACTGGATCTCTGACACCATCGAATGCTTTCACTTGTGGCATCCTGAATTTTGCTGGAAGAGGGAAGTGAAGCACCTCGGCCGTGAAGGGTGACTAGGTTTGTTGTACCAAGGTGTCCGTAGTGTCAAGAGCGTGTCCTCTTACCACCTCCTTCATTAATCGCCGAGCTCTTGCTTTAGGTCATGAACCTTCCATTCCCATGATTGCTCTCTTGCTCCTCGGGCCGAGTAATGGGCGTAGTTCTTCGCTCCCGACATGCCCTCCGAAAGTTGTTTCGCGCCTCTCCTGTGGCCACCGCGCTCGCGGCCCTCGCTCCTAGCTTAGACTCGCCTCCGCTTCAGCCACTTCTGTGGAATGTCGATTGTGCGTTGTCTCTTCATGAGGAGGAAAGTTGTGACCTTCCCGTGCTTGTCGTCTCCTGGCGCCAGATTCGCTCGATGAGTCGCTTCAACTCTCCTATCAGCGTTGTCGAGGCGAGCGCCCACCTCGCTTATGTCGTTTCTTGCATCAAGCTTCTAACGCGCCTGTGGTCTCACGTCCGCGCCACTCCGGGCGATCTTTCATCCTGGTGGATTGACGTTGCTCTTGTTTGTGTTCCGGAAGCGATGCTACCATTAGTAATCGGAGATCAGTCTTTATTTATCAAGGAATCGCCGCTCCTGGGCCGTGCACGACGCCACCGATGATGCCTTTTTCAACCTGACCGGTCGAGCGCTTCGGGGTCGCTGGGGCTGATCACGCCGCTGGCCGCCCGCAGTTCTTATCGTGATAATACCGTTTGCCGCCTTCGATATGACACACTCGGCAAAGAGAGGCTAGACTGACTGGCCAAGCGCCGGGTTCATGGTGCTCTCGGATCAATGGCCGGGCGGTGGTTGTTGCAATGCCGGGTCTGTGCTCGGACGGGGTCACTCCTTTGCAAAACAAGAAAGAAGTGGGGTCAAGTAGGGTCGCCTGGTTGTCTGATGCTCTAAGCCGCTTTTCTCTCGAAAGAAAAGATAGGATCGCTGAGGGCGAATGTGTTGCGACCTTTCACCGTTAGGGTGGCCCGCATTTATAAGATATGTATTTCAGCTGATGGTGATTAGGATTCTTTCCCATTGGAAAGGATAATTCTTGCTTTTATCGGTATCGGATTTGATTGACAGAGCACTTTATTTAGAATTATCCTTCTTCCTTATTGGTGGGATCTGGCTTGATCCGTAGGATGAGCTGTTATATCATGAATTATTTTATTTTCCTTGTTGATGGATCTAGTCGACGGTAAGATAATACGTTATCGGGGATTATTCTATTTCCCTTATCGGCGAGATTTCTGGTTGATGGGGTAATATGCCTTTCTATCGGTCCATAAACCGCCTTAAATATGATCGGGGCCCTTAGTCATCACGCCAGCGCCTGAGCGCCACATTTTTTTCATTAGTCTCACGAAAATTTCGCTAACAATTTTTTTCAACCCACCTTTTATAAAATGGTTTTTGCTTTTATAAATAAAAAAAAATTAAAATTAAAAACTTTATCTAAATTTGTGAAACTTGACAACGAAAGAGAAGAATATATATATATATATATATTTTAAATGAATAGCTCCACAACAATGTATATTTTTTACCATACAAACTTTATATGAATCAAGTCGGCACCCTCGGCGAATAGCCTTTTACTATAGTCATGGTCAGCCATATATGTGTTCATTTATTTTTTATTATTCATGAATAACTTTAAAAAACCTACTACATCATCACGCCTTGTTCTCGCATCAAACTCTAACTTTGAAATAATAAAGGATATCTCTTAATTCCGCATCGTATGGTGGAAAATGAGAAAGATTGTGGAATAAATCGTAAAATGTCCTTAAAATTTTCTAAGCTTATTTGTTCGAGGACAAACAATTCTTTTCTTTCTTGCTCGGGTCAAGCAAAATTTTAAGTTCGGGGGAATTTGATGAGTCCAAAACTCATTAGATTTTTAATCCATTTTTCGAGTTTATAAATGAGAACAATGATGAACGTTCAAGAAAATCGATAATCAGCCTCAAATTCCAATTTGCAGAAAATACAGCGAAAATCAAATTTTAGCAAAACTATAAGAAATCACCGCGCTAGGACCAAGTCAAATCGAATTTAAGTCGCGATGTGAAGTGCGCTTCCTAAGAAATTCCAAGTCGACATCAACAAATTGGCCTCAAGAAGAAACTCAAGAGTGAACAAGCCGGTCGTGACCAAGAAGGAAGTTGAAATAAAATGACGGGTCGAGATTAAAAGAAGCGCCAAATGAAGATTCATGTCGCTGACATCATTGCGATGTCGCGACACCAAAGGAGATAAATGATGTCGTGATACTACCATGAGGTCGCTGGCAAGGAGTCGTTTCAGCTACAAGAATGCTTTCAAGTAAAAGAAGTCAGAACTAATTTTGAAAGAAAGGATTGATGTCGCGAATTCCTGACAAGAATGAAGAATAACACCAAGGTCTAAACAAAACCCAACCATCACCAAGAATTAATGAAGATAGAATGATAATGTCGCGACACCACTTCGAGGTCACATGCACTGAAAGTTTAGCAAGAGACAAGGAGGTCGTGGATAATCAATAGCCATGGCTAAAGATTTTCAAGAGATTGAACACGAGGTCGCGATAGCTAGAAGAGATCGCTACATCATTTCGGGTCGCGATATCAACAGATGAATCAAGGTCGCGACGCCCCGGAAGCAGTCACATCGCATAAAGAAAGAAGGTCGCGACGCCCTTCAAAGAGTTCTTACATCACCGTGAAGAATGGAGGTCATGATATCATTTAGTCACGCGACATCAAATCCCAGATGTCAAGACAAGCCACGACTCAAATAAAGTTTACACGACATCTAAGAGCTCATAAGCATAATACTTGAAGTCAGCGCGCATGATCAAGTCACGACCCAAAAGAGTTTACAATACGTAGCGTGAAGTCGCTGACACACCAGCGGCTGGCGGCATCGCCAAGGAAAGCAACGCGGCATCAATTACAAGGGAAAGAGGGTCGCGACAAGATTCAATGGGTCGCGACATCGTGATCCAAGGTGTTAAAGGCAAGCTCCGCGATCGTATAAAAGCTTTTCTCGCGCACGAACAAACGTTTCACCTCAAAAGAGATCACAATGCGAAAGGTGAAGTCGCGGATATGATTGAAGTCGCTGACATCAAAATAGTCAGGCGGCATATCAAAGAAGTCGCTGACGAAAAAGAGGTCGCGACAATGTTTCTGGCGTCGCGACACACAAATGGAGTCGCGACATGAACAAACAAATGGGCCAGTTATTTTGAAATCCACAAATAGGTGGATCAAGTAGGGGTCCAACTTCCAAACCCTATAAATAATGGCTTCGCCATCAAGGAAAGAAGCTCTCGCGGCCCGTAAAGAGAATTGCAGCCAAGGCTCGTATTTTAATTTTCTCGCTTTTTCATTTTGGTCGTTATTTTAGATTAGATTAGAGTAGATTGTTATTTGATTTTGAATTTCGATCCGATGTTGTCACAAGTCGAATGCGTAATGATATCTTTAAATTATCGTCGGTTCGCTTGAAGTCCAAACAATTTTGGAATTCGAACTTCCGCCTGATTTGGCGCAGTTCTTTGATCAGTGAGCCATCGTTAGTGTAATTGGCAATTTAGAAACCCAAACTTCCGCTGAATTTACTTATCAAGTTAGAATTTATCTTTCTTGTAGAAATTTACTCAGCCCACGAACTTCACTCTGAATCGCTTTGCCGGTTTTGTTTATTTTTGTATCTCGATCCAAATATCGTTGTCCTATAAATTGTGAATGGGATTGTTTCATGCCTGATTTGTGGGCCTCGAGTGACACAGAGAAGGCATCTCGAGAGTATTGAATGATTTCAAGGGTATGCAACCTAATATTGGGATCTAATGGGCTCGTGGAATTTTAATCGATAAATCTCTTCTCACTTGAAACTGAATGAGTTGTCGACTTATCAATTAAAATGAGCGAGTTCGCCGATTCGACAGTAAGTTCAATCCTGTATTAGCAAGGATCTAATCAAGGAAAGAATGAATCAGTTCCAATGAGGATGAGAAACCAAAGATAGTGTAAACCCATGCTTAGCCTAGTGTTCTTAGAGCTAAGGTTTATACCACGCTTCGGGTACGGCATCAGAAAAGAAAAATACCTTTAACAAGGCAACTCAGATTAAAAGTAATATCTTAATCCTCTTCTTTTGAAAGAACAGGGGAAGATTAGGATGATGAAATGTGTCAGCATGAGAAATCCATGGCATTACCATCTTCCTGACGGATTCTAAACTGAGGTTCATGAAGCAAAGTTATGAGTGGTCTCAGAATTATGTTTCACAATAGTCGATTCACGATCCCTTTAAAAGCTAACTGACCAGTCTATTTCTTTAATTTTTTTATTTTAGTTTAAGCATAGTTCATTTTGTTCTTAGTTTGCTATTATTTTCATTCTTTATTATTTTAAAGGTTGCATAGGAATTTATCAATTGCCTATCATAGTTCAAATAGTATGTAGCTGAGTAGTCAGGTGCTTGATTCGCACTTTAGATCTCAAGTGGATCGATATCCGGACTTAAATCCACTTATTACTTGTTCGACCAGACACTCAGCAGAATCATGGATCAAAACTAAAGAAATTCAGCTACTCTTAAGGAAACCGCTTTAATCAGATAATTGCAAAGAAATATAACAAACAAGTTTCTACGCACATTGGTTGGGATTAGATAATAATCCTTTTGGTAATAACGTTATAAATTATGGTTTGATGTTCTGATCCATCACTCACACTTACATAGCGGAGAAGTAATGTCAAACAAATAGCAAAGCGATCTTGGGAATGGAGACTTACGAGATAGGAAGGCAGAAAATCATGGGTCGCCAAGGAAAGATATAATGAACAGATGTTGGAAAGGTTCAATATAAAAAATTCAAAGCCAGTTTCTACACCACTTGCTGGCTATTTCAAGCTAAGTAAGAGACTCTGTCCATCTACTGAAAAAGAAAAAGGCGAAATGTCAGTCATTCCATACTCATCAGCAGTTGGAAGTCTATGTTATCGTGTGTACAAGTCTAGATATATCTCATGCAAGAGTTGTAGCATTCATAGCAACCTTTTAAAGTGCGGCAATTAAGAGGGCAAAGTGAAATGGATCTTTAGATATCTCGAGGCACCTCAAAGGTATGTTTAAGCTGGGGATCAGACCATCTCAAGGTTATACCGACTTATGTTGGGAGACCGGATTGTAGAAAATCTACTGGTACTTATTTACATTTGCAGGGGGGGCTATATCATGACAGTCAAAGCTACAAAAGTGTGTTTCACTATCTACACTAGCGGTAGTATATCGCAGCCTAATGGGTCGGAAACAAATGATGTTGATGACGCTGCTTTCTTCAAGAACTAGATTTAAAACAAGAGACTATATAGCATACTGCGATAGTCAAAGTAAGGAGTAGAATTAAGAAAGAACACTATATCATGCAAGGACAAAGAAATAGACGGAAATATCATTGGATCGGGAAGGCTATTGAAGAACAACTATTCCAAATAAGAAAGATCCACACCGAGCGAGAATACTTCATTACTATGATGACAGTTGTCATTACAAAAGAAAGTGGGTATGATTTATCAAGAACACGGCATTTAACCCACAGCATGAGTCAAGCATCATTCCCCACCTCAGAAACCTGTGCTAAAAATTGTAAATTTCAAAAATAAAATGATAATAAAATAATAAATTGCCACAATGGTCAGTGTGGAAGCCTAGGAAAATTCTCTAGATCTCGATAATCTAAACGGATCAAGGCCAAGTAAAATTCGACTCGCGAATCTAGTGACTTAGAAAATTTTCATTAATTCGAGACAATCGAAATTTTTTGGCGAAGCTCATGATAAGCTGCCAAGGATTCAGTGATCTAGATTTTTACTTAAATCCCTAAGTCAAGAAATGACTTGAGCTTAGTTCATTTAAACTAAATTGAACTGAAAATAAATAAATTGTTTCGAGATAGAAATAGACCCACATGAGAAATGGACATTGCGCCATGTATTAAAAAAAAATAAAATAAAAAGGATAAAAATAAAAAGCAAAGTCAAAAACGATAAAAAGGAGAAAATGGCAGTGGGAGTGGATGAGAGCGAGAGGAGAGAAAGAGAATTTGTTTTATCTTTTCTTCTCTTCTCTTCTCTCTAAGATCTACGAAAATCGGACCATAGGTTTTCATCGAAGCAAAAGGCAAAGTCGGTCCACGCATCGAGAGCTACGCGTGGATACCAAAATCTTGGAGTTCCGTTAAACTCCACGAGGTAGGGAATTTTCCTACTTGAGTTATTTTTAGCCTAAAGGCCATTTAATGGCTTGAGGTTTTCTTAGAGGTCAGGAATTAAGTCCCAAATTTTGGGATCGAGTGTAGGGAATTTTTTGGGAATGCTTTAACAACTGCTGAATTTTTTGGACTAGCTTGGATAGTCCCATTGAATTGTAGAGGACTGCTAACAACTGGCTGAATTTTAGACTGCTGAGCAAATTCCTGGATCAGGCTGAGTTTGGTTTTGATCCGCACTGATGTCTTCGGATTTTATGGTGTGTTTTGGAATCACAATAATTCGGTGACAAACCATGAAGGGACCAAGAGGTGCCCTGCTTATGGCGTGGGGTTCCAGATTTGGGTCATTTTATCTGCTAGTATTGTTGAAAAAAAAAATAAACAATATGCTATCAGGTGTACAACCATATTATGTAAGCCAGGTGATGTACTAACATGAATTGATTAATGAAAATTATATATAGGAAACATAATTATTCGAATTTATAAATGCTAGATGTAGTGACATAGCAATGAAATGACATGATTGTGATTATATGCACGGCCACATCGCTATTTAGCCGGGTGGAGTGCATGGTCAGTCGACACTGTGTTTGGTGTTCGACCATGGTAAATCGACACTGTGTTTGGTGTTTGATGGTGAGCTCAGTAAAATGGGACAACGTCCAAATTGAGACTCACGGTTGCATGGCATGAAAGTATTTCCATAGTAATGGGTGAGGCAGATGTATTAACTCTCCGGGTGAAAATAACTCGGTATAGCGGTTTTGCACACAATCGGCCGGTGAGCCATAAAAATGTCAGATGGGGCGCAGGCGCCCCGTGGTGAGAACCCTGAACCATGACCCACAAAATGCACAAATGATCGCACTTGGTGCAAGGAAATAAGTAGCATTGGGGGTATCCAATGCTCAGAATTGCCAAAACAAAAGCTTTTTTGGGAAAAGGGTCAAGGGCGTAAACGCCTTACGATTTTTCACACTTAGCGTGCCAGAACGAAATGATCGACTTAAAGTCAGGTGATGAGAAATTATTCATGTGATGACACGGAATATCTTATGAATTGCATTATTTATATGGGAAGAGGCTGATGTTTTATGTATAAACACATGTGCATTTAGTGGGGAGCAGCCATCAGAGGGAGAATTTTTTGCCAGTATTGCCTGCATGACTTTTTGAGGAGGATGGCCAGAGACTCATCCGACGAGTAATTTGATTGTGAAGAAGGCCGATATGTATCTGACAATACTTTTATAAAAAGTATTTTATGTAAAAAGAATTGTAATTAAATTCTTTTGGACTATTTTATAAATAGTCAGGTATGTAAATATGGTAAGAGGGCATTGATCGGACTCTTATGGACTATAATTAAGCTTTTTATTTTCATATTTTAGATTTTAAATGAATGAACGTGACACCCCAAACTGGAGTCCCCGTTTGACAAACCCGTCAACGCACGAATTCCCGTGGATTTCGCGCGACCGACATACCACACTCATTTGCGGTCCCATTTATCGGATCCATATTTTTAAGAAAATCGGGCAAAGTCTCGCTTTGTTAGAGCCTCTATGACATGGCACAGCCTTATAATATAATCATAACCCTTCCAAGGTGCCAACAAAGTAGTGACCAACCCCACCGGGGTCCAATACATCCATATCTGATAACCATCCCTTTACGGGACAATTCATTTGTTGGATCTAAAATATGAAATAAAGCGTTTAATTATAGTCCGCAAAGTCCGATCACGGCCCTGCTACCCCATATTTATATACGCGTTATTTATACAATAGTCCAAAATAATTTAATTACCAATTCTTTGCATAAGAATACTTTTTATAAAAGTATTATCAGAACCATGAAACCTTTATTTTACAATCATTACAAGTATATATTTATTTTGCCATATGAGAGAGTTACAATGAGGGTGAAACGATAAAATAATACTCCGCCTAAATGCATAGGAAGTAAAACATAAGGCATCAAACCATATTCCATATAAATAAATATATGTCATTATATGGAATGTTTGCGTTAATCAATCACATGAGATGAGACTCCTCATTGTGCCACAGCGAAGTCCAATGAAACTCCCTCTCGCACTTGCAGCGACGAGTCTTGAAAAAACCGATCAGCGGTGTCATAAACCGATGACTTAAACTATTGGACAACCCTTCAATATTCATTCGAATTCTTTTATCAAATCTCTGTGTTATTCATTTATGCCTGATTCCAGGTTCTCTCCCATGAGCGTCGCATACTATTCAACATTTTTCGAGCTTTCATAAGCGGTTTATGTCTAAACCATATAAATTTGGGTCTTTCTGCAAAAGTATCCTACCCCCATCTTCTACATAACACATGATTTATATTTATTATTGTTTTTGCTCTGGCAGTAGTGTCGATTTTGGATGTGGTCCCATTTCCAAGCTCATCACACATTCACTTAGAATGATGAATAACAGTACCATGCACCCACACCCAACTCGACGTGATGTGACCGTACATATGAAATGCAAATATGTAGATATTACATTTTACAATAAATTATATAGGAAACATTTATAAATTTCGGATAATTATATTTCCTACATATAATTTCCATTTATCACAATTTTTCCATGTTAATACATCACGCAAGCACATATTAACATGAATTTTACATATAACAGCATATTATTTATTTTTCCAACAATAACATACAAAATGGCCCAAATCTAGGACCCATATACAACAGGGCACCTCTTGAATTTTCGTAGTTTCGTCTTGATTCTTGTGATATCAAAACACCACAAAGCCCAAGGCATCCCGATCCAAAGTTGAGGCAAACCTCAAACTACAGTTGGAATTTGCTCAGAAAGCAGTCAGTGGCAGTTCTCAGAAAGTTCAACAAAAAAATTCAGCCATAGCTAATAGAAATAGTCCAAAAAATTCAACCCGAACTAATAAAAACAATCCAAAAAATTCCTAAAAATTCCTACACTCAATCCAAAAAATTTGGGACTAAAATTTACAGCCTCTCATGGCCTCTAAGCAAATCTCAAGCCATTAAATGGCTTTTAGGTTAGAAATAACCTAAGTAGGAAAATTCCCTACCTCGTGGAGTTTAATGATACTCCAGATTGTTTGTGTGAGCTCTTGATGTGTGGATCAACTTTTCTTCTCGCTCAAGCCCAGCAAGCGATCCTTAGAGAGAAATGAAAAACCCATTTTCCCCCTTTTTCTCTCTCTCTCTCTTCTCCTTTCTACGAACACTCCCCATTTTTTTTATTTTTCTTCATTTCTTTTCTTTTCTTTTATTTTTATTTTTATTTATTTATTTTTTCTTTTCTTTTTTCTTTTTCTTTTCCCCATTTATTGCATCATATTCATGGCTGTGAGGCCATGTATTTCAAGTGTACCACATGGCTCTAGCCATGTGTCACTCTCTTGGGTTGCCATATGGCATCACATGATCATGCCATGTGTTACCCGACCCCCTATGCCTCGAAAAAAATGAAATTCCGATTGTCTCGGAATTCGACGAAATTCGATGTAGTAGCTAAATTTCATGAGACGAATTCAACGGTGAAGTCTATTTATTCATCCAAGATCTAGAAAATTTCCGATTTTCAACTGAAATTACCGTTTTACCATTTTTTAGAAAAATTGAATTTTTTCCGAGTTTTACATAATGGGTCCCGGTAAAGGGATATATATTGGGGATATGGACAAATGGACCATGTGGGGTCAATACTACTTCTATTGAGACCCTGGATGGGTTATGATTGTTGACCACTCTGAGTTGTATGTTAGTGAAGATCCCGGCGAAAAGGAACTACTGTTTTAAAAATATAGATCGACAAATGTTTACAACGATATAATGTCAGATGCCTAAAATCACGAGATAACGTAAGGTTGAGCGGAGTTGTCAGCAGGACACCAGGATTTTGGGGTGTCACACACGCGAGGGTGCATGGAGTGGGGAGATTTGGTGGGGTCGTCCCATTAAGAAGGTTGCTACTTGACCATTTTATGACTATACGACCCAGGAAGAAAATTATTGTTTCTTCATCACCACGCCACATACAATCGAGTAATATTTGACCATTCTCTTTGCCAATGGAAATTGTTTTTGTTTCCACCAATCAAATCCTTCCCATGGTTTAAACATTCATCTATAAATAGCATTGAAGTAATAGTAGGAAGAGGTGCGAGAGTAGAGCAGTAGAAAGAGTAGCAGATCATCTTTAAACCATAGAGAGTTGAAAAGAGAGATTTGAAACAGTCGAGGTTATCACATCGGGGAGAGTGGTAAGAAACATAGTACTCTATAGAGAGAGTATTGAGAGGTGAAACTGAGAGGATTGTGAGCATATCCTAGGTGTGTGACATCTTGTGCTAGATTGATCTCATAGTGGATTATTTTCTCAGATTTTCCCCGTGGAGGTTTCCCTCATCTGAGGGTTGTACCATTTTATATTGGGTGTCATTATTATCGTCCCTTCTTATTCTCTGAAGATTGGCTTAGCCATCCATCTACACTTTCATTTCATGAAGGTTGGCATAGCCACCCATCTATTGCTTTTATTATGTGGATGTGGCTCAGCTTCCCCAGCCCCTTGTTACATTTCATGGATTGCTGACCACCAGTTATTTAATTTCTTGAAGGTTAGACATTACCACCCAATTTCTATTTTATTTTGTGTATTGGTCTTGCCTCCCAATTGCTAATATTTATAGTGGGTAGCAAGCCGCAGAATATTACTTGTTGTGATATTCCACAGGTCACTCACAATCCCAACAGTAAGCACCCTAACACTTAGGCTACGTTTGCTTTCTTGAAAATACTAAGGAAAGAAAAAAGCAAGTACCCCTTGTAAAGCAAGTGCACAAACACAGTTAAGGCAAGAAACTCCTAGTTTGAGGGGAGGCTCGGTGGAACTTTGTTAGGTGTGCACCCAAAGTCCCACATCAGTTAGGAATGGGAAGGATTATGAGTTAATAAGGATGGAAAATATCCAATTTGTATGAGGTCTTTTTGGAGAAGCCCATAATGGACAATATCATACCAACGTGGAGGAATAGGTCCATAAAGTTCGCGATGAAGCTTCTTATTTTCATGAAGATACAGTAAGCGAGCAATGTTGGCCGCTCATCTAATCATTTAGAAATTCTCACAATTTTATGAAGCAATACATGATGTGTGGATTAGATAGATGATCCAGCCATATTGAGGAAATCGTATTGGACTATCCTCTATAAAAGATAATCCAAAAATATTATTTGAAGATAGTGCTACATTCACTACACAAATCATGGAGGTTATATTAAAGGGGATAGAATGAACTCCAAAAAAATGTTGAAATTGATGTTCGTAAACAGGCTAGTATTAATCTATCATATTTTTGTTCACAAAGTCATTGCCTACTACAGCATTCAAGAAACTTGTACATCAAATTGGTATGCGTCAACTGAAAGATCTTCAAGAGTGAAGCAATAAAGATTACATAATCATTTACTACCAAGGAGAGTATGGATAAGATATCGTTATCTTAGTACTTTTTTCCTTAAATCTGGTTTTATCGCGAAGAGCAACACTAATAATTTGTAAATATATCATTTAGTGATGAGGTCATTTAAAATAGGGTGTTATAAATAATGAATAAATAAAGATAAATGACCACCTGATGAATTAAAGTAGCTCAGGATATTTGTGTCTAGTTATGTCAATTGAGCATGTACGGCAAAGTAAGGGGCTTGTGCAATCAATCTAGAAGTTTATATATATATATATATATATATATATATATATATATATATATATACTATATATATATATATATATATATATATATATATATATATAAGGACCAATTAGACTTACTGTTAACAGTCTTTATGGAGGAATTTAGAAATTGATATAAACTTAGGCCACTTGTTTACAAATTTATGTTAGGTGAGCAAGAGTTCAAATTGTTATAAACTTAGGACTTGACTGATCTACCCAAGTTGCACCCACTCAATATAACTATATATATATATATATATATATATATATATATATATATTTGTTTAAATTGATATAAACTTAGGCCACTTGTTTACAAATTCATGTTAGGCTCAAGTCAATCAAATCATCAACTCAATCAATTTGGATCTACCCAAGTTGCACCACCTCAATATAACTATTCAAACATGAATTTTTTATTCTTTTTTACCTATATTCACGTTGCAATATATCATATATCATAATAATCTATTCTTTCACAAATTTGTTTCCATTGAGACTTGAATCCTGCAACAATCCGATTTAGTTGGACAACCTAGAAAATAGACATCCACAGGAATAAGCTTATCTATATATATATATATATATATATATATATATATATATATATATATATATATATATATATATATATTTATTTAAAATTGATATAAACTTGGGCCACTTGTTTTACAAATTCTTATTAAACAAGTCGTCAAATCATCAACTCAATCAATTTGGATCTACCCGAGTTGCACCACCTCGATATAACTATTCAAACATGAATTTTTATTCTTTTACTATATTCACGTTTGCAATATATCATATATCATAATAATCTATTCTTTTTTTTTTTTTTTTTTTTCACAAATTTGTTTCCATTGAGACTTGAATCTACCTTGTCAGATTTAGTTGGACAACCACAGAAAATAGACATCCACGAGAATAAGCTTATCAACTTCACGAGCAAATTACTATAAGAATGCATCTTTGAACATCCACATAATTATTTTGTCTTCCATAGCAATAACATTTTTTGGTTTAGGCATTTGCCTGCATATAATCTCACTAAGAAGGAAGTCGTTTTCATTGTTACCATGCCAACTTTTCGCATTGGTCAGCATGCAGGGCTAGAGCCTAGAGTACTAGTCCATACTTGACGAAGTCGAATCGCGATCATATTAACGAAGCAAATTCAATGAAGCAACAATTTGTACCATAGAGAAGTGGCCATAAGCTGGAGAGTCTTGACCAATTTGAAAGATCGTTTGATGTAGTTGGAATAACTGAATTTTGGGTTGTTCAATCTAGTAAGGGAAACTACATTGTTTATTGAGTTAGTGAATTATCATGTTCTGAAAAGGTTTACAAATTACATTGTTTACTACATCAAATGATCAAGTAAGGGAAACTATATTGTAAACTACATTGTTTACAAATTTGTTTCACAAATTAAATGTTTGGAAAATGTTTTGTTTCTTGAAAATTAAGTACTAAAAATTGTACTTTTCTAGTGATTATCACCAATCTACATTGTTTATCGAGTTAGTGAATTATCATTTTCATTAAGTTACCTTTGTAACTCTTCTTTGACCTTTATGATCTCCTTTTTATTTTTTATATTATAAATGAAACCTTTAAAGGAATAATTTTTTTTTTAATATAGTAATTTAAGTTTTGTTGGAAAAAGTGTCCATGAAATAATTAAATTCTTTTACTAAAACTATTCTCAAACAATTTGGATTTTTCCTACTATATCGTTTAATTATTAAAATCAATAAGACTTATATTTATCATTTTAAATATGAAAACTAATAATTTCTTAATAATAATATTGTTGATAATTTTAAGAACATTTAATTTTTCTTACCTAAAATTAATAAGACTTATGTTTGTAATTTTTTTTTCTAGAAAGATTTATGTTTGAACCTCTATTCACTAATTATTTACATTAGCATTTTCATAATTATATTTAAATAGTTTATTGATTGATTATGAAATTATAATTTAAAATTTTTCAAATTATAATTATTTGTTATATTATTATATATTTCTTAATCCAAAGATTTTGTTTCTTATATTTGCTTCTCCTATGATTCTGAAACTTTTGGCTCAACCACCAATGAGTCATTAGCATTAAAATTGATTTTTACATTACTATGAGATATAAATATTTTCAGTGATTTATTTGATATTAGAATTATTGATTTTGGATAAAAGAAATAATTAGAGAAAACAGAAAATAAAATGATCTTTACAACAATTTTCATGACTTTCTAATGAGATATATACTAACATCTTTCATGGTGTTTATATATAAATGATAATAAGTTCCACAGCCAGAAGTTCCACAACCATATTGAAGAAGTATATGAGGAAAATGATTGATATAAATTATTTATAAATGAAATAGTTTTTCTCTTTTTTAGGATATTAGGAGGTTAAATCAAACTTTTTACAATAAATAATGCACCAAAAATCATAAAACAATAAACTTGGTAGAACAACAACAAAGTATGTTATAACGTTTTGGTGTAAAATATTACTTAAAATGTCTTATTTTTATTATATTTAAGATCACATAAACATAATAAAATGATTACTTATGTGTTTCAACTTGGCAAAAACACTAAGATCTGGACCGTCTAGTCTCTCAAACCGCCAAAACATAAAGAGGTATTTTATTAACAAAGCTGAGACTCTTCTTGGTCGTTGAGCGGATCATGAAGACCATCATCTTCTGTAAAACTATGTTCTTGCTGGAGAGAGGTCATGTTAATTAATTGCTCTTTCATAGCTCCTTTATGATTCAAACCAATATACCTTCTTCACTTAGAACCCACTATTGTGAACCAGCTCCAAGAAAATATTTCCGTCAAATAATTTGGTGTTTTTATATTAATTGTTTATTAATGAGGAAATGCGTTTTAAGATACTGGAGGAGTTAAAAGTTTGTTCATATAAGTTGAAAATATTTAGAAGTAAGATTGATTTTTAGTGTATTTATTTTTTAAATTATAGAAAATCAAATTTCAAATATACTAAAATTAAATATGTTTTTATTCTGTATAATTTTATTTTAGCTTTTTTTTCCTTGTTGGCAGATGGTAGAAACTTAAAATATGATTATCAAGCATAATCTTAAATTTTTATTTTGATAAGTTTAATTTTCAAGAGTATTTTAAAATTTTCAATAATTAAAGCAAATTTACAACCATGCTATTATAAGACTTATTGTTTCTATTAAATTTATTTTTTAATTAATCATCTTCATTCATAACATGGGTGAAATAAACTCTATTTAAATGTAAAATATTTGATAAAAATATATGTTACCTTGCAATTATAAAATGTTGGTGTTGAATGGAAGAAAGATCAAACAAAAACACAAGAGAAGAAAGCATTCACAAAAAGTCAAATATTTTGACATTTTTTGTTTTGCCAAAAAATTTCAAAAATTCAATCATAAGTAATGAAAAAATTAATAAAACAAACTGTCTAAAGGGTAAAGGGTGAAAGAAAAATGCTTTAAAGAAAAAGGCCAAAACAAAACAAACAAATGCCATCTAAATTTCTCCATGGGCTTCGCTTCTACTAAGTTGTTCTGAAAATCGGTGTTTAATTAATTTAGTGCGCAACATTAGCAGTTCTGGACTCCATTCCATTTGATATTTTTTATAAGTATTCCTCCTATATTACACTTTTTTTAATCCATTTACTATATTTAGGTGCATTAAATGACACAAATGAGTAGAACTTTGTAAGAAACGAGTTTTTAACTTATAAATAGTTTAATAATAAGTGTAAATCACCACCTGTAAACAGGAAATACCCAAACACTTAGGCTATGTTTGCTTCCCTGAAAATACTAATGAAAGAAAAAACATCTGTGAAAAATCATTTCCTTTGGATGTAAAGGAAAATCTTTAAATGTTAAGAAATATGTTTAGCATTTTTTCGATTAACATTACTTTCATAGAAATTAATAAGAATAATGAAGGAAAGAAAAAGAAAAAGTTGTTTTTTACATATCTATATAATATTTTATTCTCAATTATGTATATGTATCGTTTTATATTATTATATCTGATGTTAAAAATACTCTGATATATCGCTATTTATGTGGATACCATTCTTCAAACCCGATATATCGGATATAGATATCTTCTGATGCTCGGCAATCAATAATCGTTTGAGGGAAAAATTGACAAAAAATCGGTAATATTAGCGATATATCGGTATGAGACCGATATTTTGGTGAAATTTTGGTTGTGAGACACACGTGCAGGTGGGAAATTTTTTTTATTCAAATTATAGACAATATATTGAATATATCGGTGATATATTGACGGCTTAAAATGGACTTGTTGATTGATCTGACGGTTGAGATCATCTTACGAGATGATCAACGTCCGGACCCCACATGAGTTTTCAAACGCTGGCTTGACTACTTTGAAGTGTCCCGAGAATTTTGAATGCGATTTGATCCGGCGATTACTTCACGAATTTAAAATGCTCTCGTTAAGTTTTTATCCAACTGCAGTTTGAAATCGACTTGATCCAGCGATTTGTGGATTGATCAACGGTTTAAAAGAAGATCTAACGATTGATTTCCACACAAATTAAATCTATTGATTTAGAATTAAATTACAAAGATATTTTGACCATCTAATGGCTTTTTTGACCCAAAAAAAAAATCTATAAATACCTCTAAAATCAATACATTTTATCACAAATTCTCTTTGCTAAAAAAATTTCTTTGTTATATATCTCAAAGGTGAAAATTTTGGTGTTTAAGGTTTCCAAGTTTCAGAGGGAATTTCAACAGGTTTAATTAAGGTATGTATTTGTATTGTTTCACTTTTAAATCGTCATTATTGTATTTATATCTTGTGCCTTAATAGTTTTACATTTAATATTTTGTATTTATGTTAACTATATATTAGCTTTATTTTATAATTTCATATTAAATTATAAATTTAACAATAAAATTTTATATTAGTTTAAGGTAAATATCATATATAGTATATTATTAAATAATACTATATTTTCATATAGTATAATAAATTTAATAGTAATGCCTTCTTTAAAATAACTATATACAAGTCAAGACATTTATGCATGACATGTTCGATCTTATAATCAATATTATCGGAACACCATGTCGTGGTATGAGTATTGTCTTCACCAAGATGGGATCCGTTCATCAAATGTTGCAATAGAGTCATATTAATCTTCATTTTGGTTTTAAAAATTCATTGCAATGTAATCTTAATGTGTATATTTGATTATTAGTGTCATTTTACACATTTTACCTAAGTAACATTTTATGAATTTCAAACTATTTTTTTGTTAATTTCTAATATATCGATACTCGTGTAAAAATATTGATATATCTCTAATATATCCGATATATCCGTAAAATCCAAGTACCAATATATTTGTTGAAACCGATATTTCCATCCTTAGTTATATCCATATAATTAGAGGTGGGAAATGGGTCAATCGACCCATTTTGGCCCAGTCGGATCAAGCCACTAGCCAAAATGGGCATGACCAATTTGGCCAACTTCTATTCAGGTCTACGTTTTTATCAGTCCAACTTGGCTTTATATGGGCGCCAGGCGAAAGCAGGACCCGAGATATTTTAAAAATATTTAAATCACTATCAAACACCAAAAAGCCAAATTTTTTTATATCAATCACTAAATATCTTTATTATCTGGTAAGGATTACAATTAAAAAAAATCCATGAAAAAATGAAGCATCACATGAGATTACAGAGAGAAAAAACAAAACAAAAACACCTTATTAACTTTCTTTTCTTTCCCCTTCTCTCCCTTTCTTGCGTTTTCTTTGTTTCTCCCCTTCACTACCCCCCTCTAACGTTACGATAATAAGAGAGAAAAAAAAAACAAAGACACCTTCTCCATATCCTCTATAAGAGTTCACTATGAGTTTAGAACATGAGAAAAGGTTTTAAGAAACACGCTTCACAACAAAGCAAGTGAACAACCTAGCTTGAGAAAGCGAGTGAGACGTATTTATAACAAAGAAGATATTGCAGATCTGAGTAACTAACATGCTAAACAAAATACAAGCTTTTTTGAAAAGCTAAGTCTTGGGTACATAAAATATAATAGTTTCATGAAGTTCTTCTACAGCCCCCCTCAAGCAAAATGGCACATGAAGCTTGTCCTTAAGATAAAGAAAACGATCAACAGGAAGAGCTTATTGACTTCCTGAACAATACTATAAGAATCTGTATTGAACATCCCCCCTATAATTGTGCATGCTGCCATATCAATAACATATTTTGGTTCAGGCATTTGCTCATATAATTTCACTAAAGAAGGAGTCATTTTCATTGTTATTGTGCCAGCTGTTAAAATTAGGTCCACTTGTCTAGGCTCGACCTAGGTACCAGTCCATAACGACCAAAGTCGAATCGTGATCCTATTAACGAAGCAAATTCAATGAAGCAACAATTCATATATACCATAGAAGCGTATAAGCTGAAGTCTTGACCAATTTGAAAGATCGTTTGATGCGATTGAAATAGCGAATTTTTGGGTTGTTACGAGTCAGTAGAAACTACATTGTTTATCAAGTTATTGAATTATCATGTTTGAGGGTTACAAATTACATTATTTACTACATCCAAATGAATCGTAAGAAACTATATTGTAAACTACATTGTTTACAAATTTGTTTCACAAATTAAATGTTTGGAAAAGGTTTTATTTCTTGAAAATTAAGTACTAAAAATTGCACTTTTCTAGTGATTATCACTAATCTCCATTGTTTATTGAGTTAGTGAATTATCATGTTCATTATGTTACCTTTGTAACTCTTCTTTGACCTTTATGATCTCCTTTTTATTTTTTATATTATAAATGAGGCTTTGTGGCCCCAGGCAGGTGTCAGTTATTACCGTCCCGACTCTTGAAATCTATCACGTCTCGTATTCAGAGACCTTATATGAAATAAAAATGGCCCTCTTGGGCTAAACCAATACTCATCAAATGTATACTAGTTGTATTCCAATAGTCAAGAGTTGTTTCATTTACTCTTAATACAAATACATATTAAAATCTCTGATTCCTGTCTGTATCCGAACATCAAAGCCCTGACAGGCTTTCTTCAAAATGCGGCCTCTAAAATGAGCCGTCTTCTCGACAGCTCTTTGTGCACAGAAAAATATTCCCTGACAGGGTGAGCTGTCGTGATGGTAGAATCACCCTAAATGGTTTGCTCTCACCTAAGTGCATATGCAATGCTCGATTTAAACACACACTCAAATGAAATGTGATCTACTTGAATGTCTACATGCCCATTCCCATGTCTAGAGTCTCAAACTCCCTCACACTTACCTAAGCCATGTAGAAAACACCATTTTCAAAACAAAACTTGTTGTTCTTGAAAATAAACTATCGAATGTCGGTAAAATATGGGACTACCCTTCGAGGTTAATGTGTTGGAGAACTTCCCAAGGAAAGCGGTCATGGTCCTCATCGGGGAAATGACTCTGTGGACTACACGTCTCCAACCCATTCTCCGAGAATATCCTCTTGTGAAATTCCTTTCGCAACCATGTTCGTTTGAAGAAAATTCATGTCATGCACTCACACACAATTTCTAGGTTGCGGTGCATATGAAATGCATTATGTCATTCCAAATCCCATTTTTATACCAATATATCAAATATGCATATATTTTCAAATTTAAGAATCTCATATGAGAATTCAACAATATCGACCATCACCCAAATTAAGCTCCCTTGAGCAATTCACAATCTCATCTCGATGAATTCTACTACACACAATTATATTCCATATAGTGTGACATTATGATAATACACAAAGTTCATGCATTAACCTACAATTCCTATTCAGCTTAATCCATTACACCAAAAATTAGCTCATATTGGCTAATTAACAAACACGACCGGTCGATTTGAATTACTCGTCGAGCACATTTCTCACAAAATATTTATTGAACTACTTTATTCATGAGCGGGTGAAACCTCAGTTCTTTGTTCTGACGATCACCAGTATCGGTTCCACTTGCGACATTTAAATCTAGCTCTGCCAGACCTTATACCAAAGCATGAATTGGTAAGCAAATCATCTTGAGATGACCAAGCGGTCAGTGTTTGTTCCAAACCGTCTCAAAAAATTCCAGCAATTGGTCCCGATTTTTTGGGACGATCAACGACCGTTCGAGCCTCTGGCAGAAACTACGATAATTAGCAACTGGCTTAAGCAGTGTAGCACAAGTAGAGGATGAAACCCTACCTCCCACGGGTTTGTCAAAACTCCCCAAAACCGATGTTGGCGTTGCCCCTGCAGCGTCAAGACAACTCATACCGGTAGAAAAGAAATCAGACGATCCGTCCGGTAGGGATCTTAGAGATAAGGCACTCTCTCTCATACAAGAAATTAAATAAACCTAAATATCAGCCTCCCCTGCATCTCTTTTTCCTTCTCCATCACGTTTTTAGTCTCTTTTTGAAGGAGAAGAGATGACAACTATGCCTCTTGTCTTCTTCCTCATTAAGAGATTCAAAATGTCATTCATATATTCTCTTGGATTTTGACATGTCACTCTCGCGTCCGTTTCCATCCATCTACCTCTCTTCGTACAACATGTATCACATGATTATATGTTATATGTGACTTTGTCCATCAAATTTCGTTTTCTCATTTTAGATACTCGGTGTAGCAAGTGCAAATTAAATGTGAGTGGTGAAATTAGATGTTATTTAGATTTGTGAGAAACCGATTCCAATGGTAAATCCATTTCATCATCAAGATCTAGAAAATTGGTATTTTTACCAGTGCAATTTGCCATTTTTAGAGAAAAGTGGAATTTTCTGAGGTCTCCTGAAAACCTTTAAAGGAATAATTTTTTTTTACTATAGCTAATTTAAGTTTTATTGGAAAAGTGTCATGAAATTATTAAATTAACACTAAAATATTCTTAAACAATTTGGATTTTCCTACTATATCGTTTAATTATTAAAATCCAATGGACTTTTTTTTTTTTTTTTTTTTTTTTTAATATTATCATTTAAATATGAAAACTAATAATTTCTTAATAGTAATATTGTTGATGTTCTTAAGAACATTTAATTTTTCTTCCCTAAATTAATAAGATTTATGTTTGCAAGAGGAGCGTTGTTCATCTTGTCACTTGAGTTAAGAATCCTTACAACTCTCACGAATCTGACCTTATCATATGTGCGCTAGGTGAGGGTTCCAACCACTTCTCACTTATTGCATCCTATTTTTTATTTAAATGTGGATTTTGTCACCAGAATGAATAATCAGCTCAAATTTCTGTATTCTCTACACATAAATAATAATGCATTCCAAAATTTTAATTAATAGATGATGATAACTCAACCACCATCAATGATGTACATTTTTATAATATGGAATCACATATTATTATTGGATATAATAAGGACGAGGATGAAGATTAGAGACATATGAGATTTCATTTGATACTTTGAAGTTGTTTTTTTCAGATATGTTATTAAGTTGTTACTTTATTGTTTTGGTATAATTTTAGCTAAATTATTTTAATTTTTGTTTCTGCAAACACCCTTCTTTACTTTATTTAGTTTACTTAATATTATATTCTATTGTTTAAACTCTAATCATTTTATATATTATTATTCTTATAATATTTATATATTATTTATTTTTAGAAAGAAATGTTAATTTGTAAAATTAATTTTTTAATTTTTAGATCTTAGCCCGTTTTGGCCCGAGAGCTGCATGGGTTTGGATTAAGTTCCATTGAAAGCTAACGAATAGAAATGGGTCATATTAGCTCGACCCCGGTCTGACCTGTAGCCCCAAAATAAGTTTGTGACATCTGTTTGACTCTAAAATTGAGAGTGTGAAAACTCTTCCTTGGTTACTATTGCTGCTAATTTTCTAAAGGAAACATATCATAAGAAGCTTAAAAAGTCAACAGAGACAAATTTGTTATTTAATAATAATATGTAATAAATCACTACAAAAAAATGACCTATAGTAGCATTGTTTTAGTAGGGGTTTTTTTAAATTCCTAACTAAAAATCATGTATTACCGCGTTTGTAGGATTGATCGGTATAAGATTACTACGTAATTTTAACTTGGGACACTAGTAAAGCTACATTCTATATAGATCCTAATATTTTGCATGGAAAAAGAAAAACAAAAAAAACCCTTTGCTATACATTTTTGTACCTAACCAGCAATGTTAAATTGTTTCCCCCTCTCTCTTGCTAATCAGGTATTTTATTTTAGTTAGTAAAACTCTTGGGAAACTAACTCTCGAAACAATTAGGCAACTCTCAATTTCTTGTAGTTATTGATTGATTGCTCTACCACCGGCTCTTGAGAGTCAAAATCAGCTTCGGTCGCTGCGGTGGATTCCTATAACAGGAGCAAGATCATATATGATATCAACATTGAGGAGTCGAGTATCATTTCTATCATCTACCCTATATTTTCTCTTTGCTATTTAAAGAATTCCTCTCGATCATCTTGGATCATTTCATAAAATCATTGGAAGAACGACTTGAAGAACGAAGCCTTCGATAGTACCTTAAACTTCCATTCTCGTGAGTTTGTTTGAAACCACACAGAATTTTGCTTTCTTTGATTTCTTTTTCTTTTTGAGTACATCAGATTTTCAATACCCCCTTACAAGACAGCATGCAGTGTATTCTCATGGCTTTTACGATCTAGCGGGTTTCATAGTCCTAAGTGAGCTTAAATTATGCAACATCTAAAACAAATTTTCAATTACTCTTGGGAGTGCTCGTCGACCAGGTTCTTAGATGGTCGAGGGTTTTGGGAATAATTTGGGGCTTGTTGTCAGTCTGCCGATTTGTTAACTGTCTTATTGTGTTTCAAACAGCGTCATTGGATCTGATTGTATAATTAAAATATCATAAAATTTCTAACTTACATTACATTTGGTAGAAGAAGCTACATGAAATAAATGTTAGATGCCTTATTCTTAATTTGGGAACTATCGAGAAAGGCACTATCTAAACGGAGTAATCCAATCTTTGTATGCGGCTTAATTTATGAATTATTAAGATCATGATCTTTGGGTCCTTATTAATTGGAACTATAATCTAGATTCACAAAATGTAAATTTGTTGGTTTTTCAAATAAACTTGTTGTTTCCATAATATGAATCGTGGTGTCTTATTTTTAGCATTATATTGCATATAAATTGATAAGAGAAGTGAATTAACATATAGTTCACATGATAATTTTATCTCATGGGTTTGTTCTACTTTCTCATTGTCCTTTAATATTGAACTTTTATACTAATAGTCACTTTAGTACTTCTCTATTAATAGTAAAAAATTTCTCAACTTGCATTTTTCCCTTTAATTCTAACTGTAGGCATATATTCTATGAAGTTATGTTGCAAAATTTGAGAAATGGTTACCGGTAGTTAGAGCTTATTTTTATGGTAATGTGCAATTAGGTATACAAGAATAGAAATAGCCTAAATATTTGGATTTGTTAGCTTAGTTTCAACATCCATATTTTCGTTCCAGGTTCTGCTTAAGATACAAGAACATGTCCTTCGTCTAGTTGATTGATGTCCACTTTGGACATATAGATGTTATTTTTGTATGAAGAAAGTTGATTTTGGATTTTTTTAGAAGTTTTTATTTTGATTTTGATGCCACTCCCCAAGACCTTCATGGTTTAGTTTTTCTAAATTTTGTATAAATACATGTTCGTTAATGGCGTCACCTCCACTACCAGTACCAGTTCCATTTCCATTCATGGATGCTTCTACTAGTGAGTCTAATTGGGAAATATTCAATTCGGAAAATCTGGGTTTTTGACTTGCCCTAATTGGAATTTTTTTTTTGTTTTCAGTGTTTTGCTAGGTAGTGGAGGATATGGGTACCCGTTGGAGCCGCTTTGGTGGATGGGCATGATTACTAGTAAGTTTTTTAGGTTTAGGCTTTTAAGTTATTGTATCAGAATTTTGATAAGCTACTGAAAAATCTGAGGTTCAAGATATTAGTTTCTTTTATTTTCCTTAAGCATTATGATAGAATAGATTATGATTATGACTTTCTAGAGAAATAATCTTGGGTTTATTGGTTTTTGTACAGGGTTGTGGCGCCCAGATCCGAGGTCAGTTGACAGTCAGCCCATGGAAACCTGTGTGACTCACTTGTAGGACTCATACATGAGTAAAAATGGTCACTTGAGCCCATACATCAATACTCACCAAAATCTAACCAACTATATTACAATAGTTCAAGGAAGTTATTATCAAAACTCTTGCCACAAACATATATTAAAATTTAAATTCTAATACATGTTTTACAAAATACATGTCAAAGCACGCCAATCCGGCTTTCTTCTCAAAACTGACCTCTAATGACGTCGTCTTCAGCCAGCTCCACATTACCTGAAATAATATTCCCTCGATAGGGTGAGCAATGCCCAGTAGTGATAATTTCCTACATGGGTTACTCCCCACCTAAGCGCACATGTAATGACAACCAAACACACTCAAGCAAATACATGATCCTACTTGAATGTCTACATGATATGGATGAGAATGCGACTCACCCTTTCCCACTTCTCGAGCCCTCACTGACTCCCTCACGCATGCCTAAGCCAAATATGAGAAAACACTGTTTTTAAACCAAAAGGTTTTTGTTCTCAAAAACATACTACCGAGTTTCGATAAAATCTATTAGACAACCCTCCGAGGCAAATTTGTTGGATAACTCTCCGAAACAATTCATGGGCTCCTCCAACGTGAATTATTGGACAATGCCACAACAGGTCTACGGAAAATCTTAGGTGAAATTCGCACCACTTGGCAACCATTTTAAGTTTTAATTTTCTTTCATGTCATGCACTCATACCTATTATTCTAGGTTGCCTCGGTGCATATGAAATGCATTATGCCATTTCCATACAATTCATATTAATATATTATTTTGTATATATTCATGAAATTAACTCAGCAGCGTCGTATTATTGATTAACATAAATAACTTGTCAAAATTAAAGCTCACATGGGCTAACCAACAATCCAATTTAATTCCAATGGTTCTCATATGATTATATTTTATATAATTCAAACACTCATGTTAACACACTAAATTTTCATGCATTAACAATTTCTTTCATCGCACTCCAAGCCATTAAATGTAAAAGCAATATTTTGCTTACAACACACATGGACCATTTTCGGTCCAAACCATGGCTCAGGTATTTTTAATAGTCCCACATCCAGTCTGTGGAAGCTATCCATGGTGACCCTCTCACGGCTTGGTTCACTTTGTGGAACGAAATCCATGGTCATTTCTGCCCGACAACACGAGCCATAACTTAAGGCATAAATTATAACCTGAAGCCATACAAACAGTGTGGGTATCCAAGCGATATCTCTAAATTCTAGCATTTAGGTCGAGTTTGGGGCGATCAATGACTCTGCGACCTCATACCACCCAAAGCATTAACAAAGGCAAAAGGTTAAATCAAGTAGGGAAAACCCTACCTCCGGAGTTGTCAAACTCCCCAAGCTTGATGCCCGTAGCCCTTGCCATGCATAGAACAACAACTGCTTGCTTTGGCGAGGCAGACGATTAGAAAGCCATGAAATACAGAGAGAAGTTGAACAACCCTCTGCAGAATACGATTTCCTTCTCCTTGAGATCCAGCAAAATGAGAGAAGCGTTCTCTTTTCTCTTTTGTTTTATTCCCTCACTTGCCACGTATCGAGTAAATCATTGGCTTATTTGGATTTCTTATCCACTTATCACCTACCTTTGATTTTATCCAATTGGGAGATGCCACATGTCCACATGGACCGCCAGGCTGGGATTGACTCATTCTGTATCGACCGTGGCACCTTGCCAGTCCTCAAAATGTGACAAATTGTCCCGCACTCACAGCTAGTTGCCTCGAAAAGCGTGCAAATTCATTTATCTCGAAATTGATGAAATTGACGTGGTAAGTAGATTTATGAGCGATTACGTAATTGAAGTCCCGTTTGTCATCGAAATCTGAAAAAATTGATTTGACGAGAAATTACCATTTACCATTTGAGAAAATTAGGATTTTCTCGAGGGTTTCACATTTTTTCTACCATTAGTGGGAAAAAAGAATATATTTGATTTATTTCATTAAAGGATTGATTAGGGCTTATCAATTTGATTTTTCTTGTTTTATTTTTGTGTAAAAATTGACAATGATTGTTGGAGAAATAGCGATTTTGTAGCTTGTTTCATTATTTTCCATTTTTCAATTGATTCATTGAATTTAAGCAGCTCTTGTGAAACTCCTAGGTGAGTCAGATGTGATATCAAAGCCGATTAGGGACTTTGTGCCTTTAATGCTTCTGACTCTTTGCTTTTCCTTGAACTATCAGATTTCTAAGTTTGAGTCACGAGAGGAAGATGAGTGTGATTTTTACATATCGGTTGTAGCTCTGATACTCCATTACCTTTGTTGGGCGGATGTTGATGTGAAGTGGGTTGGGGTCTAGTGGGTGCAAGCGTGGTGCTCAATGCATCTTGGTGGTTCATTGTTGTGGCCCAACTCTTCTATATTCCCTATAATGCTCAGGTTTGATTTCCAAACATTTGACGTTTTCAAAAATGTCAAGAATTTTTTAATTCTTTTAAAAACACCTTTGTAATTTCTGGGTTTGTTTAATATGGCATGATTTATTAACTAGGCACTCATCTACCCTCATTCTCTTATTATATTTAATTACGCAATCTTTTGAGCATTAATTAAAATTATAAGCTATATCTTGATTTAGAAGTGTGGTACTTGGCGATGTTGAAGAAAATTTGACTCAAGCCAAAAATCACCATATATGAAGCGAGAGGAAGAGGAATTCCAAGGTATTTGTTGTTTTACATCTGATTGTAATCTTGTATAATAACAAGTGTTCTTTATTAAGGAATAAGGAAATTATATAATTCTAACTCTATTTCCTTTCTTTTTTTTCTTCTTCGATTCTGAGAACAAGTGATGAAGCCAATTAAAGTCGCATGGTTGATATGTTACATTAAGTTTTATTTCATTTGTTTGAATTTTTTTCTTTGATGTGAGCATGCACTTCTTTCATATAGCCTCATTTCTTTGGTTCTCATAACATCAATTGTCTTGTATGCCAAAGACTAATTTACAAACCCTAATTTGCAGATTAACATGATAGGTGCTTCTACTCACATATGGTTGCGATGCTCAATCTGAAGAAGCCACCCAGCCAGGACGTCACGACTACTTGCCAAGAGTAGTTACTCTTTGTTGTGGTGGAAGGAAGAAGAGAAGAGAAGACTAACAAAGCCTAAATGCAGACTAAACAACGAAATTCCTAGTAGGCGGATCTTTAGAGGACTGTGTACTGTGTGTGCCTTGGATAGTATTAGCACTAACATATGCGACACTAAAATTTGTTATTTGATGCAGATTAACCATGTTACTTATTCCGACTTAAACCAGATTTATCCAAGGTAGTTGTAGTCTCTCTGAATTTAGGAAATTATTTTTCATTCTTCTCTTTGAAATGCTAATTCTAGTTAAGCAAGCTAAGGAAAGTTTACTGCAATTGTTTACTATTTTGTGGAAGTTATTTACGATATCGATTTCCTATAGTTCGATCATGATGAATATTGCCCATCGTCTTTTCTTTTGCCAGTCTTGGTAAGGTGTAAGGTATTGAAAGTGAAAATGTGGCTCTCATGTCTAAAGCAAAGAAGTTGGGGAAAAGAAGTTTGAGACCGATCTGCTATATTTGTTGCCTTTCGCTGCTAGGAATGGAGCCACTAAAAGTAAGTGTGGCATCGCATAAGGAAGCCATTCATGTGATTGGTGTGGCTATGAAGATAAAACATAGTGGGCAAGAAGGTACATATGGCGTCTTTTGGGTCTTCTAGAGAACTTTTGAATGCATGTTGTTCACAAATTTTGATTTGAGTTGCAGGTATCAAAGAGAAGAAGCAAAAATCCAAGCTTGGGTGAATCTACATTAATCTTGAGGCAAGAAGCTCAGTCAAGAAAGCTTGAGGCAAGAACATTCTTACCAACTTCCATCAATTATTAACAATTTTCATGTTCATAAACAACATAACATTAATCTTGTTTTCTTTTCCATTTCTAGGATTTTCTAAAAACTTAATGACATTAATCCATAGTCACAAACTTTTTTGAAGGTCACATGAAAGTTCTCATTGTGATTATTTATCATTGACTAGTTAGTGCAGAAATGTTGCATGGATTGGCATTTCAACTCTTCCTCCACATTATACATCCTTTTTTATCTTAGCAGGAAATACTGACTTATATGTTCGAGATTCATAGCCTAATAGTTGGGCAAGTGAAGATTTTGAAAACCAAAAGTGAATTCATGGACGACAACGAGTTGGGAAATGGGTTTGATCAAAGCATACCAGGGAGTTGTTGATGGAGAGGTGGTTGGGGATGGAGAGGTAGAAGAAGAAACATACCAGCTAGGTCAAGTGGAAGAAAATGAAGGTGTTTGTGACAAGTACATGGAGGAAGCAAGGAAGGTTTCTGATTAGATAGCTAAAAATATGGAGTTTGTAGAGAAAACTGCAGAGAAGTTTGAAGCTTTTCAAGATGATCTAATAAAGACTCCTGAACTAGCCATTCCGGGTGTTTCAAAAAAAGATCTATTGAATAGTGATTCTGTTTCCAAATATGAACAAGAAGAGGATGATGGAAATGAAGAAGTAGTAAGAAGAAAAAAATTAAGAATTAAGGGAGAGGTAACAAGCTAAAAAGCTAAACATTATTGACGAAATGTTGTAATAAAGCCTGTATTTTGTAATAAAACCTTATTACAGTTAATAATATATCTCATGTTAGTTTTCTTCTAAAAAATTTGAGAGATTGATGGGTAAGTTGCTCATGGGACCCGTTCATATTGAATGTTGGTTTGTAATTCATAAAGTCGTATCTTAAAAAATAATAATAAATGGGCCTATAGTGCGACCAAATACAAACCCAGGCTATAGATCCCATGTATTAAGTTGTGGTGACTGACTATAAAGTCTATATAGCCATGGCCAAAAGTGACCTTGACTATAAAGACCTTATATAGTCGAAGGCCTTTAAGCTAGCGACTATACCTAGCATTATAGTCACACTGCCCGGCTACGTGTCCATATGATTTGTCCACACCCCTATAATGCATGACAAGCCATGGTTTCCTCATCTTGGCTATATTCTATATTGCATTACATATTACCTGGCCAAGGGTCCTTGCTTGGCGGCTATGGGCTCTCTCCTTGTAATGAAAGCATAAAACTAATGAAAATTAGAAATTAGAAATGTTTTTGCAGTTAATTAGGTGCAATTAGAAATGTTTTGAACCTTTGAAGGTAAGCCACATGTATCCCAAGGTTGATAGCATGCATTGGACATGTCCGGAGATGAGCAAAGATCAAATCGAATGCATGAGAAATACAGGTAATTTTCAATCACTAGGGTGGCTGCGGAAAATCTCACCAGTGCAGCCGATTATTCCTGTTTAGTTTCTGTGACCCACCCCAGTTCTTTGCAAAAATTTACAATGTATTAGGTACCCTCTGGAGGATTTTGCATTGACTTTTAGTCACTGCGTAAATTTCATAGTTTAGTCATTCTCCCCTAGACAGTTTTACAGTTGCTTAGACATATTGTGAAAATTTCTCAGTCACTATTAGTGACTGCAAAAATTGTGAGAAAGATAGAAAAATGAAAGAAATTATTGGAGATTGGTGGGAAGAGTCCTTGGATGATCAAGAATGGAAAGGCATGTACAAGGGGATGTTCTTGGAGGCCCTAGAGTGTCTTATAAATGGGGAAGGAACTGAGAGGGAGATTATACGAGAGGAAATTGAATTCAAGAGGAGATCACAGAAGCTTGGAGACGTCAAACGGGTTCATCAGAACTAGAATTTCAACTATTCCTATGTTTTTCCTTTTATTTTGCTGATACTTGGTTTGGTGTGTTTTAGTTTCTTTAATACAAGAAGCTATGAACCTTTGTATTATCATTTTTAATTTAATCTTTCAACACTTTTTCTTTTATTATATTGAGTGTTTCATTCTATGCTTAATGCTTGTGGGCAATTGGACATTGTTTGCATGATTTAACATTCGACTTGATGACGAGAGGAGATGGAAGAATGGGAAAGGGAATGGAGTCTTGCATGGGTGATCATAAGATAGTGATACTATGGCTGCTTTTGGTCTAAGAATTAACTAAACCCTAATGCTTTCTTTAAACATGGAGTTTGGAGACAAAGTCACATTAACTAGTTTTATGTGATAGGTCAATTAGTGTTTGAGAGAGATTGACACTGTCAGGATCATCGACCTTTAATATAGGAAATGGTTGCTTTAAGATTTGATTATGCTTAAGTCATTGGGATTAACCTAGATGAAACCGAAAACCTTAGATTTCTCTCATAATTTGTTAATCTCATAATTAGGTTAAACAAAATCCCTTTTAATTTGCATCCAAACAAACTTAGGATTAGACTAGATTGGTAATCAATAGAGGTAGTCTTGATGGGTTCAACAATCTGGACTTACTAAAGTCCTTGTATCGCACCGATTCATTATACTTCGGTGATGTTTGTTGCATAGAAGAACAACAAGTGTCTTTAACTTGCTCTTGATCTTCTTTTAACAATATTAAGAACATTGATGGATAAGTGTAGTTAGATGTGTGAAATCCGGGAAAATTTCATTTTTTCTGAAAAATGGCAAAACGGTAATTTTGCCGGAATAGTACAGGCTAAAACCAGGAAATTTTCTAGATCTCAAATGACAAAATGGACTTCACCGTTGGAATCGTATCACGAAATCTAGCTACCTTGTCGAATTTGGTGGATTTATGACGTTAGTTGCGTTTTAAGCGCGGGTGTCGAATGACACTTGGCATGATGCCACATGGCACCATGGTGGTGCCACGAGAGCCTGCATGGAGATCGGCCACATGGGTGGTGTGGAGAAGCCACCGGGCCTTAAGCATGTGACATCCGCATTGCATGTATGCTCTCATTGTGACTAAGTGTCACATGGAGGAACAACGGAGAAAAATATCCTAGAGGAACAGCAATTCGTAGAGAGCAAAAATAATAATAATAAAAGGAAAGAAAGGAAAAAAAAAATGGAAGGAGGAACAAGAGTAGGGCGTGGAGAAACAAAGAGAGGAAAAAAAAACAAAGTTGTCCCTTTTTTTTTACGGTGTTTCGTCGATGGCCGGAGTTTGATGTGATTAAGTTGAGAGGTATACTAGGCGAGGCTACGGTAGGTGCCGAAGCCGGAAGGATTCAGTGCTTCATGCTCCAAGAGGTAGGGGTTTCTCCTACTCGGGTTCTTTTTCATTTAAGGGCCGTAAATAGCCGTGTGGGTCAAACTCGACCACAGGACTGAGTTTTCGGCCATGAAACTATTACCGGACAATCACAGGACAGGGTTTTAGGAATTAGATATCTGTGATTTTAGTTCGGGACTATTGGACTACTGTTGTGGCCCAGGTTTCGGACCCAGTGTAAGCGGAGTTTTGAGGTTGGTTTTGATTCCAGGGTTGCTATCCGGAATTGATAAAATTGATAAAATTGGTAAACAAAAAATATTCCGGTGTTGGGGGTTGCCTTTAGCCATGGGTGATCGATCCAGATTGACTGCAGAATTGTAATAGTTTTGTTGTGGCTTGTTTTTAGGAGCGATTTAGAAGGTAGGGTTAATGGCTAAATTTTAGCTGTCATGAGACTAAATTTAAGACTAAGTCTAGATTTTTTTAAAGTGAGTATATAGTAGGAATTATGGCTGAGAATGGCTATTTATGTCTGATGTTTTTGTGTGTAATTGTTGACAATCCCAATAACATACTAAATATGTGTAAGATATGTTAATATGTGTGTTTAAATGTATTAACATAATGGATGTGAATTATATATGTTTACATGGTACTTGGCATGAAATACGATTGAGTAGAATGTTCCATGTAGTGTGCATCATACATGTAACATGAGAATATGCAGTGGCATTAGCATTGCATATGCATAGGGACATCGCATTATATTGGGTGTGTGCATGGGGTGTGATCTTACATCATCATTGATGATGAATGGGTAGTGAGCTTTATTACTTTGGACAAGCGTCCGATAAATGTCTCACGGTTTTAAAACATAAAAGAAATATTAATAAGGTGTGATGATTGGGCCAAGAAGGAGGCAGTTAACTCCTCGGTGAAAAACTTCGACATGGGTGTAAAAAGACCTGGCGTTTATTGTTGTTCAAGAAGAAGAGATGTGACGTTGAGTGGTGATCGAAAAGGATACGTATGAGTGTAAGAGACCCGCGGTGTGAGCCTAAAAGTTCTGTTGCCCAAAGAAGACCTGCGGTCATGTTTATCCACATAGACTTGGGTTGTGCGATAGAATTCGGGATTGACTTGGGATTAGTTGCCCATTGGCACTTGCATTGGAATCTTTGGTGGCCGGTGAGGCTCAATACATAGGTCGTGGTAATACCGGTGGCGATTTTCATACTTAGCATATGCGTGGCGGGAGTAGTGAATGACTCGGGATATGGGCATGATGAAATTTCATGCATGACATATGACATTCATGTAGACATTTACTTGGATGTGTGTTTGTTGTTCGACCATTGCATGTGCATTTAGATGGGGAGTAAGGAAATCACTGTGAGTCATTCTTTACTAGGCTTTGCCTGCCCAGATTGCTGGGACCCCCTTTCAGGTATAGGTCCGGTGCGGGCAATCGGAAGCCCACATATGGGACCACATGAGGGACAGCGGATCTTGGCTGTTTCATTTTGTTTTTGTCAGCAGTATATTAACTATAACCAAAATATGTATACCTTTGTTAACTATTATAAAAGGATTGTTATATGGACTGTTGGTTAAATAGTCTATCATATATTTTTGAATATTTGTGAATTAAATATGCAAGAATAGGTCTCAATATATGAGACAAATGAGTGATATCAGGACACAATATTCCACGAGTTCCAGCGAGTTGACGGGTTGTCACTTGGGACCCAGAGGTCTAGGGGTCTAAGGCGCGATAATGAAGAGAAAGGTTAGTAATGCAGTTCGATTAGGGCCTCATCTGTGACTGTCACAAATATGCAAATGAGTTCCACTACTATGAATCAAGTTACACTTGGACTTGTATGAACAATGACTCCCTCCTTATTTCAATGCCTTCTTTTACTAATTAACCTTGTGTACTTTAAGAAGCCAAATCCCTTCTTCTCAACAAACATACCTAAGCATACCTCTTGAGTCTCACTAAAGAAGAGCACCTCGATCAAGTGATAAACCTCTCAATACAAGATTCTCTCAAACCCATAGACACCCAACTAGCCAAGCATCTACCTTTCTTTCTTCTCCATGTTTAGATTTGGAGAATTGTCTTGATCATTTTCCACCTCCTTATTTAATTTGCAGCTCCTTCATTTTTTTTTTCGGCAAAATCAACATTATTCAAACCTTATCTCTTATTGGTTAATCAACATTATCCAAATCTTCTTAATTATCTCAATTGTATCTTGTTTTTTAAATTTTTTAAGCTTATCTAAGCTTGGAAATTAAGGAGATAGACTTTAGAGAACTCCTAGCAGAGATGCACTTGTCGCTCAAGATGCGTGGCACTCAAGGTTATTAACGAGGAACAAATTCCTCTTTATTACTACTTGTGACACTGTTTAAGAACATTATGCTTCTTTGGCAATTTGACTTATGTGAACATAGTTTTGCCTGAAATGTAACTTACATTAACCTAACTTGTGTCATTCAATTTGTAACAGTAAAACCAATTCAAAATTTTAGTCATATAACCTTTGGAAACTAAACAAATTTAGATAATAGATTATTCTACCAAAATAAAATTATGGCTCGTTGAATTTTTATTACTTTATCACTGCATTCTTTAAAATTATCCTTCATATGTTTTCTAATTAGTTTTTGAAATACCATATCTCACAAAAGCTTTACCATGTAATTTGCTAAATTTGATCGAACAAAAACGACAATTATAACATGCTAATCTTTGCCAAGAGTTAAAGCCTTATACATAATTAATCAAATTAGATTTATATTTAACCAATGAAAAAGCATGCACCTAAGAACAATGAGTTTTTCTAAGTGATTTCATTCCTGATGCCAATCATGAAATAATACATTTATTTATTTATTTATATTTATTTTCTATTTAAAATTATTGAGTTTGATAAAAAAATGAAAAACATATTATACATACAAATTTTTTTAACTTGCTACAATGTAAGCGAAATATATAAAAATATGCAAAATAAAGTTATTTTGTTAACAAATAATAATTGTGAGGATATAATATTTGTAATAATATTCTTTAATAAAAGAATTTGATTCCTTAATTTTAATAACTTTTTTCATTAATAAAATTCTCTAATGAGAATTTTGTTTATTTGAATTCTCTTTTAACTTCTATAGGAAAATTTGGTTTTATTTACGTGACTAAGAATCTATAATCTTCAAAATTTGGTCTTGTGAAATACCTTCTAGGTATATTTGATGTATCACTTGCCAGCGCAAGTTTTGCTGAATTAAAAGCACAATTTTGATGATTGTTAAATTCTGATACACAGAATTTTACAAACAAAATCCATAACAAGTAAAAGGGCACTATGACTTTTCAAAAACAAAGAACTTTTATCAGTGTAAGACTTGACTTGACTTTTCATTGGGGATTTATTTTTATTCTTCGGAATGGTAAACTTAAAAAAATTATTTTTATTCTTTAGTTCAGATATAAAAATAGAAGGCATGAAAAACATATACGTATTCTTAAAATAAAAAATGAGGAAAGGGAATAAATTTCCCACTCCGTAATTATTTATATAAAACACTACTATCCGTTGGATTATTAAATAAAAAATTCTAAGAAGCTTGACACGATATTATGCATTTGCCCTTCAAAACTAAGGACAAGGCAAAATAGAGCCAAAATGAAACAAATCAATTTTCATTACATCATTATTCATTTACTCTTTTTTTTTAATAAGAAGTTGAATATTTCATATATCATTTTCTTAAATCTTTCAAAAAATAAGTTTTTGTTTTCTTTTGAACACAACATCCTTTATTATTCTCACTTTTTCCTTAATCCATCCATTCATTCAGTGGTTCATATGCCATAAAATTTAAATATTTCATTTATTTATTTAAGGATAAGTTCATAACAAACTGGTGACACAAAATAGTTTATACTCTTATCCTATTTTATTTTATGATTGGCCTAGTTCAATTGTAATAATGATTTTTTTATTTTTTATTATATATTTTTATATAATTATAAAAATCTATCAGTGTAGTTGGTCAGACTTCTTAATAGAAATGGGATAATTTTAGTTCAATCTGAAAAATATTTCAAATTGAGTTAAGAAATGTGACATGCTCAGCTGAATTGCTCCAAGTCTATTTATTAAATGTTGGACATGAATTTATGAATCATGTGAAATGCCTGAAATGAGATACAAACTCTTCACATAAAATATGAACAACTGACTGGCATTTATAATCATGTGTTAGGCCCAGAGCACCATATTAAATATGAGTCTTATAAAGAAATGTAATAACATTAAAGTACAAGGTGAAATAATTAACATATTTTTGTGATATTGGAGGATTCTTTAAAATTAGCAGAGTTCTTCATCCCAGCTAAAAGCAGATTAATCTCCCGAATTGAACTGGCAAGGCACCTCAATTTTGAAAAACAACCCCATTAGTCAGCTTAGTAAACAGACAGCAACCTCATGATCATCCTCTGTCATCATCAAAAACCCCCTCCTCACCCTTGCTTGGATT
Source organism: Tetrastigma voinierianum (assembly GCA_016808115.1). NCBI lineage: Eukaryota > Viridiplantae > Streptophyta > Magnoliopsida > Vitales > Vitaceae > Tetrastigma > Tetrastigma voinierianum. The sequence continues at coordinate 1,138,358 of JAEQBH010002623.1, forward strand.
GCCTAAAGTCGTTCTACTGTCTCCTCACGGTGGCAATGAGCCCTTACAAGACCTTCATGACCAAAACTTCTTTCTGCACTCCTGTAGGGCCCAAATGATATTCGGAGCAAATGGGTCTTCCTTCATTCTAGGTTTCGCCTTCACAATGCTGCTAGAGCTTGCCGTTGTCGCCGTTGGAGAAGGGTCCACTCGGATCAACTTGGGTTCCTTCGCATTTTGGATTTTTTTTCATTCTTTGGATTGACTATGAAAAAGGTGCATGTGTGATTGAAAATGTCGGATTATTGTGCAGTGAGTTTGATCGAATAAGAGGAGGGGGAGGAAAACCAATTGAGAGACACCGGCGTCTCAAGGGCGTGTTTGGCTCCCAATACATATAATAAATGACTAATTTCTCATAAAGTTAATGCACAAGTGGAAGATTGCTATATGTTGGAAGAATAATGCATGATAACTCTGTGAAAAAAAGGATGTATTTTATTCTCCTAGGAAAGTAAAAACTGTGTTTCTCACATAGGCTTTTTCTAAACCTTATATATTTATGATAATAATAATATTAATGTTAACTTAAACATCTCTCTTTGTTTTTAATTATGTTCTAATATTACCTATAATTTTGACTTTTACCCTAGGGTCTTCAAAAAGCTCAGGGTCCGAGGCCCTATTGAGGCTCGGCCTAGCCCAAGCTCTAGCAGGCCAAACCCGACCCAAGCCCGGTTTTGGAAGGGTTGGGTTGTGGAAGTTTATTTAGTTTGGCCATAGGCTTTCCGTCGTCCTGCCTTAGCCTGTCGCACATTACGATAGAGCTCATCCCATAATTCCTATATGTTATTTTTGTAATCTGATATACTTTATTTATAATATGCATTTCATTAAAAGTTTATTATATAAGTCAAATATAGGTATAATTTAGTTGGTGCATTAAATTTTAAGTTAGGAGAGGGGTTAAAAAAAAAAAAGGTTTTAATTCTTGGGTTTGTATTACAGCCATGTGGGCTAGTCGAGGCTGCTTGCATCCTAGGACCGTCAAGCCCTATTCTAGGATTCGCTCGTCTTGAGTACACAAAGGCTAATGGGTTGGGCGCGGGCGCAAAAATACAAATCCCCAACTTCTTCGTTGGCCGTCCAATCGACCTATAAACTTGACTAGGCGGGTCTGGCCTCATTTCTTGGGTAGGCGGTTGGAACCCCCTACTTTACAGTAAGCGATATGCCCACTTAACATTAACATGTTTATGAATATTGACATGTTGTTGCACATGTTTCTTATTTAAAGTATTCTTTAATGCTAAGTAAGCAATAACAAATTTTTTTATGAGTGAATTGCATATTATATATATCTTTCATATTTTTATGTATTCAGAAATGTTTTAAGATAAATGGTCAAAGTTAATATGTTTTTTCATCAATAAATAAACTTAGTTATGTTATAAATTTAATTTTTGTACTCCTTTGTAAATAAATTAATAAAAATTATTTTTAAAATTAAAATAATAATAAAATTGATCCTAATAAAACATGAACCTTTAAATATCTTTGTACTTATTAATTCTAACTAGATGCGGGCAAAACATTAATATAAATATCTTTGTACTTATTAATTCTAACTTTAAGCAGTGAATATATAAGATAGGTTTTTTTAGACATCTTTGTTATTGCATCATAATTCAACAAAAATATGAATTTTATAAGTATATCGTGTTAATAAAGGGTAGTCTTTTTCAAAAAAGAACTTGTTCCACATGAAAAAAATACATTAGTTTTTTTTGAGTTTATATAATAAAACCCATCTTTGGGCTTGTACGTGATTGAGATGAAGGGAGGCCTCGGATGTCCAAGAAATGGGCTTAAAGTCCGATTTCAATGCAAATCATTGGATTCCCTTCAGCGTATTTGCTCAGAAATTATTTTTTGTTTGTTTGCCTATATGAAAACATTTGTTTTTGGCTACTTAAAAATCAAAACGGTTCAAGTTTTGAAATGAGAATAAATTCAAAATGGCTATTTTTGCTTTAATTTCAACCATAATGGCCAGCTGCTAATTTTTCAATTTCAAACCTCAAACCCAACTATTACAGATTTTTTTTCCTATAAATTGAGACATTTGCTGATATTGAAAAATATATCTTTTCTCTCCCTCTTTGGATTACTTTCTCATTATTATTCTTATTCCAGAGGCACTATCTAAAGAATTATTGAATCCCGTGGAATAAAATTCCTAAGGACAATGTTCTAAACCATGTAGTTATTTATTATTTCCTTCCCGTGCCTCCAGATTTACATGTGCTGTCAATTCTTGCTACCTACAGTCGCTTTGTCTTTTCATTCAAACAACCAAACATGCACAAGCTTATATCTTAAATATTAATTCAACAGCTTAATACTATTATATTATAAATAATATATCTGTTGCTTTAAATCACCCAATCTTCTACCTATTCTTTACCCCTTCAAAATAAATAATATTATAATATTTCTATTCAGTATCGTATAAATAATATAAAAAACTTTGTTGAAAATTATGATAGTAAAATTCATTTATTAGAATAATTTTTGAGTATTTAAATATAATATTACATAATAATAAAAAAAAATTAGGGCATGTTAGAAAAACTCAAAAGAAAGTGATTTGTGAGAAATGTCGTGGACCAATACTATTCTGCCGTATTATCGGTTGTTATTATCGTGTTGAGCCTACGACTTCCGAAATTTCACCGATTTTTTTTCAATATTTTAATCCATGAATCCCCAGCCTTTTCTACAATCACTCAATCACTCAATCATTAACCATTGCATGGCTCATGCAATGGTTAATGACCTATATTCTCAATATCCCACCCACATATGCAGTCTCAACATTTTTAACATGTTATTACTATCCTTGGCCATTGCAAATTTAAAGTATTCTTACATGCCAAGTAAACCATCACAATTCACAAACGCTTTATCAATTTTCATATGTTTTGTCATGAAATTGCGTATCACACATTCATATTTCCATACATTCTATAAATAAATTAGTGTAAAATTTTATTAAGGACAAACTTATTTGGGATTAAATGATATTTTATTACAAATTCTAGCAATATTTACAAGGTGAAATATGTATCACAATTGGCAAAGGAAACATGCTGTTCCTTTAATAAATAGATTTAACTGAAATATTCCTTTGGAAATACAATTCTTAGAAGTAATTAAAATCGTTTTTCTTGCCGATAAACTTGAAATAAGCTATTTTTGTAAATAATTTCTTTAAATAGTTAAATGTTAATGAAAAAGCATCATTTTAGAAAAAATTAGAAAAAACAAATATATATATATATATATATATATATATATCTCCTATATATAAACGATTAAGAAAATTTGTGTTTCTACATTAGTGGTATTGAATTAAATAAAATTTTTAAAATCATTAAAATATATTTATTTACTAAATGTGCTTTTAGTATCATGTTGTAGGACAAACTTGAATACAAATGTTTACCTGGCAAGGAGCAGACTCGCTTATGTTGTTATTGACTTTTCAATAGGCTTGGCAAAATTTAGCACAAATAATGACCATGACACCAACTCCAAATGTTTTCTATGGGTTTCGATTGAGTATAATCATTTTTTGGTTAAATTTGTGTATTTCGCATAAGCTTGTTTATAAATGAGTAGTTATAATGCGTGTCAATCGAGTATAACAAATTGGCCCTTGATTATTCCGTTTAATTATTATATTAATTAATATTGAACATAGATTAACTCATATAATAACTTAATTTGTGTTAAATATTGATTGGTTAGTTATATTTCATATTATTTCAAATAACCGAATTAATAAACTCGTGTGGTGTTGAGGCATGGAGCCAAGGGTCGCTGACAAACGTCGACTTAAAGAATACATGTAGTCATTGAGTGTCTAAATGCCATAAAATGAGTGTCCCTCTACCCGAGACTTAAACATGAGTAAAAGTGGCTACGTCGGGCTCATATATCCATACTCACCAAAATATAACCAACTATATTACAATAGTTTCAAGAGTTAATTACACTCTTATACAAACATGTATCAATAAGAATGTTTCATACATGTACAAAATATATAGTAAATATACTGTTATTTCTTCTCAAGCGGTCTTTAGTGGCGTCGTCTCCTGAATATTCCTTGTACTGAAAGGGGATCCACGATGGAATTGAGCAATACTTGATGGAAGTAATCTCCTACAAGGGTTACTCCCCACCTAAGTGCTCATGTAATGGCAAACACACACATTCAAGTGAATTCATGATTCTTACTTGAATGTCTACATGTTATGGATGAGAATGTGACTTACCCTTTCCCACTTCTTGAGCCCTCACTGACTCCCTCACGCATGCCTAAGCCAAGTGTGAGAAAACACTATTTTCAAACAAAAGTTTTTATTTCACGAAAACATAATGCAATTTCAATAAAATTCTATTGGATAGCCCTCAGAGGTGAATTCCTCGATGAATTCTCAAAAGCAGTCATGGTCATCCTCGGAATGTGAGCGGATTGGACAACTCTCGAGGCAATTCTTTGGAAAATCTTCCCATAGATTTCATTTGACAACCATGTTTCATGTCATGCACTCATACCTGCATTTCTAGGTTACCCGATTGCATATGAAATGCAATATGTCATTTAATAATTCATGTTAATATATCAACGTACATATATTATGAAATTCACCACAAAAGCAACATTTTATTCATTCATAGCAATAACACCAAAGATTAACTCACATGGGCTAATAAACAAACCGACAGTCCATCTTGGAACTGCCCAAAGCATCACACAACAAACACACAAAGTCATGTGAACAGTCCAACCTTAGTCTTAAAACTGTTCAATGACCACTCTAGGGATTTCACCACTCAATCCCAAGCTTTGGGCCCGAAAACATATACGACCATTTAGGCGCCGAGATATCACCAAATCAAAATGACTGTTAGTGAATAAATCAAGTAGGAGAAAACTATCTCCGGGTTTTACGCTTGGGAAACTCAACAATCTTAGGTGCCCATGCGTAGCTCTTGTAGTGGGGATCAACTTTGCCTCTTGTCTCGTAGGGATTCGTGATTTGATCAGAAAAATCTAGAGGAGAAGGTAGTCTTGCTCTCTTCTATTTCTCTTCCTTTCTCCTCTTTCTCTCTCTTTCTTTTCCTCCAGAGCCTGGTTTAGTGAGTTGGATAAGAGAATTGTCCTCTCCTTGCGCATTTCATAGCAGTAGTTGCAACCCAGGATTCACGCTTATCCATATCCATCTACTTTGGTTATCCGATGACATGATGTCACATGCTCTATGGCCCCACGCGGGCTTAATGTTCAACATCTCCAACTTGACATGTGGCACACTTGTGGGCCACTCATCTCAAACGAGTATGCCATTACTAACGATCTTGAAAAAGCGTGATGTTATCTCGTAATTCGACAAAAGGTCGGCGTGGTATCTAAATTTAGCGAGATGATTCCAGCAGTGAAGTCCGTTTAAATCATCTAAAGATCTAAAAAAATTACGAATTTTGGCTGAAAGTCATTCTTACTTTTTGGAAAATTAGAATTTTTTTGGGTTTTACAGGTGTTACCCATTTACTAATTGGGTGGTGTTTGAATTTGTTATTTTGACCTGATTATTATTCATGCCATTTTTAAGTTAACGAATACAATAGAATACTGTCAATAATTGACAAACCCAAATTGTCACCCTTAGTTTTTTGTATGACCCTTTTATTAAATTAAATGGTTTCTTCCACAGTAATGACATTTAATTGTGATATTTTTAATGTCTAACGTCAATAAAAAAATTAGTTCTAAAATTTTATTTTTAGTAAAAATTTAGATTAGATTTGGTTAAGTAACATTTATAAATCTTTTCTGATAAATTTATTTAGATATGGTAGACGTCATTTAAAGATAACTATATATAATAGTTAAAAATATTGTGTAAGTAAAAATAGATAATAAAATTTAATATAATATAGTAAGAAATAAACCTGATTTCATTCTCATAGTCAAAACTTTGGGAAAATAATGCTATGAGCTCTATATAAATTTCCTTTTCCTTAAAATCAATGATTGTAATCGAAAATAAATAATATTTATGTCATAATAATCTAAAAATTTAAATTTTACACTAGTGATTCTGACCAGACTGAATCTAAGGCTGAAATATATATATGAAACATGGTTTTGAGTAAGAATTATTTAACAATCTAACAAATTATTATAATTTGAAATTTTCCAAATTACAAAATCCTCATTCTTTAATAAACTATTTTTATACAATTATGGAATTTTCAAAATTCTGACATAAATTATTAGTAAGTACAATTTAATTTATGGAAAACTATAAACCAAAATTAGAGACATATATCTTATTAATTTAGAAAAGAATTAAACGGCCTTAAAAAGATCAATAATATTTATATTAAAAATGGTTCATTTTTGTAGTAATAATGTTCAATATAAGCAATGTGTTTTATTAACTAAAAATAGAGGCCATAATTTCAAATTGTTCGAGAATAATTTTATTAAAAAATTTTAATAACGTGATTACTCTTTTTTCAATAATCCCAAAATAATTGCTATAAAAAAATTATATTGCATCGAAAAGATTTAAAGGCTTCTTTTATAACATCAAAAGGGAGATTAAAAGATAAAACACTATTTCCAAAGGTAAGCATTAACAAGTGAAACACTTAATCCAAGACATAACAATTAATCCAATTCAACCCAATCACCATGTGGTCTCGTGTAGCCCATGGCCAATGCAAAACAATTCAAATTATATTTGTCAATAAGACACAGGCCAGTTATAAAAGAACTACATGACCATTCTCTTGGACCATAAGCCATGTAGACACTCAGGCTTCCTTTGGAACCGAGAAATATTAGAGAAAGAAAAAAAAAAAATTAAGGACATTTATTGTGGAAAATATAAAATCAAATAAAATAAAATTTTAGAAATTTTTTAGTCTTTATTATATCATAGAAATGAATAAATAAAATGAGTTTAAATAAATATACAAAACTAAATAATTAAGTTTAAAACTATTTTTTATTTTTTTCTAAATTTTCTTTCCTTCTCCTTTTCCACTATATTTTTCTCTTTATTTATTTCTTTTGTATTTTCCAGGTTCCAATCAAAGTCTTAAGCTTCAATAAAGTTTTTAAACCATTTTTTTTATCACCAACAGATATAGGATCACTAGAGCAGCTGATCTAAAGGAATCAACAATGAACGAGACTCAAACAAATATGTAATGTTATCCTGTTTTTTCAAAGGCAAAATTGTTTTGAAAATACAATAGAACGACCCCCCTTAATCTTCATAAGCTATTTCGCGGGAACGTCTACCAAACCAGCCCATGGCATAAATGTCAAGCTGGAGAGTGTGATTAATTGGCCCAATTTGAGCGTCACTAAAAACCATGCAATCCGAATTGTTTGTTGGGATGAAACTAGACATGCATGTCCGACTAACCCAGTGGTATGATCTCAACGCTAACAAAAAGTTATTCCATTTGTTGGCGTATCGTTATTGACAGAGTGCTTGACAAAAAATATAATCATGAAGTGCCTCACTTGTTGGCATAGTGGATCTTTGCAGCGTTACCTATCACTCCAATGCGTAGAGTTGTGTATGTCTTCTGGAGAGAAAACATAAAGAAAGGTGAATCTTACCTTAACTAGACATCAACATTTGCATTGGAAAGATTCTCCATCAGATTAAGCAAGAGATTTAGAAGAACTAATGTATTAATACTCTACATTGGGAAGAAAGTATAAAATGGAGAATTGTTATCATTCCAGTTGTAGAAAATATCGCGATTGGAAATGTGATGCCCCAAAACGAAGGTCCGTTATTGATACGTCAGCGTGGAATTACTATCTTGGGTCATTCACGCACTAAACCTTGGTACCAAGCGATGCCAGGTGCTTGTGAACTTCTTTGAGTTACTCGGCACCACCTCGTCACGTCCTTTGCAGGACGATTCATACATATATTTAAAAATTAAAATACTTCGAGAATAATACCTTAAATACATTTTGTGAGTCCGATATCGACCCTCCTACCATTATTACATGCAGGCTATATTGGAAATAGTCGAAGATTTAATTACAATTCTTTTATACAAAAATATATGCTTCAAATTAGTTTGTCCCAGCACTTTTTACAAAAGAAGTTTGCTCAGTAGCATGTCATTTCACAATCGCGGGCTCGTCGGCGTCGTCCGCAGATGTAGACCACACTTTTTGAAGGGTTGTCCATAAAGAGTGAGTCAGCAGTGAGAATCATTCTGAGAGTTTACTCCCCACTAGTGCACTGACATTTCACATTCAGTTCGCAATGAACATGTCGATTCTATATGGAATCCTGCATGTCATGCCATGAAATGAAATGAGACTCATCATGTACCATGCGTAGGAGTCCTCACGGCTCCCTCGCTGGCGCTAAGCCCGTGTGTGATAGCCCAGTCGTCTGGATGACATCCAATGATCATTTTCAAAACAAATTTCATTTGTTTATAAACCAAAATCTTTTTGGATGATACATCCATGATGATCATTTATATTCAAAACCATGCTTTTTTGTGGGTATGAAGTTTTTGAAGTATCTGTATAAACTCTTGCAAACCTAGACACTTTTACGGCCTTTCATCGTTAGGGACTATGTCTGACCATAATTGGCGGGTCTTTCACCCGAGAATGGATCTATCTCTTCTTGCTGATACCTAACACATATTTTCTTTACCATTTTAATCAACCGTGCTACTCTGTTGGATGTTGTCCCATTTAACCAAGCCCACCAAATCAAACACCAAACGCAGTGTCGATTCATTAACCATGCACTCACACCCATTTAATGTGATGTCCTCGTGCATATGCAATGGAATATTCATTGCAATGTGACACCATCTCATATGCATAATAGATGTTACATAGTTAACCACAATCACACCGCCTATAGGATGTCATGGGCGATCATCACACATATGACTTTCCTTACATCATTTCATTCATATGATATATCATGCAAGCATATATCGACATTCACATTCAACATGTCATTCTATGATCAAACAGCACACACCTGGCGAGACCATGTAATGGCCATTGCACATAACAATTCATCACATGTCAATATGTTGGAATACTCACATTGACATCAGACGGTCCACTTTACATTTCATCGCTGTGCTTTACCCCAATCCCAGCCACCTGCGACTTTGTGCTTTCTCCACCTCAACATATTAGAACACATATTGACGTAAAACATGTCACTCTTAGTCAGAGCAATGACACTAAAACAAGTCACAATGGCCCCGAAGCAAGCCTGACAATAAAAAACGGGGCCGTGAGGTAGGCAAATAGGCCACAAACATAGGCCTCGGACAATGCTGACTCGCTGGCGTGCTTTACCTTTACTGCGTAGTGGTTCGCACTGTGAACAACGGCCTCAACCCTAGGTAGACGGAAGGTCCATTTCTGTCCTCGAGCTCACTGGGCGTACATGCCTACCCAGCGTCCATGCCTAGGCGAAGAACCCATCTTCCTTGAGAAGATTCACCTTCGCTGAGCGGGGAATGAGAGTTCACCTAAGCGAATAAACATCGAGACATAACCCGAAATCGGTTTTAACCATGCAACAGTACATAAGCGAAAAACCCTCTTTTCAGCTTCAAAAGATGGAAAGTAAGTCCAGGTAGAAAGAATCTCTTACCTCTAAGAGTGTGATACACGGGTAGGAAGCCTCCTCGGCAGGCAACACAATTTCCGAAATCTCCCCTCTTGGATCTTGGTAAATCCTTTAGTACCCACATGTACCCTCGTACGATCACGATAAACTTTAGTTCTTGGCAAATGACCCGACCAAATGGAACTCCGTAGATCTTGGAAGGAAGCCTTGACTCTTCTCTTTCTCTCTTCTCCTCTCTCTCTCTCGATCAAAACCAGGAAAATGGGTTCTTTTTGCCATAATTCCTCTTTTGTCCCAACTTAAGTTTGAGTTGGATGTGTAGCCAACGTCGTGCCACGTGTCCACCCTCGTTCGAGTTTGATTCTTGCTCGAAGTGATTTATTCCATATAAGTTCAAGTTCAAGTCATATCCGTAGCTTAACTCGAGTCATTCGACTCTCGAGTTTAGTAAACAATATCCAAAGTGCCCCGATAGTCACTAGACACCCGTCGTATCGAAAAATGTGAAAATTCGACTATCTCGAATTCAATGAAGTCGTTTGGATAATTAGATTTGGCGGGCAGATCATGATGAGTTGATTTCATCATCCAAGAATAGAAAATTTTCAGTTTTCAACTTTGTACTATTATGAAATTCTGGGTTTACTTTTGAAAAAATTTGATTTTTCTCCGGTTTTACAAATCTCACCTATAGGAGCCCAGTTGGAAAGGAAAAATATTTTGTCCCATGTATAAAGAAGGAAATCAACTAGTGATGGTAAACATATAAAACAACTTTGGAAGTTTCCGGATTTGGCCATTGTAAAAAGATCTCATCTTCATGCATAAATAGGAGAAGAAGAAGCCCTTGCAGAGTGTCGATTAAGCACAAACGAAGTACGGAGGTTGTTGTATTCGGAGAAAGAGCTGCTGTGACTACTGCTCGAAACCTTGATGTGAAGCGATGCGCTTGCTCATTTAGGGATGGGTGATTAGCGCTCCAGTGAACCCGGATCGTATGGGAAATAAGGGGATCTTATTTGATGTTTATACATGTGATAATAGTTAGAAATCTGAGGATGTGACACTACAAGAAAAATCGAAGTTAGAGACGGACAATTCGATCTCTAATCCGTCTGTAAACATAATTCCATACGGATAAGAGACATAATTTTCGGTCTCTAAAATACTGGTATCTAATTGTGCTCATCTCAATTCAGTCTCTAATTTTAGGGACGAAAAAATTCCGTCTCTAATCAAAGATAGATCAAAGATGGAATTTTTAGTCTCCCAGGTGAGACGATTTCATTAAGATCTCTAACTTTCGAGAAAAAGAGAATTTCCTCTCTAATTAGAGACTGATTTGATTTCGTCTCTGATCAGAGACGGACATAGTCCATCTCATATCAGAGACAGAATTTTTCTGTCTTTGATCAAAGACGGAAAAATCCATTTCCATGTTGTCTATAAATACTAGAACTAATTTTCAACGTGTAGGTTTTAGCTTTTATTACTAATTGAACCTATTATGGCTAAATATTTCAATTATATGTAATCATAAACTTCTAGATTTAAGAATTAAATTAATAGATAATCATTAAAATATCTTGAAACACTATATTTTTCATAATTATAAAATCAATATTATACGTAGATAACAAAATAGTATTATTAATGTCAAATGTACTAAATACAATATATTAACTACTAATCAAACTATAGATTCTTAGTGTCCTAGGGAGTTGTTCTTAAGTATACTCGTCCTTGTGAAGTCGCTTCTTAAAAATCTTGGTGGCTTTCTATGAGCATTCTTTATGGGGTAGCAACCTATGATAAAAATTACTTTCTTGTTAATTACATTATGTTATTGCTAATGCTACAATATTACTTAAAACCATAAAGCAAGTTATTAAGCAATGTCCTTATTTTGTTTTATTGAAAGAAACAATGGACTTGCCCTATGCAATAAAGTTTTCAAAGTTAGTAATCCACTTCATAAAACAATTATAAACACAAAATTACCATCATTAAAACTTTGTTTTATTTTTAATAAAAATATTACACAAACATAAAACTAGAAGTCATTTATCTATAATTAAATAAAATCATTGTAATATTAAGCGTACAAGAAATTGTTGGCTCATAATTATGATTAAGTACACTTATGAAACCCAGTATTGTTTGTAGATTGCGTGCAAACAAATTAATTACAATTGGAGGAGAAATATTTCTAAAAGTAGTTATTTTAGGAGAGCCAAGTCCTTTAAATTGGACAGCTAAAACTAAGAAGAAAAGAAGAGTGCTCCTATAGAATCTGCATTCAGAATCGCTCTCCATAACTTGAAATATAGATGATTTCAAGTATGCATCTATATTATGTTTCTTGAGTTTTAAAATTTCAGAAAAGCGCATAAATCACGAAAGCCTGCAGTGTCTCCTTGAAGCATGTTGAGTGCACCGCGATACAGTGGAACCATGAGATTGCATGACTTTGGACAACTTGGGGAAGTGCACAACCCTACAAATATAACATCATAGGTAAAAAGGGCTTTATACAAATATATTGCATAGATCCAAGCGACATTGAGACCAATTAATTATTACTATAGGAAAGAAAGAAATACATTTTACTTACCTCACATTTCCTTTAGCGGATCTGTCATCTACAAAAACAAAATCATACAATCATAGCTCAATCAACCAATCAAGTAATTAAAGATGACAACCTCCATAACACAGGTGGCTCTTTGTATAATTCATTACCTTGGCGAACTGCATTCTTAAAAACCACATTGTTCCTTATAACTCATCCAACAGTCCGATTTATAATCCAACTTCAAAATAAGCTTCTTTACAAATTTCTTCAAGGCCTATACCCTTTTTCACCCTAGTATTAATGACACAACTGAACCAATCTTTACATAAAAATAACATTCGAATCACGTTCAAGAAAAACTTTAAAAACTTGAACAAGTTTCAATCCTTTACTAAATGAGGCCACATAATTGTACTTATAGCTTTGCTGCTAATACAATGGTCCCAAATAAACCTCTGCACTCCCTCTATAACCAATCCTCCACCACATTCTCTAACATTTCAATCAAAATAAAACAAACCCATTAGCTCCAAACCCTTAAATTTGCAAAAAGAGCAAGCAAATGAATAAAATTTGTGAAAATGTTAAAATATGCTCGTTAATGCTAAAGTGCTCCTCCTACCTTGACAGGGAGAGTAAGGTGTCGGTGGGCTCCATGGAGAGGACAGTAGAGATCAGGTGGAGGCCTAGAGGGATGGTGGGGTCGAGATTTTGTTCTACCATGGTTGGGACCGAAGTTCTCACGTTTTGAAAGCTGGGTTTTGTTGAGTAGTTGGGTTTAGCTCGGTGTGATGCCTTCTGCGGTTGCTGGTTGTCTGAGACGGAGAAGAAGATGTGATGGTTTTTCTAGATTGGGTTCCCACGATGAGGGGTCATTGGTTTTTGGGTTTCAATTTTGTTCGATGAGGTCTAGTTTTAGCAAGTTTGGGGAGGTATTTATTGGTGGCTAGTGGTTGGTGGCTGAGGTTATTATGCATTAATTGACGGAGAGATCCTTTGGTAGGAGTGGGTGGATCGAGTTCGGTTATAGGAAAAGCTTTCGGTTTAGGTCAAAGGAGGAATGGGTCACGCGAGGTCTAGTTTGTGGTGACCCTATGGGAGGTGTTTTCTAGTGGATGAATTGATGTGGGACGAGGAAAGAAAGAGGCGAGAACAGAGTTCCGATTTGGCTGAAAACGCAAACGTTCCCCACATTCACAAGCGCAACACCGACTGCGAAATTTCCCTTCATTACCATTAAGCATAATCTTATGTTGATTCCACAAAAACTCACTTTTTGACCTCTCAGTCAATGAATTCATCCTGACTGGCTACAATTTCTATTATCCAGGTTTAGATTATTTAACTAAGTTTTAAGCATGGAAATTTTGAAGTCTGAATTCTTGTTAGTGGCTCTTTCAAAGATTGGCATCAAAGAAACATGAAGTCCCAACCATGCGGTACCGGATATGGAAATGAAAAAATAAAACAAGAGAATGTCGCCTCCGGATGAAGCGGTGGCTTGAACCATATCTTACCCACCGTACCCAGCCCTAGGTGTTGAATAAGAGTGATAACAGATAGACCACAAGAACCTCTATATAATCCCCATTTCATCATACTTCACAATCTTACGAGCAACATCTAGGCCCCCCTTATACTCCTGATGGCCTGCATATCCTTGTACCATCAACTTTTGGCTAACCTGAATAGAATCCATTTCAGTGAAAATTAGCATCTCAATTCCTTATTGGTATATGCAGTCTTATCCCCAAGCCCAATCCAAGGGCTATACTCAAATTAGGATAAACATGTAAATTTTTCATGCATAGTTTTAAGCAGAAAGAATGTCAAACTATGTCGACTTTGTGATTAAAGATAGCATTCAAAATGCCCACAGAGCTGCATTCTAATAGTCAGATTTGCGATAAAACAAATGATGCCAACATGATGCACATATTCCTAGTCTGAATATCCTTGCACCTCAAACTTTAACTGACCTTAGTAGAATCCAATAACAATTTTTTGTATAGGCTAGAATAGAATCAATTATAATGAGAATTAACATTTCTACCCACTCTTGTTAGTTGGACAATCTTATCCCACCAGCTGTAATGGAATAAAATTAGCATCACAAGAGAAAACCCCCATCTGTGTTTTTAAGCAGAATAAATATCCAAAATATGCCCAAATCTTGGGTTGAAAATCACTATTCAAATTCAGAAAGTACCCACAAAACTGCATTCTAATAGTTTAGATCTAAACAATTGGACTATTATCCCAACCTGACCACACATTTGAAGATCGCTAGACATCAAAGAAGTTCGCTTTTTGAGTTCTAATAGTGCAGTTGTAGAATACCTCACCCAGAAAGGAGAAGCCATACAATTTACAAAACCCAGACACTCAGAACACCTTATCCTCAAGTGGCATCATGAAACAAAGTGATTGAACAAGAAAGCATGAGGAAAAGAGCATGAACAACATACCACATCAGGTGGAATAAAGACAGCCTAGAAAAAGTGAAGTCATGCCAGCAATTCATTTGCTATATTGCCTTGGTTAGTTCAGATGGTTTAAATGGTTCAACCATCTTGAAAAAGCAGCAACTTTAGTTGTCTCCAAAGCTGTAAAAGGAAAATAATCTGGCAGGAACTGCACCAGTGATGACAGTGCCAAACCCACTCTGTACAGACCAGAATCCCATCCGTTTTCAGTAAGCCTTTGAAAACAGAAGATGTATTTCTCTCCAGCAGCATCCTGGCAACCTGCAGCCTGGTTTTTATAACAGAGACAGGGACAACCCTGCAAACCCAGTAAAGGCCTGCTCCTACGACATAAAACTTAGTTTTATCAAGCCTGCAAAATAGGTAAATGCAGAAGCATAGAAGACTTACTGAATCTTAAAATCACACAATCAAATGGGAAATAGTAATCAAGTGTAGGGAAGAGATAGAAACTTCCCGATCCTCAAAGATTAAAAATTATAAATAGACATAATGAGTAAGATGACATCAATTTAAGGAACATCTACACAAACCAGGGAAGGATAGATTTGATAAAATACTTGTTTTCTTTGCTTACATGACTCCATAAAGGTAGAAGTTGAAAAACCTAGTAAGGAATGGGCCCCAAGAATTTTTGATTGATTTTCCTTACCTTTCACATAAATAAAAACTAGATCTTGGACATATTTGGAAACCATGTTTACTTACTAGCTTCTAGTCAATCCTTGCAGGCTAGCTAACCCATGAGCTTTCTACAGTTGTACCAAATGAGTGATACAAAAAGCTCTCAAAAATAGGTGTGATATGCTTGATGCCTCTCTTAACAAGAGAGTAGTCTGGGTTTTCTTGGATAATACTTAGTAGTAAAAAGATCCTTCAATAACATAAAATACGCACCAGTATGGAATGGTATAAAAAACATTTACATATTGCCATTGACAAAGGTCACATTTGTACCTTCCATGCAAGTGATATTGCTCCATTGTGTTTATGTAATTTCCTCCCTAATAATCTAACACAATCAAAGCCATGATATTAAACGTTATTTTACATATACAATGGTAATAAGGAAATAGTTTGGCACTATTTTTTGAAGCCCTTCAGACAAATAATAATAACAATAAGATAAAAAGTGACCAATGGAGGGAGAAGAAGCAGCAGCAGAAAGAAGATGCATGCATCAACATTAGGATAAGTTAATGTGTCTCCAAGATGCAATGAAAGCCATTCTACTTCAGGAAAGTCCAAATACACACCAGGAGATTGCAAGAGTTACTTTTCAATCGTAGACTCAAGAAACGACCTCCCCATGCGAATTTCCTCAAGCACCTCCAAACTCGATTCAACATAGTAACTCGCCATTTATTATTCTCCCTTCAAAAATTCCAACCTAAACTGACCCCCTCCCCCAACATAAAGAAAGAGAAAGAAGATCCAAACACGATAAAAGGGACCAGAGATGGAGAACTCAGCGTATAAAAGGTCTTCCGTTTCCTTTCTTCACTACCAAACAGATCATAAATTCAATCGTACCCATTGTAATAAAAATGGAACGAAAAACTGACAATTAACACATACTCCATAATCAACCCAAGTAAAAACAAATTAATTAAAGAAACAAATCGAGATAAAATCGTACTTGTCCCAGTTGATTTCGGCATGTCCGAAGGTTGGAGTTCGAGTATTCAAAATAACTTCGAAGAGAGACCACCCCGTTCATTTGGCTTAGCTTGCTGAGGTCTTCTTAGAGGCGACCACTCATTCTCAGCGAAGCGAAAGAAGAAAACCAGTACACAAAAAGCCAAAACCAAGAAACAAGGTTTTTATTTGGCAAACCGGGCCACCCAAAAAAAACCGGTCCAGCCTGATGATCTGATGCTGATTGACTTAATAGGTCAATCGGGCTTGATCAAATTTAGCTCTCCATTTATTAGGCGATAAAATTAGAAGCTGATCAAATCTTAATTTGGGTTTATCAGGTTCTTGGCTATTAAGATGAACAAATCTATTCACAGTTATATATCGTTTTTGTTGAAATTAATAGTTTATTTGTTATGAATTAAACCGATTTTCTGGCTTTCTAAAGGAATGTAGTAGAGTATTATGATGGTAGAAATGATAATCTTTATCTAATGAATGGTGATATTGAAAAAATAAAGTGTGCACCTTCCCCATAAAAGTTTTCGTTTTTGGTTGGAAAAAAAAAATCAATTGGATATCAAAGAGTAAATTATAAATTAGTCCCTCTAGTTTAGAAAAATAAATTAATTAGTTTTCTCTATTTAAAAAACTAATCATTTAGTATGTTGACTAATGTTTATCATACTTAATTTAATATTATTTTATTTCAAAAATATATTCTTTCCTTATATAATCTTTCTATTTTTTTACTTATTTCTATTTTTTTTACTAGTTCTTCAAAAAAAAATCAAAATAAATTGAAAAATATCAAAATTGACTAAATTACAAGTATATTTAAAAATATATAAACTAATTAATTAGTTTTTAAAATATAAGGAATTTATTGATTTGTTTTTCAAAATTTAAAAGCCTAATTTATAATTTACTCGATATCAAGTTTAGGATTCTATAATTTTAAGAATAAATTCCACTTAAACCATTTTTAGCATTCATGAGAAAGGTGTGTCATGTTATTTCTACCACCCTCTTTTTTTATTCTTTTCGACAACAATAGGATTTTGATCATATTCAAGAGAATAAAGAGTTTTTATTTTTTATTTAACTATTTCAAAATACATTTGTTTGGTAAAAAATTAGTGAGTCTTTATTTTTTATTTAACTATTTCAAAATACATTTGTTTGGTAAAAAACTAGTTACAATTCTCTAATTAATCATTTAACTACCTCCATTGTTGTTTCTAATTTTGTATGATATATGTCCCCTTTTTTGAAGGTTCCTTTTTCTCTATTTTATTTTTTCTGAAAAAAATAGATAAATTCGTATTTGAGTAAATTAATTAGTCATTTCTATTTCAAAAACTAATTATTCAATTCTTTATATATATATATATATATATATATATATATATATATATATACTATATATATATATATATAAAGATTGATCGACAAATTTGACATTTTTTAAAAATGAAACAAATTTTAAATTAATCATAGTCAACAATAGTAGACAAAAAACTTAATTATTGGTTTTTGAATTAAGAAAGCTTAATTAATTCATTTTTTTCAAACTAAAATGACTAATTTATATATATATATATAAAGATTGATCGGCAAATTTGACATTTTTTAAAAATGAAACAAAATTTAAATTAATCATAGTCAACAATAGTAGACAAAAAACTTAATTATTGGTTTTTGAATTAAGAAAGCTTAATTAATTCATTTTTTTCAAACTAAAATGACTAATTTATAATTTATTTGCGCATATTTGCAAGAGTTTTTTTCCCTTGGATATGATGTGTGTGACGTCCCAAAACCCGAGGGTCCGTTGATAACCCGCGAAAGACTCGTGAATGTGAACAACCATTCCATGCTGTGTCTCACTTTGAAGGCCGTGATTGTGAAAATCGACGAGTTTTCTTTATAGGGAATATCCAAAATACAACTGTAAAACCTAGCAACATGGCCAATATAATACAATGACCTCGTTAGATTACAGTGTGAGTGAAAGTGGCCTAACGGGCCTCATCCACCCACAAATATCTGAGCTTGTAAAGCCAAGAAAGAAATTGAATTTTAAGAAAAGGTAAAATGGTCATTTCGGTCAAAATCCGAAATTTTTCTAGATCTCGGATGATGAAACGGATTTCACCATTGGAATCGTCTCTCGAAATCTAGCTACTAAGTCGAATTTCATCGAATTCCGAGATAGTCGGAATTTTAAGTTTTTCGAGGCACCGGGTGTCGGGTGTCGTAAAACGACTTGTGAGAGACATGTGATGTGACAAAAGTCACATACTACATGTACCCATGCGACACATGTTGCATGATTAGAAAGAGAATGGAGATTAATGGCTTAGATTAAGCCAAATGTCAAAATCAAAACTTAAGGGACAAGATGGGAATTTTGAAAGATTAAATGAGAATAGAGCCGAAGAAGAAATGGTTTTCTTCGAAAGATACAAAAGCGGGTAGTAAGTGCGTGTTGGAATCCTAGAGAGAGAAAGTGTGACTTATCTCTAGATTTCTCGCCGTTCGGACCTTCGGTTCGCAGGCCAAGTAAAGTTGTTCTGCGGCAGGGACTGCGGCGTGGACCGGAGTTTTTGTGGAGTTAAGAGCCGACTCAGAGGTAGGGATCTTTTCCTACTTGTGTTATTCTTTGGCTAAGAGCCATGTGAATGGTTAGGGATATTCTGAGGCTTGATTTAGCAGTAAATTCGGTCTCAAAAGCTTTGAATTGAGTAGAGAAAATCCACTGTTGTGTGGCCGTGAGCGATTACTTGACCGAGGTTTCATAGTTCACGTGATTTTTAGTGTGAATTTTTTGATGTTGGTGATTAAGTAAATTCTTTGTATTTGTTAATTATTCGTATGAGCTAATTTTGAGTATTATTGATGTGAATTTAATAATATGAATTGTGTGAATTAATTATGTTATTAATATATCTGCGTTTTATATATTAAGCGTGAATATTTTGGAATTAGTAATGCGTTACATGTCTTGTTGGGGCAACATAGAATATTAGGTGTGAGTGCATGACATGAAAGAAAATAAAAACGAAAATGTTTGTTAAAGGAATTTCGACGGAAGATTTTCTCGGGGTAATGTTGGGGAGATTGTCCAAGCAATTCCGTCGGAAGGGCCCATGGTGTTGAAAGGTTATCAGCCCAGTTAAGCCTCGAGGTAGTCGATATATTTCTGAATCACCGGTAGTAAGTTTTTGAGAACAAAAAGCTTTTATTTTGAAAACTGTGATTTTACTCGCATTTGGCTTAGGCATGTGTGAAGGAGTCGATGAGGACTCAAGACATGGGTTTGGGCATGTAGATATTCAAGTAGGATCATGTCTTCGCCAGGTGTGATTGTTTTGCCATGACATGTGCGCCAAATTGAGGAATGTACCATTAGAAGTGTCACGCTCTGGGCTTTGCTCACCTATCGAGAGGATCATTATTTTAAATCTGAGTGTCTGGGAGGACGGCAGCTCACTAGGCGTTTAGAAGAAAGTCGGGTTGTGGCTTTGGTATTATTTTGTAAAACATGTATTAAAATTCTCGGATTTAATATATGTTTGAATTAAGAGTGAATTATTAACTCTTGTACCATGTAATATAGTTGATGTAATTTTGTGAGTATTGATGCATGGGCCCAAGTGGTCATTTTTACTCATTTTAATTGTATATGGTCCCGGTGTGGTCTTTGTAAAATATTGGGACAGGTTGCCATGTGATTGGAACATGTTGTATCTTGGGTAGAGCTCCCCGTACAAAGGAGACTGCGCGATTTTATGAGTGGTATCAGGTTACTGGAGTATCCACGAGATATTCTGAGTTGACGGGTTGTCAGCGAACCACAAGGAATTGGGCGTCACGGAACTAATTACCATAGTCCTGAGGGATAATTTCTTACTCTTACAAATATTACAAATTAGAGAGCAGGTTGTTCCAAAGTATTTTACTATTCATTTTACACCACGAATTACAGCTGAGCTTCAGTTGTTCCAGAAGCTTCTTTACAAAATTGGTACAAGCCACAACTGACTTTCTTCGTAACTATAATGCAGTGAGCACCGTCCACACATACTCCTTATGCCTGAAAGGGTCCCACGGCGGGGTGGTAATCTTTAGTAAGTAAGCTCACACTGAGAGCTCACTCCTTCCCTCGTGCACATGCAATACCGTATTTCACATAATCAAACATTCAAAGTAAAAAATCACGAGTTTCTACTATGGAATGCCTACATGCGAGAATAAAGTGTCACTCACCATGCCTTTAACAAATTCCTCCTTGACTCCCTCACATGCTTATGCGAGTGTAAAACTTGTCATTGGTGTTTCACCCATTGACCACTTTATCGAAACAAAGCTTTTTGTTTTTAAAAACTCATTGGACATCCTCGATAGCCAGCTTTATTCCCAAAGCCATTGGACAATCTCCCACGATGCTTGACTTTAATGTCAAAGCGTTGGGCGGAGTCTTCGATAAACAACTTTATTCAAGCATTGGGCGGTCACGATAAACCACTTTGTCAAAGCATTTGTGATCTCGAATAGTAGCTTTATTAAAAGCATTAGAGCAGTCTCGATAAACGATTTATTCAAAGCTATAAAATGCTGTGAGACTTTGTGAAGTAGTCTAATCTGAGCTCACCACCCACTCACGAGAATGATGAATGATTATGGTATGCACCATACCCATTTAATCTGATGTCTCGTGCGCCTAAAATCTGATTGTGTCATTCCATGCCTATACCATGTCATATATCTGATGAGTGTCATATGGACATTTTAAACCATATAATACCCATGCATAATTTGAATGATCATATCGATTAACATACAATTTCCAAATAAACCACACAATACATGTCAACATAATACGCACATATGTTGGCAACCTACAGAGTGTCATGAAAATCAAGCTATGAAAACACCTTATACTCTAGAAACTAATTGAGCACAATGCTCCACAATTAACTACAATAAATACAATGGCCTTGTTCATACACAAATACATCCCTGAAGTAAAACCATTAGAGCTGCAGTTTGACTTCAACATATCCTCCAGTTCAAGCAATGATATTTACAATCATGCGATTGTTGCAAAAATCTGGACACAAATCATTAAACAACCTAAGTTGTAGAAGTCTCGGAAAATTGATAATAACTTGAGTTATAGAGGTTCGATTTGGGCAATTCAAAAGCCTAACATCAAGTTCTCAAATAGAATTACAAGTTATTTGGAGGATACTAGTCCAAATTCTCACTTTTCCAACGAAAATCAGTGACCAAAAAAGAATGCGGACGGTAGAGTTCGGCCAAAAGCAGGTAGCCTTTGTGGATCCCGAAGCGGACCCTGCTTAGGTTATAGATGTCCAATTTTGGTGATTCAAAAGCCTAACATCAAGTTCTCAAATAGGGCTACAATTTCCTTGAAGGATACTAGTCCAAATTCTCCCTTTTTCTAACCGAAAGTCATCCCCAAAAACTGGACATCATATAGGGTCAAAACAGGGTACTAATCCCATAACCCATTATTTTGCCAAACAACCCTTTAGGGAAAAAAATGCCAAACAGCCCCTTAGGGTATTAAAACTCAACCAAACAGCCCCTAGAATGGAAAATAACCAAAGTAGGAAGAATCTCTACCTCTTGGAGTGTAGAAGAAACTCTAGGAAGTCATGGGCTTAAAACTACAAGCTAAGAACCTTTGATTTCCTAAACTCTGGCTTAAATCTTGATAAAATCCGGTAATTTTAGTACGTCATGCTTCTAAATCGAGTAAATGAACTTTTGTTCCTTGGCTCGTAGTCACATTTGATAGAACTCAGGGATCTGAAGCATTTGGAGTTCTCTCCTCTCCACTTTCTCTCTCCCACGATTTTTAGACCGGAAAAATCGAGGAAATGGAGTGGGATATTTTATCCCCAGCCCTCCTTTTGTCCCATGCCCTCTCGTAAGTTTAGAGTGAGAGTTCATATCCCGCCACGTGTCAGGTGGATTGTCCGAGTCCGTTTTTGTCTCAAAATAATTTATTTCATTCCGGTTTAAGTTCAATTTATCTTAAATAAAATTTACTTAATTTATTTTTCACTTTCGAAATTTTTTTCTCAAAAATCCCATTTTTGGGGTCCACGGGACACCCATCGCCTCGAAAAACGTGAAAATTCCGACTATCTTGGAATTCGATGAAAATTTTCTAAGTAACTAGATTTCATGAGACAAATCCAATGGTGAAGTCCGTTTCATCATCCGAGATCTAGAAAAATTTCCAGGTTTCCCTAAACCATTTCGGCAATTTTATTATTTTTGCCATTTTTCAGAAAAATTAAATTTTTCATGGGTTTTACAATGTGGGGAAAATTTTGGACCCTTTTATAATTTATTGTTATTGGGGTATCTTTTTGGATTGTGCTAACTAGTATATGTTGTGATTCTAGACTTTCTATTTTAAAAACAAATTTTTTTAGTTCTTTTTATTCATTTTATGTTTTTTTACAAACATTACTTATAAAAAGTAGAAAAAAAAAAACATAGATATTATAGGACCAAAAGATAGATGAACAAATAGGATATTTTCTAAAATAAAACAAATATTAGGAAAAAAAAACCTAGATTGTTTTGAGGGACAAACAGATTTTGAATATTTTAGTCTCATCTTTATTTTTTTCATTTCATCTCTACCGGCTGAGAGAAAACCGGTGGTAGGAAATAAATATGTTCTCTCTTGGACCATAAGCCATGTAGACATGGGCTTCCTTTGGAACTTGAAAAATTAGAAAAGAGAAAAAAAAGATACTCGAGAAAATGATTTTCTCATGTTTGGTTTATTAATAGAAAAATATAAAAGAAAATCAATATAATAAAAATTCCTTCAAAATTTTGATGTTTTTAAATTTTTAGTCTTTATGCTCGTAGAGATGAATTGTAAAACAGGAAAAATGTAATTTTTAGAAAAGTAAAATAGTATTTTTTGTTAGTAATGCAGGAGTTGAAAACACAGGAAATTTTAGATCTTGGAATGAAACCAAACCCTCGTAGTTGGAATCATCTTGCAATCCTAGTTTACTAGTTAAAGTTTCATTAGTTCAAGCGATTGGAATTTGTATTTGAAACACGATGTCGAATGACATATGGAATGGTGTCTTATGGCATGACCATGTGGATGCCACATGACAAGCAGGAGGCACATGAGAGCCATGTGGTGGCATTTGCCACCTAGTGCATGTCCATGTGACACATGGCCCTTCTTAACAAGCCAAGATCACAAAATGTGAGAGGAACAGGAAAGTGAGAGGGTTTCCTCTCCCACTTGGATTAAGCTCAAGGAATGAAAAATTCGTTAGAGGAGGAGAGAAAGAAAGGAAAAAGAAAAGGAAAGGAGAAAAAGAAGGAAAGGAGAAAAAACAAAAGAAAAGGAAAAAGAAAAGAAAGGAAGACAAGAGAGGAGGAAAACTAAGATGTGCGTGGGGCGAAAGCAAAAAAACAAAAGGAAAGGGCCCGATTCCGGTGTTAAATGATTGAGATCGTTAGTCGAGAACTAAAGTTGGTACTGGCCGAGAGTTACAGTAGTGCGAAGCAAAAGATGTGAGTTTTTCTCCACCTTTGGTTCCTCTTAATCTAAGGTCGTGAAATGGTAGTGTGGTTTAATGACCATGAATCCCGAGTTTTGGACATTGGGACTATTTTTGGGGGACAACTTGATGAGATTTCAGGCTACTTCATGCATTTGAATTTATAGGCTGTGTAAGCGGTCTTGAAAGTTATTAAAAAATAAAATAAATAAAATAAATAAAAATAAATAAAACCAAGATTTGAAATTTCCAAGTAAATTATGGCTGGGATTTGTTTGAATAGCTAGTTTATTAATGGACTATTTTTATTGTGTTATTAAAAATTCTAACTTTATCTTGAGATGTATTTGTAAATATGTTGATATATTAGTCTTATATGTATTAACATGAATGGATATAAATTATAATAGCTTCCCGATATAATTATCCATGGTACTTGGCATAAAGTATGGGTTATAAATTGTTTCATGTAGTGTTCATTATACATGTGACATGGTATAGACATGCAATGGTGCATCACATTGCATATGCATGGGAAACATCGCATTTCATGAGTGTGAGTACATGGTTGGTAGACACTACGTTTGGTGTTTGATTGGGTGGACTCGGTAAATGGGACAACATTCAACAGAGTCTCATGATTGCATGAAACAGAAAATATGTGCCAGGTATCAATAAGAAGGGATAGATCCTCCCTCGGGTGAAAAGGCTTTTGCCAATTATGGTGATTATATTCCTAGCTTGAATTTGAAAGTAGTAAAGTGTCTAGATTTAGACTGGATGAGAACCTTAAAATCACTCTGCATAAAAAAGGCACATGGATTTTGAATATAAAATGATCATTGTCATGTATCATCTAAAAAGATTTTTGTTTATAAACAAAAGAAATTGGTTTTGAAAATGATCATTAGATGTCATCTAGAATGATGGTTTTTCACACTTGGCATAAGCATGTGTGAGGGAGTCGGTGAGGACTTGGGACATGGGGCATGATGAGTCTCATTTCATTTCATGGCATGTAAGATTCCATGTAGAATTGACATATTCTTCATTTGAATGTTGATGTGTATTATTATTAATGAACTTATGGCATTGCATGCATAGGTGGGGCCGGCTCTTATAGGAGTTATCTTTATTGGCCTTGTCTTTATCCCATGGACCCCCTTTCGGGTGCGGGTTATGTCTGGCCCAGTGGCTGCTGTCCCGGGGCCATGGGGTGTGAAGAAAGATCAAATTGGGTACACTAGAGATTTGTGAGGATTTCTCTGACTAGTTGCACCCTATGACGATATTGGCTTCGGAAAGAAGTGGTTTGGTGGAATTGACCGGTGTGAAGACATTCGGGAATTAAAAGGAGGCGCTACGCCCATTTGCATCACGATAGTCTGAAGGGGACAAATGGCCACCGATGTCTTTATGTGAGATTCACAGGGCAGATTAGGATGTGTTTGATGTAGTCAGGAGGATGGTAGCTTATGGTTCTAAGGCACGCTAAAGAACCGTAGAGCGGAACTACTTACATCTATGACATGCGAGTTAAGAGCTTCGTTTTATGAAGATTTGGGCGCCTTATCTCTATATGGTGACGATTCAAAGTATTTCCAGGACCACAAGAAATTAAAGTATATCTTGACATAGCAAGACCTCAACATGAGGCAGCACAGATGGATGGGGTATCTAGAGGATTCTGACTTCACTTTGCATTACCATCCTGGTAAGGCAAATGTGATGGCCAGCCTTACTGTCGAAAGTCCGCAGGGAATGCGGCTAGATGTAGCTTCCCGGAATGGCATGCTTGAAGTTGTGGGACAGTTTAGACTACAGTATAGTGATCAGGCTCAGGGTGTTTTGGGGAGTTTAGTGGCTACCTTCCCTACTGAGTAGAGTGATTGAGTCTTAGGGATAGGACACAGAGATATCCTCCATCGAGATGAAATCTGATCCGGAGTCACAGTGATAAATTTGGGCCATTCTGCTGATGATAACCTTGGTATAGAGGTAAGGTTGTGGTTCCACGGTTGATAGATTTGAGAGAGAGATTCTGAGGTTCCATTATCGTTTGCGGTCACATCAGTGTGAGAAAGATGTGCAGAGCTCATCTTGATATTACTAGAGGATATGAAGAGAAACATGTGGCGGACTTTGTTCAACGATGTCTCACATGTCAGCCGGTAAAAATTTGACATCAGAGGCCCGGCGAGGGTGCCCCAGCCTCTAAGTAAGCGAGTGGAAGTGAGAACATATCACGATGGATTTTGTGACTCACTTGCCACCGAGATCGCGGAAGCATGATGCGATGTGGGTGATAGTGGATCGGCTTACCAAGTCGGCACATTTTCTGGATGTGCGAATGACCTTCACACTGGAGGAATTCTGCAAGTTATATATATTAAGTCGTCGGTTACATGAAATTATCGAGTCTCTATCAGTATCGGGCCAGGGATCCTAGGTTTTACGGGTCACTTTGGAAGAGTTTCCAAACGGCCGTAGAACAGGTTGAAGATGAGCCTTTTTAACCCATAGACGAGATGGCCAATCGGAGATGATCATCACGGAGTTTTGGAGGACATCACTGGCGAGGCGTGTCCACAAATCCTGAGGTGGCTGAGAATAACATTTGCCCCTTAGTAGAGTTCGCCTGCTCAACAGCAATTATCGGCGAGCATGCGGATGGCACCTATGGGGCTTTGTATGGGAGGCTATGTGATCTCTGTTTGTTGGATGGAGGTGGGAAGAAGTCTACCGCAGTGCGGATTTGATTAGAGACACCTATGAGAAGGTGGATTTGATACGGAAATGTCTTCTCACAGCTTTGAGTCGGTAGAAGAGTTACGCCAATAGATGATGACGACCTTTAGAGTTTGAGGGGGGTGATCATGTCTTCTTGAAGGTGATGCCTAAGAGAGAAGTGATCAAGTTCGGAAAACGGGGGAAACTATCGCCGAGGTATATCGGGCCCTTCGAGATACTCGAGAGGGTGGGTACGGTTGCATATCGGTTGGCTTTACCGTCGAGTTTGTCGGGTGTCCATGAGGTATTCCATGTCTCCATGCTTTGGAAATACACTCCATTTCTGACTCATGTAGTGGATTTGGGCGAGCTTATTATAGATACAGATGGGACCCTCGAAAAGGGATTGGTACATATCATGGATAGCTGGGATTAGGTTTTGCGACCTTGAGAATGTAGAGGCTAGTAGAGGTGTTATGGCATCACCGAGGAGTGGAAGAGGTAACATGGAAAAGTGAGGACACGATGCGTGCCACTTATCCTTTCTTATTTAAGGATGAAGGTACATTGTTTAGTCATTTGGTACTTAAATGATTGTTGCATATGCATGAGATTGTAGGGGGTATGTGTGTAATTTCGAGAATGAGAATTTTTAAAGCAGGAGGGGGGAATGTAAAACACAGGAAAAATGTAATTTTTAAAAAGACAAAATGGTAATTTCTTTTGCTATAAATGCAGGTTGAAAACCTAAAATTTATAGATCTTAGATGACGAAATGAACTTCATCGTTGGAATCATCTCGCGAAATCTAGTTACCCAGTCAAATTTCGTTGGATTTTGAGACAGTCGGAATTTCACGTAATTTTGAGGCATGGGTGTCGGATGACACATGGAATGGTGCACATGGCATGAGAGCCATGTGGAGTGGCATTTTCCACCTAGTGCATGTGACACATGGCACATGGAGCATGGATCACAAAATGTGAGAGGAATAGGAAAGTGGGAGGAAGTTTCCTCTCACTTGGGTCAGGCAGACAGAAAAAATTCGGTAGCAAGGAGAAAAGAAAGGAAAGAAAAGAAGGAGAAAAAAAAAGAAAGAGAAAGGAGAAAAGCAAAAGAAAGAGGAGAAAAAAGGAAAGAAAGAAAGAAAAGAAAGGGAGGAAGACAAGGAGGAAAAACAAGGCGTCGTGGAAGGAGAAAGGGAAAAAAAAAAGGAAAAGGCCGATTCCAGGGTGTTTTGACGGTTGGAAGTCGTTATTCGAGAGAACTAAAAGTTGGTCTTATGAAACCAAGAAAATCAAATTTTGGGAAAAAGAAAGGTAAAAGCGGTAATTTAAATTGAAAATGGAAATTTTCTAGATCTTGGATGTGAAAACGGACTTCATTAGATAAGCTCGTCTTCTTGATATAAATCTGGCGATAATTGTTGAATTCCTAGATAATTAAAGGCTCATGTCTTTAGAACGCGAGGGTAATGCTAGGACACTAACCGTGATGCGTGGCTCCACGGCGCCACGTGTCAGAGTGTGAGATGAGTTCAAACAATGAGCTCAGAAGTGGGATTCCATAGGAGACATGTAGTGAGTTGGATGAGACAAGTGGATGGATGAATGGATAGAAATCGAGTTAACTTGATGATAAAGGTGACATGTGAGCGAAGTACTCTCCCACTTGGCCCATCTTAGACTAAATGGTGGGAGAAGGAAGGAAAAAGAAAGAAGGAAAGAAAAGGAAGGGAAAAAGAGAATTTAGAGAGAGAGACACCACCTTCTCTCTAAATTTCCGTGATTGAATGGCGGGTTCCTGTGAAGCAAGAGGATAAGTGCTTCCGGCAATGAAACTCTGATGAAGCTAGGCAAGGGTTTTGACAAACTCAAAGAAGTGAGGACCTCTCTCGGTTACTTCTTGTTTAAGAGCCTTTTGATGGCATGGTTGTTTTGGTTGTGATGTAGTGGTTAGTCACCAAACTTAAGTTAAATCTTGGAAATTACAGGACTATTTTCGGACGATCCCAGGAGTTATGTGTAAAGATGGATTTTTGCCCCCAGGATTGAGATCTATGGGTTTGGCTGTGTGTTTGGTTCTTAGGGCTGTTTAAGATCAAGCTAAAAATGGTAAAATGAAGGGAACGTTAGACTGGTTCAGGGGATGCATGGGGGCTGGACAATGTCTGTTGGTGTGAGGTCCTAAATTAAGGATCTTTGGCATGTTATTGTTTAGTGGTTAAATAATAGGGTTGAGTGGTTCATGTGTCACTGTGTGACAAATGAATGACACATGGTTGTGCATGATTAAGGCTATTACATGGCTCGTTGGAGCTAGTCGTGGGCTGGTGTGTGTTACCACTAGGCACAGGGATTTATATATATCATTACTCACAGTGAAATTGTGACATGATGTCCATGTATGTTTAAATTGATATAATTTATTTGGAATTTGTATGCACCTTAATATATATGTCCAAATGATGCATGCATGAATAGGTATGCACATATAGTTCTCATCGTATATGTAGCATGGTATGAATAGGCAATGGCATAATTGCATTGAACATGCACGAAAGCATCGCATGACATGGGTGTGAGTGCATAGTTGAGATCGACACTGTGTTACGTGTTCGATGGTGTGTCATGGGTACACGGTTGTGGATCGACCATCTGCATTATGGTGTTGATTAGTGGAACTTTCTGATTAATGGGACAACGTCATGACTGATCACGGGTTAAGAAAATGGTAAAGGATAATTATGTGCCGGGTATTAGCAAGTTGGGATAGATACCCCCTAGGGTGAAAGACCCATCACTTATGGTTAGACATAGTCCCCAACGGTGAAAGGCCGTGAAAGTATCTGGGTTTGTGGAGCCCGTTGGTGCGACACCAAAAATCCATTACCCACAAAAGGCGCATGGTAGTAAATGAAAATATGAAATGATTAAGAACAATCTTTGGTTGTCATTGGAAAATGACAGTAGCTCACACTTGGCAATTGCATGTGTGAGGGAGTCGGTGAGGACTTGGGACATGGGAAAGGGGTGAGTCCCATTCTCATCCAAGGCATGTAGACATTCAGTGAAATACATGTTTGCTTGAATGTGTGTGTGTTTTGTCGTGCATGGACATAGGTGGGGGTAGCCCTTGTAGGAGAATGCAACTATTTGTGGGCATTTCCTCACCCGTCGTGGAATAACAATTCAGATCTGAGGTACCGAGGATGGGACGTCAGGGTATGGTGAAGAAATGACCAGATTTGGCCTTATTTTTGTATTTTGTAAAAATCTAGGTAGAAGACCCAATTTTTGTAATTTGTAAATAAATAAAAATTGTAATGAAACTCCTTTTTGTTTAAGAAATACATTTTGGTGAGTTTTCTAGGTTCCAGTAGCTTTTGTAGTAATAAGGCAATTTCTTTGTTGGTTTCTGAGTGAGTGGAACAAAGAAAGGTGTGAAGAGAATGGAATGGGCTCTTGTTTTCTGAGTTTAATCGTGATATAGGGCCCTCGATCGTAGCCAGTGCGAAATTTGGGTCGTGCACTTGCGGCGTAGTGAGTAGTTGCGTGTGCGGTGCGCAGCGAGGTTTGGTCTTGTGCGATGGAGCTCTATCGCGACAGAGGATTTTCTATCGTGACAGAAGTGGAGGATTGCATGTCGTGACAAGGTTCCTTGTGTCACAACATGGGTGTTCATTATGATAGGCATTTGAGTCTGTTAACAATGGTCTTCTGTTGCTACAAGTCTTTTGTCACAAGTGTGGTCTAGATAGAGGGCTTTGGGATAGAAGAGATTCTTTGTCGTGGTGAGTCTCAGGTTCTCTTGTCGCGACCAGGGCGGTCTGTCATGGCGAGAAGGTTCTCTGTCGAAACAGGTTGGGCGCGAGGTGAGGTGGCCTAGTGTCGCGACAAAGATTCCATGTCATGACAGGGTGGACTGCATGTAGGGTCAGTTCTATGTCGCGACATGACCTTTATGTTCGCGGCGATTTGGGGCTTTAGTGTGGCCCGAGTCTGTCGCGGCGGGGCTTTTTCTGCTGCGACGAGGCGGGTGTTGGGTTGCGACGCGGTATGCGGTGTCCGCGACAAAGGTTGGGTTGGTTGGTAGGTGTCGCGACCAGCGCTCGCGCGACGAAGAGCGCCGTGATCTTGATAGGCGCGTGGGCGTAGCGACAAAGCAAATGGCGCGTCTGACGAGTACGTAGCCAGTGCTATGGGCGCGTGGCGCTTCGACAAAGCGTGCGATGTATAGTTATTACATCGCGACGGGCTTGTGACAATGCCTTCAGGTTATTGCCTTTGTTGGGTCAGCAATATGGACCGCTGTTCGAACGCTGTGTTTCATGGCCACTGCTTCCATTAAAATGACCCTCGGGAATTAGGGCGTCATAGTCTATAGCGAGGCTGAGTAGGTGCTAAAAGCAAGATGTAGGGTTTTCTCCTCTGATAATCTAAGGCAAAATGCGCCATTTTTGTGTGGTTGAGACTGACCATGGACCGAGTTTTCAAACGTTGGGATTGTTTTTCAGGATAGTTTTCGTGTCGAGTTTGAAGACTATTTCATGGTTGAATTTATAATGATTAATGGCCAGTCTTGAAAAGTTTAATAAAAAATAAACATAAAAATAAAAAAAAAACAAAAGTGAGAATTTCTATCTTGAATTAGATATATTCAGATAAATAATAATAATTGGGATTTATACAGTAGGGAATGGCTTAGTTTTTATAGATATTTACACATGTATTGTGTTAGAATCACATAATATCTTTGAATGTGTTGTAAATATGTTGATATATATTAATTATTTATATATATATTGGCATGGATGGATGTAGATTATATGCTTTTCCAATATAATTATCCGTAGTACCAGCATAAAATCTGAGTTATAAATTGTTCATGTAGTGTTTACATTATACATGTGACATGGTAAAGACATGCAGTGATGCATCACATTGCATATGCATAGGAAACATCGCATTTCATGGGTGTGAGTGCATGGATTTGTGCATCCCGTCACGTGTTTGGTGTTTGATTAAGGTAGGCTCGAGTAAATGGAATGTCTAGCATGGTGCACGGTTGCATGAAGCGAAAAATATGTGTCAGATTATCGGTAAAGTAGGGATAAGATCCCCCCTCGGGTGAAAACCCCCTAAATTATGGTTAGACATAGTCCCACATTGATGAAAGGCGAAGTAAAAGTGTTTGGAGTTTCGCGGAGCCCCGTTGAGACTCATAAAATGCTATGTTGTGCTGACTTCGCTAAAAGTGAAGAGTGGGGACACGACACGAAGGCCCGAGACTCTTTTAACACATTTTTACGTCATTTGTGGATTGATTTATATATTTTAAACAAAGAAATAAAACTTATAACATATACATATAAAAACAACCATCGTAGTAGTGTTTATATCATACGTACATATGTCAGTCATTCTTGGATTACATTACAATTTCACTATTACAAAACTCTGCATTTACATATACAAAAACAAATCCAAAGCGTACTTAGGGTGGGCTTCTATTTATTTATGTTAATACTATGAATCTGTGAGTCTGTGAATGTCTCTTGGTACCTACACGGATGAAACATATGTGCTAAGCTTATAGCTTAATTGGAAACATATAAACATATATGAGCATTTGCGGTGATCCTTAATTTCGAGTAAACATATCTGATAAACATAAACATATACTTCTTTTACATATCATATGCATCTTTAGTATAATTTGCATATTTCATGCCTTTTCATGTGTCATGTTTCATATTATCTTATATCATCTTGTATCATTTTTTTTAATTTTTTTTTATGCCTGTATATTCCAAAGACTTGGATACGGAAGATAACTATATATACCCGAATGTATCATCAACATCAGAATATTATTTATGCACATCTTTGTGATGAATAGTAGTATATCTGAAGGTATCATCATTAATGCGAGACGGTGACCTATGCCTGGTACATGTGACCCAGAGCGGAAATTTGCTTTGTAATAATGATAGGTATTTAATGACCCAAACGGGGTGACTTTTTATGACTTGTAATCTCATAGGTAATGCTACTTTTCCATCACTTTGGAATATATCACGGGAATGGTAACCAGCTTATAACCTTATTGTGTTCATGTGTTCACATGTTTCATATATCAACCCTTCTTTTATTTATTTGCTTCAATACTTTGCAAAAATATTTCCTCTAATGTTGTGATTACTTGAATTTTCTAGACCCTGATAAATTACAAATTTGAATACACTTATTTGAGAGATTTGTTTTCCTAGAAGTCTAGTTTACCCAGAAATTTCAATCACTCAATTTGGATGAGTGAACTCAACTTATGGCCTAAATACCAAAACTGTTACGAAACACAGCGTATCGAGCGAATTTAGTGACACAGAAAGCAGGCCTCACTTTGAGATTAATTTTTGGGTCGATGGGGTCCAGAATTTAAATACACTTATTTCAGGAGATATGTTTTCTAGAGAGTATAGTTTGCTCAGAGAATTTTAATCCATAATTTGGATGAGTGAAACTCGACTTATAACTAAATACTGGCCATTTCTAAAACACCAAAATTGTATCGAATTGAACCATGGTGGCAGCAGCCTCACTTTGTGAATTTTGGGTCGATAAGTTGGGGTGAATCCCACACTTATTCGAGGATATTTGTTCTCTAAAGTATAGTTTACTGAAATTTTAATCACTCAATTTGGATGAGTAATGGCCATGACAAAAAGCGTGGGTTTGGAAAGGCTTTTGACAACATCTTCCACTAAAACCTGACATTTCTTGCCACAAACCACATTCCTCAATTGTGAGGATCACAACCAACTCAAACAACCATATAACACATTTAGAAGTGTTAGGGTTTTCCTAACTCAAACATAAACAAGGAAGGAGTTTGAGGAGTTTCAAACCTTGTTTCATTCTTTTGGCTCAGGCACTCTTCTTTATTCTTCTAGCTTGAACCAAGAGGAATCAAAGCCATGGATTACACAAAAGCTGAATGGCCTCCTTTTTCCTCCTCCACTGGAATTCTCACAGCCTAGCTCCTCTCTTTCACAAATGAGAAAATATCTCATTTCAGATCAAATTTTGGTCTTATCTCTTTTCCTTCACAAGACCTTGTTTAGTAAAAACCATTTTGACTTTTTTTTCCTTTTTGCATTTTTAGTCCTTCATTTTCTTTCTTTTAATTCAACTTCTCAATATTCTATTTTGTCATATGAAACTTATTATCTTATGACCCTTGAGTCATAATGTGACATTTTACTATTTACCATTGGCTCTTGCACATTAAATTTCGATTTTATCATTTTTTGATTAAATATAAGTCAAAAAAAACACAAATTTAACTTATTTTATACCCTAAACATGTTATAAAACTACTGAGAGGGTATATTTTGAGGTGTTCTGACTCTCCTCCTTAAAAATTTCATCCTCAGAAATTATTACAGGCCCCGAATAGTTCTTGGTCTGTGCCTCATAATTTGCTTTTTGCCTCCCACGTATATTCACTCCTGCCATGGTGTTTCGAATGCTTTCACTAATGGTACTTGTACATTCCGCAGCTATTTCACTACTCGAATAATATGGCTACAGCTCTTTTCATCATAGGAGAAATCTTGTTGCATTTGCATTTTACACAGAGCGAGGATATATATCAGTTTGATCTATATTTCCTCGACATGGACCATTGAAAAACATCATGTAAGTTGGACAGCTCCCGGAGAGTGCCAGTAGATAAGCAACAAGGCCAATTCTTTCCGAGGATTTCCTTAAGGCCCAGTAGATCTTGGACTCGATTTTCCCTTTCTTGCCAACGTGGGATGCCTCACAGTAATACTCAAAAAATACTTTATCTAAACTTCATATTCAATATACTATAACTAAAATCAGCATATGATTTTTTTGTTGATCACTAAGCGACCTTTAACCTTTCTTTGAATAACTTTGAAATTTCTATTCTATTTCTTTCACTATATCAGGGACTAATAACCTTATGCTCGTTCGAATTAAGTCAGCTTATACGGGGAGTTCTACATCCCTACACACAAGCTTCATGAGGCCATCTGAATCTTGGACCCGTAAGTGTTGTTATATGAATTCCATAAGAGGAATATAACATCCCAGCACGGAAAGAATCTAGTGCACGACGAAGCATGTCTTCCTAACATGAATTACTCTCTCACATTTGTCAAGCATCTGTTTGTGTGGATGGAAAGGCGTATAAAAATTGACCTAGTAGCCAGGTTCATATCAATTCGTTCAGCTGAAACCTTAGCATGTTTGTGGATCGATTCGGACCTTTATGAATGTCGAATACCATGTAACCTGAAAATTTCATTCACATATAGTTCCGCTAACCGATCCATGGAATAGTCAAGTCGGAATGGTAAGAAGTGAGCAGACTTTGTCAGTCTATCCACAATTACCCAAACAGAATCATGTTTCTTTTGGGTGAGGGGAAAACTAGATACAAAGTCCATAGTGATGTTGTCCCACTTAGGTAGAGGAATTGAAGAGGATTTAACCGACCGGCGGTACTTGATGTTCGGCCTTTGCTTGTTGACAAGTCGGACATTTAGACACATACTTTGTCACATCATTTTTCATCCCTCGCCACCAATAGTCTTATTTGAATCTGGTATCTTATTACCTCACAAGATGAATAAATGCATCACCTGGTATTGTGGCTTTCATACATCAACTTCTTGACATTCAACTCCATGTCATTCGGTACCACATGTGTATGCTCTTGTAAAACAAACCTCCATTTTCATCTATAAAATAGTCATTCTTGTCTCCATTTTTGACTAATTGTACTACTTGTAGCTTGACATCATTCTTCTGAGCATCTCTTATCATCATTTTCAAACCAGGAATAACTCTCAGTTGAGCCAATAAGGCTCCATCATATTCAAATCTCTAATCACAATGATTTAGGGACCAGGCGAATCATTTTTTCTACTTAAGCATCAGCCACCACATTAGCTTTCCTAGGTGGTAATCAATTATCAAAAATCATAGTCATATTAAACAACTTTAGCCATCTTCGGCGTTGCCTCAAGTTCAATTCTTTAAAGTTAACAAATACTTAAGACTCTTATGATTTATTAAAGATTCTACATTTTCACCATATAAATAGATGTGCCATATTTTGGAATGGCGAAAGAACACTATTCTTTATAACTCTAAATTATGTGTGGGATAATTACGCTCATGTGGTTTCCAGCCCCATCACGGAGGCATAAGCCTGCTTTCCATCTTGTCAAGACACATCCCAGCCTGATCCTTGAAGCATCACTACCATGGCGCCAGTATCTGCCGAGTAAGGGTGAGTCGACACCGGTGCTTTATTGGTATTTTCTTTATTGTTCAAAACTTGGTAGACACTTGTTATCCTTACCCAATTATACCCTAGTAGTTTTATTGCATGTTTAGGGTATATTATAAGTAAAATTTACCATTTTTAAGTTTAAATGCTAAGTGAGAAAAAATGATAAAAACCCAAAATTAATCCAAAAGTCAAGGGTAAATTAGTAATTTACTAATCCAGGACCTAAAGGTTATATGATAATAAGATTATATGATAAGTTAGAAATTTAATAAGTTGGTTTTGCAAATAAGTCAAATGAGAACCAAATAGAAAAAGGGCATTTGACTCAGGCTGGATAAGACTAGCGCAGTGCTTAGAGAGAAAGGGGATTGTTCTCTCATTTGGCTAGGGTTTACGGTGGCGAAGAAAAGAAAAGAAAAAGAAGAAGGAAAAAGGAAGAAGAGAAAAAGAAGAAGGAAAAAGGAAGAAGAGAAGAAGAAGAAATCCAGGTATGGAATTCTTGGTTGGAAGTTTGGAACTTTGGTTTGGAAATTTCTTATCTAATGTTTTACCGAATTCATGTATGAAACTCATGTTTAGAAATACTTGTCTAAGTTGGGTTAGAAAACTAACTCTTTGTGCATATGTGTGTATTTGAAGTTAGTTTAAGTTAGTTTGTAGTTTGTTTGAAATGGTTTGTTTTGGTTAAAAGATTTCCATTGAAAATGGCCAAACTGGTCCATTTCTACGTTCTGCTCGACACCCCTACGCCTAGGCGTATGAGTGCATGCCTAGGCGTGGAGCTCCACCTAGGTGAACCTGAGCCCATGTTTTCTGAATTTTCTGCCTACAAGTCATGTTTCGATTCCTCTCTTTTGTTAATTCTAACAATCATCCATTGGATTAATGAGGATCCTAATAAGTGAATGAAAGGGTTCGTACAAGTATAAAAATTATATGAAAAATGTTCTATACCTACTTGTGCCTTGCGAATCTTGTAGTTAGGCGAACATTGTTTCTTGCCCTCATTTTGTGTGTGTTTTAAGAACAATGTAACAAGCAATAAGACATATAATTGTCTGCTCTTTAGTCAAATATGAATGAAAACAGGTCATCATGTTGATCACTTAGTCACTCCACAACAAGGTGGGTAACACTTTGTTTGTTGCAATTTGCTCCTTGATGCCTACTGTGCGAGATACCTGTTATATTATCATTCATTTTAATATTCTGAATAAAACTACCATATTATCCCATAAAATAATATAACAATACCTCTCAGTAAGAATATGAATAATGAACAAGAAGAAAGTATAAGAAATCAGTTATGTTCTGTAATGTACCTACGGGTACCTTATGTACAAGATTTTCGTTTTGAACTCCTACAGGAGATATGAAATTTCATTATAAGAATTATGTTACATGTATCCTGTAAATGTGGACCATTCCAAGTGGTCATATTTGTTATCTGTTTCCCACTAAGCTATAAGCTTAGCTCGGGTGTTTTATCTGTGTAGGTACAGAAGATGACATCCGTGGCATTCCGCATCATCTAGGGCCAACACAACAGTAGAAGTCCA
Organism: Tetrastigma voinierianum; assembly: GCA_016808115.1. Classification (NCBI taxonomy): domain Eukaryota; kingdom Viridiplantae; phylum Streptophyta; class Magnoliopsida; order Vitales; family Vitaceae; genus Tetrastigma; species Tetrastigma voinierianum. The sequence continues at coordinate 1,175,966 of JAEQBH010002623.1, forward strand.
CTTAATGTAGGTCTTTGAATCTATTTTGTAATGTAATGTACAAGTTTTGTAATAATGGAATTTGTTTATGTACAAGTAAATGGGACTCAGGCATGTATATGTACAAGACATTTTAAACACCATTATGGGGGTAGTTTTAAGAAGATTTATTTTCTTATGGATATATATATATATATATATATATATATATGAAATATGCCCCTGATGTCACAAAAGCAGGTTAAAGGAATTAAAATTAAGGTAATGCATTTACCTCATATTGCAGGACTAGGGTGTGACCTTGTCATCCCACTCGAACTTTACTTTACACAGTAACTTTGTAATGAAGATGCTATGAGAAAATCCTTTAAAAGCGAGTCGATAGTGATACGCTTCGGCAAAACTCCCTACTCACCTCGGGTTCACGAGGTGGTTTCCAACTCATAAGCGCCCGATCTTTGCAAGGTTAACTCCTGCTACCTCTACTTGAATCCTGATATAGCTAGGAATGACACTTCCTTAAGCTTGAAAATCACATTTTCTCAACTTTCTGAACATTGTTTCTCTCTCAGGAATACGTAACACTATCCTCTAATATTGTTATCTTTCTGTGCATCCTTTAGAATAGGATATCATTAATGAATACCACTTCTATGACGAGTCTAAATAAAGGTTTGGGCCACTATTCATCAAGTCCATGAATCGCGGTCGGTGCATTAAAGTGACTAAAATGCATTACGAAGCTTCATGGCCATATCGAGTTCTAAGGTTGTTTGAAACTTATCGGCATCTTTCACTCCCGAGTTGATAATATCGATCATAGTCTATCTTCGAAAAAGCGCTTGCTCGCTCAAGCGATAAAGATGTTCTGTTTAGGCATGATGTTTTATTCTTCACTTGCCACTTTGCTTATTTGCGGAGTAATCGTGCACATCGGAGAGTGCCATCTTTCTTTTTGACAAATAAGCTAGTGCACCCCAAGGCGAGGCTTTCTTTAGGTGATCGGATGAGCTGCAATCCGATATCACGTAGTTGGGTCTGACTCTTTTGGTTAGTTAGATATACGGTAGGAATGCCTAGGGTGGAGTCGTTCCATGTGCAGCAATAAATCAGAGATCTACTTTCCTTTCAGGTGGTATTCCGGATAATTCCTCAGGAAACACATCAGGAAATTCCTTTACTATTGAATTTGCTATCTGTGACCTCTTTTAGAGTCGGCTGCAAATCTAAAAGGCTTCACAGCAACCTTCCCGCGTGTCGTCGAGCTTATCTTAGAGCTACATTTGAATGAGACTCAATTGGATACCATGTATTGTTACCTCGGCGAGTCGGAACATTTAAACCTTACTTGTTTTCTTTCACAATCATAATGCTTGGAAGTGTTTGGATAGATCCATTCGAAATTAATCGGACTAAATGGAAATAGCAAAGCAAGTAGATCGACCAAACTCTCTATCATGAGTCATTGGGTAACAGTTCTTATCACAGCTCCGGTTGACTTTGACACTATGCCCCAGGGGACTAATAACAAGCATATCATATGGTATTGCTCTTGATGGAATTCTATCAAACACATGTGATGCAGATATACGAATGAAGTAGAGCCAAGGTCTAAATCAAAGCATGCATCTCAATATCATAAAGAGAAAATACCAGCAATCACTTTAAGACATCCAATCCTCCACGAGCCCAGCATAACATAAACGTCGTGAGTACATCAGGCATAGGATGATCCTTGTCTCCAAATATTGCACTTCCACATCCCCTATGTTGAATCAGGCCACCTCAACCCCTACCTCGATCCTGAGTCGAAGGTGGTGCAACAAATCTCCCTTTGCCATTGCCTTATGAGCTTCTGGCCCATCTCCCCCACTCTAGGGACGATTCGGCTATCAAGTGTTTAGTGCTTCCACATCTGAAACATCCTCTTGTCAATAATGTACACACTCCCGAATAAAGTACATGTCCAATGAGGGCACTCTGGGTTTCTCCTTGTCCGGTTAAACACCTACTAGAACTAGGTACCATTGTACTTCCTTGTCTTCTACCTCTTATAGCTAAACCCTATACTGACTCAGTTTGGGACCCTCTAACTCTTTTACCCGAGGAGGAAGAAGCTCCTCTAGAAAACTTCTTCTTTTGAAATCTTTCTTTACTACTTGCTTCAGATCTCTTTACTTTCATTCTTTAACACCAGCCAGTAAAAATTTGCTTGCGAAATATTGTGATAGGTGCCAGATATATTTTTATGGACTCGTATAGTCGTGTCTTAGCTATCTGCAAGCCTCTATGAGAGCCCGGCTACGGTGCATACTTACTGAGATGGCTAAATTATTTCTCATATTCAACCATTGATAGGTTCTTTTACTTCAAATTTAGGAACTGTTTCCACTTAGTTTCTTGGTACATATCAGAAACATATTTAGCCCTGAACTCTTGAGCAAAGAATTCCCATGGCATAGGATTTGGAATCCTTGGACACCTCAACACTAGCTTCCACCAATCATATGCCTCACTCTGCAATAGTGAGATTGCACATGATACTCACGATCGAGGGCATCTTCCTCGATATTCTTTGTAGTTTCTAACCATAATTGCGCTTTATTGAACTCTTGTGTTTGTCCATGGAGTCCTCTATTCAATAGCTTCTTACCATGTCTATTGGGGCTTTCGGAGTTGTCAATCTTTCCAATACCTGAGCCATGTCCTGGGATATCCTCAATAAGGCTTCATTTGGCTCGGCGGGGGCATTGCTTTCAAAGGGGCTTTCGGAAGGTGATAACCTGATCTCGGGTTAACACTCTCTTGCTTCTTGGTAGATTCGAAGGATGATCCATCTATAGAAAAACACAAGACACAAGGACATCCACATTAGGCCAACATATTACTAGACACATGCTTTACTATCCTATATTATATGCTAGAGCTGCCTAAACCTAGGCTCTGATACCACTTAATTGTCGCACCCCAACCCCCGACTAAGTGAAGAGTGGGGACGCGACACGGGATTGGGACTCTTTAACTTGCTTTTCTGTCATTGGTGGGCCTAATTTATATATATTTTCATAAAGAAATAAAACTTATAACATATACATATAAAACAACCACCGTAGTGGTGTTCATAATATTCAGTACATATATCCGAGTCCCATTTATTGGTTCTAATACAATTTCACTATTACAAAACTCTACATTTACATATACAAAAACAAATCCAAAACCTACTTGGGGTGGGCTTCTATTGTTGTGTTGGCTCGGCGGATACGAGAATAAGTGAATGTATCCTCTTCGATATCTACGGATGAAACACCCATACTAAGCTTATATCTTAGTGGGAAACATATAGCATATATGACCACTTGTAGCAGATCCTTAATTTTAGTATACATATCTGATAGCTTATAAACATATACTTTTTTTACATATCATATGTATCTTCCATTATTATTTGCATATTTCATGTGTCATGTTTCACTATTCTCTTATATCATCTTGTATCATTTTTTCTATGCAGTATATTCCAAGAGCGTGGATATGGGAGATAATTGTATATACAGAGAGTATCATCAACGTCACGAAGCAGTGACTTACACTATCTTTGTATGACCCAAGCGGGCCGTATATACCCAGTATCATCCTTTGTCTGAGACACATTCTTTGTGGCTGACCCCGAGCGAGGTGTTTGTAATGATGACAAGCGGGGCCACTTTAATGTAATTCAAAGCGGGGCTGACTTATAACATAAATCCCTCCTTAGGCAATCTTTACTTTTCCATCCACTTTGGAATATGTCACGGAAATCGAACAATGGGTTTTATGGGTTAAGGGATCATCATGCTAGTCATTTTACATGTTGGTATTGCTGTTGTGTGTTGTATTTCGTATCAGCCGTTCTTTTGTTGTTACTTTAGATATTTTTGTAGAATGTTCACCTGAACGCATTCGCACAACAAATTACGGATGTTGACAAGTGTTATATTTCAGTGTTGCTCTGGAGTGTTAAAACTGATCTCAAATTGGGTGAGTGAAAATCAACATAGTAATATAACGATTAGACATAAATATATGACAGTGATTGATACGAACCGAGACTCACTGATGGTTGGTTCAAGTGGGATCAGTGAATCTCCTTTCTTTAAGTGCTACCTGAGTCAGTTATAGATTTAATCCACTCAGATTGGGTGCCAGGACCATGTGTGAACAGTGGGTTCAGAAATTTTAGCAGTCCTAAATAGTAATTATTTATCTGACATTTCTGTGGGGTCACAGCCAGCTCAGACACCCACTGTGACACCAGTTGGGTTCCCTGGCAGGTGGGATGAGATGTTGACCTGTTGTTCTGCCACCTGATATTTCTATCTGCCACTATTGATAAGAATAAAAATATAAGATTGAGTCAAATACCTCTTTCTTCTACTAGACTCTGTTGCTCTCTTTCTGCAGTGAAAATCTCATTTCAGATTAAATTAAGCATATTATCACATACTAAATCTGTTATAAGCATTTATATTCTTCTTAAATTTTTAGTCACTATTTTCTTTCTGTCATTTCAACTCTAATAATCTAACACAATATCATTATCTATCTATAGTATTTCGTCATAATGCAACATTTATATTTGCCTGTCTAACGTTAATTTCGGTTTATCGTTTTAAGTTCTTGTGATGAGATTAAGGAAGGAATACAAATTTAACTTATTTTATACCTTAAATATGGTATAAAATTTAAGTATATTTTAGGTGTTACATGCTACCCACAAAATGACACATAGTTTGACTAAAATGATCATTGTGATATATCATCAAAAAAACTTTGGTTTATAAACAAATAAAATTGGTTTGAAAATGATCATTGGATGTCATCGGAATGTGAGTTTTCACATAGTATAGCTGTGTGTGAGGGAGTTAGTGAGGACTGGGACATGGGGGCATGATGGTCTGTCTCATTTCATAGCATGTAAGTTCATGAGATTAGCATATTCTTCATTGGAATGTTGATGTGTATTATTATATGAACATGGCATTGCATGTACTTAGGTGGGAAGTAAGTAAACATGGAGTTATCCTTACTAGGCATTGCTCACCGTCGTGGGACCCCCTTCGAGTCTGAGGTTATGTCTGACGGTGATCCTCATCCGGGACCCTGAGGTGTAGCCTGACTATTGGCTGACCTTTTTTTAGTAAAACTAGATTTATGTAATATTTTGTATATAAAGAAGAGTTGTAACTGAACTCTATAAATTGTTTTAAATAAATTTCTTTATATTTTCAAATATATATGCATGAATGGATCATTGAATGGGATGCGATGGTGGTATCGAGATATACGATACCCATAAGTATTCCGACGAATGCCGTTGGCCAGGTTGTCGACGGGACCCCCGAGGTTTTGGAGTGTCCATGGACAAATAAAACAAGTTTGAATAGACATATAAAGTAAATAATTAAGTTTAAAACTATTTTTTATTTACCTCCAAATTTCTTTCCTTCCACTTTTCATCTCTATTTTTTTTTCCTTTATACTTTCTAGGTTTCAATAGGAGCCTCAAGCTTCAATAAAGTTTTTAAACCATTTTTTATTGAAACTTCTTTGCTTGAGTTGTGAATGGAACTACAAAATGAGAACCGCCTTAGTTGCCACCTTTGAAATACACTCTTTACCATGATGGAGTGTATTTTTGGTCTGCAATGCAATCTCTCTCTTGGTGTATTTTAGAGAGATAATTATCGAAAAGTGAAAAGAAATCTACAGAGAAACCGTCTCTATTCAGATTAAATAGCAATGTAGTTTGTTTTGTGAGGTTTCAACAGTTTTAAATTCTATCAAGCGCTCCGCTCCTTCACATCCTTTGATGTAGAAGACACCATTATCGTATTCACATGAGTGTGTATCCTATATGATTTTGGGCACCCAATTCAATTCTAACCATTTTCGATCTTATTGCATTAATCCACGGTAATGAAAATCTCCAAACCCGCAATAGTCATTATTGGGTTTGAGGTATCCATATCTTTGTCTTAAAGGGTTCTATAAAGAAGATAACTAATTTAGAGATCGAGTTTGATGAAAGAGATTTGTTGAAATAAGGAAATGAAGTCCCTAAATAGGAATAGGATGTAGTTTAATTTAAGACAATCTATCTTTACTTCATTTTATATTTTCTTATTAAATTTTCTGACTCACTTATGGACTTTATAAAATTTGGGAGTATTTTGTTTAGTTTAGGAGGAGTTACTAATGTATCATAGCCATAGTATGAATAAAAATTTTCCTAATTCCTTTCTACGATCTTGTTTTTCTTTTTCCATTTGACCTTTTAATTCGAGATCTGTACATAAAACTAATCCTTCATTATTGTTAACAATTCATAAGGAATTCACCATTTGAATAATTTTAATTCTTCTATCTTTCTACAAAATAATGTGATGAGTAATATAATGATTTACTAAATCTGACCACACAAGTGATGTATTTAAACATATTATATACCATTTAAAATCTTGAAGTGCTAGGCATCTAAAATTATCAAGGATTTAAGAAGTTTATTCTTGAAAATATAAACCATCTTCTATAAATGTTTAAGTCATTAAAAATATTAAAACATTAACAGCATCTTCATAGGTTTGCACTTTAAGGTTTCTTCATTCTTTTGTGGTATTCTTTTGCATTTAATATATACTCTCTATCTTTTACACAAATATTGGTCTCACCATCCTTTAAGCATCCCTATATATGTACAATAACATAAAGTAATTAGTGATTTTAACTTGGCCTTAGGATTTTTAATATTAAGATAAAAAAAATTCTGAGACTTTGTTGTGTTTGTTTTACATGTAAGAAAGTGAATTTGTTCCCATCTTAGAAGTCGGTAGCAGATGATCGGGTTAAGTGTTAAATGAGTGAATTAATGAGCGTACAGAGAATAAGGATATCTGAGAACATAAAATGTAGTATGATGTAAAGTGAAGTGAATAAAAACAACTATCCTATCTACCAATCAAGGAAAAAAGAAATTCAATTTTTAATCTTCATCTAAATTTTGAAAAAATAAAATTTTAAAATGCACGTTTTTATTTAATCCAGCATGAGGCGAATAAAGAGAGTTTCAATGGGATCATAAAATATGATTTTCTTTGCTTTTGTTTTGAAGTTTGAAAAATCTAGTTTTTAATAGAAAGCATTCACAAAAGTCAATTTTGTAGCACACTACTGTTTGTCAAAAATTTCAATTCCAGCTACAAAAGTTATAAAAAGTTAAAAAAACAAACTATCTAAGGGTGAGAAAGAAATTTCTTAAAAGCCAAAAAACAAAAAACAGGCAAAACAAAAACAAATAAAATACCATGCCAATTTCTCCATAGACCCATTCAACTAAGTTGTTTTGAAAATGCGGTGTTTAATTAATTTGGTGCAACTAACAGCGATTGAACTTCATTCAATTTGATATTTTTGCTCGCATTCCTCACTATATTACATTTTTTAATCCACTTTACTATATTTAGGTTCATTAAATGACACAAATAAGTAGAACTTATGTAAAGACGAGATTTTTAACATATATATAGTTTAATAATTGGTGTCATCCCTACACCTATGAAGCAAGTAATTAAGTCCATCTCAATAAGAAGACTATTCTGCAATGTCACGACTTAGAAATAAAATTGGTGTTTCTTCACCGCCATGCCACATACGGTCAAGTAATATTGGACCGTTCTCTTTGACAATAGAAATTGTTTTTGTTTCCACTAATCAAATCCTTCCCAAGGTTTAAACATTCGTCTATAAATAACATTGAAGTAATAATAGGAAGAGGTGCGAATGAGTAGCGAAGAGTAGCGTATCAACTTTCAGCCATAGAGAGTTGAAAAGGGGTTGTGAAATAGTCGGGGTTATCCACATTGAGGAGAAATTAGTAAAAATATAGTAACTCCATAGATGGGAGTATAGGGGTCAAAGCGAGAGGATTGTGAGCATATCCTAGGTGTGTGACATCATGTGCCGATTTATCTCTGGTGGTTCATTTCTTGGTTTGGCACCGTGGAGGGTTCCCTCTTGGGGGTTTCTCGTTATATCGATTGTCATTATTATCTTCCATTCTTATTCTCGAAGTTGATTAGCCATCCATCACACTTTCATTTCACGAAGGTTGGCATAACCACTTGTCACATTGCTTTATTATGTGGATTGGCTGCGACCTCCCAGCCCCAACTTATTTCTGATTCCATGAATTAACAACCACCCGATTGTTGTTTAATTTCTTAAGGTTTGGCTGCACCCAATTTATTGTTTCATCTTGTGAATTGTTTGCCTCGATTGCTAACATTTATGAGGTGGTTGGCAAAGACATAAATATTACTTGTTGTAATATTGACAAGTCACTCACAATCAAATAGCGGTATGTCAGGCATGTAGTTCGAGTTTAAGGTGAAATTTGGCGAAAGTTGTGGGTCCCATGATTCAAATTGACGGTAAAAAATTATTCATTATGGGAAGTCAAGCGGTGGAAGATCTCCACTGATTGAAAAGTTTATATAGTCCTATTGAAATAATGCCAAACCATATGACATGTTAGATCGATTGGAAAGGTTAAAGAAGAAAACATTTGGTGCCATTAAGCGGGGTGGGTGGACATTAGTCTCTACAATCATGTTGCTAAAAAAACCAGAATCCACACTCTTTAGAAGAACTTGAAAACATGTACTGGTAGCGAAGAACACACAAGCAAATATTTTCTTAATCACGAGGAAGGTGATGAATTTAAAGCTCGGAAGGCGATCAGTTAACGGGCATTTGAATGATTTCGAAGGAATGATCGTGCGGAGTATCGGAGTTGCAAGTCTCTCTCTGTTAGTGGACGAGCAGCCTTTACTCGGCATAATGCGGATAAGTTGGAACAACTTTGGTAGTATCTGGGAAATTGATGAGTCTAGCTCCATATTTTAATCCAGTTTGACATATTTTGAAATTATGATTCATTTTTAATGCTGAATTATGAAATATTCACCAACTTTTTGTTTTGCAGGTTTTAAATGAAAAAGAGATAATTCCAACAAGAAAAGTAGAAAAATTAGCTAGGGAAAAATTCTTTGTCGCAACATAGTTTCAGAATGTCGCGACAGAATCCCAATAGAATCAGCATAAGTTATGTTGCAACAAGGATCAAGCTGAACTCAAGCCAGAAATGAAGACTGTCGCGACATAATTTGAGATATACTAAATTGATTTACATCCGACAGTGGATTTTATGTTCGATAAAGTTTGGAGAAGTTCATGAATAAGAATGTTGTGACATTCATACTTTATCACAACATTGATCAAGCGAATGGCGGTGGACTTTTGGCCGTGACATCTCACGACTTTGTTGACGCCGTAAATGAAGATATCGGATGAACTTTATGCGTGACAAAAAGACAGCTACATCGGCCTTAAAATAGCAAAACAATGAGACAAGTCAGAAGACAATGTACTTCTGTAAGTTTTCCATGTTAAATGAACATTTCAGCTTATGACAAGACCAAGGAAGATTATATGCTTCGCGACGGAAGAAAACATGTCATGACACAACATTGAAGTCAACAATAAAGATAAGAAAGACTTGAGTATTGATAAAAGTTTATATCGACAAACACAACCCGAGTTGAGGTGGTCTGTGGGACAAGGCACGACTAGTGTTCGCGATAAGTTGAAAAAATTACAGAAGAATGTTGCGACACGAAACTTATGTACTTAACACAATAAGCGAAGCGAAATCTCACATGCGAAAAGATTATATCGTGACAATAAAGTTCTTTGATAAGAGATTTCTATCGCGATAGAAGTTTTATGTCATGACAAAA